>JASDDO010000031.1:276038360-276638360 GCA_030015575.1 Agapanthus africanus | reverse complement strand
TTTTGAGCCTGCAACAAAAGACGGATTACACAGTTGTGATGAATAGCCATTACCCCACCCAAGACCCCTACGGGTGCGGCAAACTACCCGCCCGGCAGTTTGTGCACCCTTCCTTGGGTCTGTCCTAGGAGCAAAAACAGTAAAGTGAAATAATACAACGGTGGCTACAACCGCAACCTGGATGTGCCCCGCAAAATAATATTACAACAAATTACATTTACATCAAATGAATTAAATAAAAACCCATCACATAACCCCGGCTATACATCACAACAGTCCAACACAGTTCATATGCACAAACAGATAAAATCCATTACAGAAATGTGCAACCCCCTGCCAACCGACATACTAGCAGTTAAGGGAGGTTTACGAACACATTATACAAACACAGATATAATCCAACAAGCAAATACTGTATAATTTCGATCGATTTAACACTTTTAATTTTGCTCCAATACTTTTCTGTAAATCTGAAACCTGAGCAAAAATTAAAAAATTCCAGAAAATACCAAATATCCCAGAGAACCAACACAGGAAAATTGGGTTCCTGAATCGCCAACTCGGCGGCGTAATCGCAGCGGATCGGTGGGATCCGCCGCGGTTCCGCGGCGCTTTAGGCGATTCAGGGGCCCAATTTTCTTGGGTGTTCTTCTACTGTCTTTTCAAGCTTTCTGAACATCCCTGAAAAATTTTTGGACTTCATTTAAAAATCGACAGAAACTTGTGATTTCGGGCTTTTCCGGTTTCGTTTTTTTCCGTTCGAAATTCATACAAATTTGCAAGTAAGTTATTTATTATTTAGCGAGGCTCTGATACCACTGTAAGTCGATGTACAACACCCCACGACTTGCGGGGAGGCAGAAATTTGAAAAACGATCTTGTTCTTTGCTTATACATCGACTAATCGCATGAATCGAAGCTAAACGATAACTAACATGAAACATAGAAGCTCTATACTACTATGTTTAGGGATTATACCTAACGAATCGTGTCCTTCGTCTTTGCGAACTCCACCTCCTCCTCGGCCTTCTCGAAGTAGTAGACGATCCACCCGAGAGCTTTACTCCAAGCTTAACCTCTAAACTTGAGGCAACTAACCTTCTTTAAGTGCTAATCAAAGAAGCTAGGTGATATAGAGTGAGGGTTATGGTTTGGTTAGTCTAACTAATCCTTGTACTCAACACATGAGAGGGGAGGATTAGGGTTTGAAGAGGGAGAGCTTGAGGAGAGAGAAGATGAACATAATAATGAAGTGAGAATAATGAGTTATGATAATATATATCAAGCATTTCATTTTATCAAGAAAAGAATATAAATCAATTTAACAACCATGCTTGATAATATCTAGTGATGATTCAACTCCATGAGTCATTAAGCATTTATGATGCTTTAATGACATGGATGAATCATCCATATGACTCACTAATCACATTCATTGTATATGCCACCTAAACCTCCTTAGTCACCACCTTCTAGAAGCTTCTCGCGCAATTACGAGAACGCCCCTCCTTTCCGCAAAAATACGGAAAAACTTTAGACTGTATAAATCCAATAACCGGATACCAGTAACTGGCTTAAACCAAAGCCGACTGGTAAAAACTGTCCGAAAGTCGTACGTGCGTAAACACACGTATGCGTCCGAACCCTTGTCGTAAAACCATACGACCTCTATATCGTTTCGCCCGGAGTAGGGAAACTCTCTGTGTGGGACTCTAGAGATTCGACTACTACGCTGGCAGTGGGTTTAACCACAGACCGCAAGCGGCACTAGCTGTACGTAACGGTCCCCAGGTAGATGTCGATAAGAAGGCCGATGAGGGAACCCATCCGAACTCCTACTGAGTCTGATGTGACAATCTCCATACAGTCTGGTCCGTTCGCCCAAGACTATCGCATATCGGGCCTAGGGGGGCGGCATGCGTCAGTCCCCTAATAGCGATATAAGTCGTGTCGGAGGGAAGCCCATTACACCCTGAGAAACTACTGGAACCTACCAGCAAATCTCGCTTGCCCTGGCCAGGGACTTTGCGTAATGGCTCTCTGACACAGCGCGATATCAACCCCCAATACCGGGAGAGACGAATCCTGTCTAACCGCCACTGCCTCCAAGTGCTCGGGACTGCACCCAACTGCTACCTGTTTGCACGACTCCTTTGAGCCGTGGTAGGGTAGCAATCTAAGAACAGTGGGACACACTCAAGGCGAAGTAGCAGTGTCAAGTCTGCGGACTATGCTGTACTCATGTCACCTGGGAACTGTTCACTGACGACTGGTATAAAACCAACCAACAGTTCCCTGTGAGTCCTGTCCGGTGTACCCGTAGCCTAACGAGCACCTGCATACTATCTACAGTACGACGTACTGACGGCTGTGGGACAGACCATTTCCCCAACTGGGATGAGAAGCGTACACACTAGTCTACTCCGGAGTATCGATGCTCTGTCTCGATAATCCAACGACTAGGGACCTGAATAAATATGTGCTTGTAGACTACCCAGCCCCCACTAGTGTGACTGCCATCACAACGCTGGTAGTCAAGCAAGATCCTAAGAGCTCTATCAATACGTATACTCACATATTAAGATAGAAAAAACCAAGTAGCATACTACCATATTTAGCAAGACTGTTATATACACGTGAATATCCAAAGCTTCCATTAAGTAATATACAAACTAGTATGATACAATAATGGCCCCTAGGGCATATACACTAACAATCTCCCACTTGCACTAGGGCCATGTACTGGCATATCGAAGACCGATGATCTCGAGTAGCCTCTCGAACTGAATCTGAGGTAGGGCTTTCGTGAATGGATCAGCAATGTTTTGTTCAGAAGCAACTCTCCGAACCTCGATCTCCTTACGATCAATGATCTCCCTGATCAGGTGATACCGCCTTAAGATGTGTCTGGATTTCTGATGGGACCTTGGTTCCTTCGCTAAAGCCATAGCTCCGTTGATACCGCCTTATTTTAGCATCGACCATGAGATTTATCAGTTCTGATATATATATACCCCATGCGAGGGGGAGTCGTGGGCCTTATGAGGGTACATGGTAGGGCCCGGAGGTACCCCGGGGCAAGAGTCGATGTAACATGCCCATAAGCCTGGCATGGGAACTATACCATCCGGTGACATTACCAATGACTCGGCGGTTATCATGGGAATACCGACGGGAGTCATGTACGTATGGAGACGTGGAAAGACGAGGGTCAGATCTAAGCACTCGGGCTTTTCGGATAGCGTGTGATACGTACCTATCAGGGTGCCAGTCATGGTGACAACACCTGATAGATCAACATTTCTATGTCGATGCTTGACACATTGTTTTCATGATATTTTACTCCTAAGTATATATAACAGTGGATTGGGATGCTGTTATATATACATACACACACACACACACACACACACACACACACATATATATATATATATATATATATATTAGTGGAGTGGGACGCTAATATATATGTATACATATCAATTTATATACATCATCATATTCATTCATGCAAATATACCTAGGATATAAGAGATTCACTTGATATTGGATTTAGGACATTTGAGATTTCTTGATATTGTACATAAAGGATATATGAGACTTACTTGATTTGTACATTCAGGATATATGAGATTTACTTGATGCTGTGCATTCAGGATTTGTGAGACTTATATATGATATGAAAGCCGATTTGGGGGCTGATTTGAAGATTTGGGATTTGGATTGTCTTGATTGATTTTGATCCTACCACGATATCAGGATTCCGTGGAAATGACATGTTTCACCCCATACTCCGCATTTACTGTTTATGCACTACTTCATGCATTAGTGTACCTGTTAGAGGACCTTCCATGACTGTGGCATTTACATACCTTTATTCATATCATTTCTTCATGTATTAGTAGTAACGATATAGTACCTTACATGATTGTTGCATACAGATTGTCATATTATTATTGCTTCATGTATTAGTTGTACATGTTAGTGTACCTTTCATGACTATTGCAATAATATGACCATTTATTGCTATTAATTGCATATGTTAGATTCGCGCTGTACGTGCATACTTGCGATTACCTGCATATGTTATTTACTATTCACGAGTTGGCAACTCACCCCCGTTGTGCCGCAGTTTGTTTTGCAGGTTGTTTCCCCAAAGTAGTCGAGGCAGGCTATTCATCTATCTATTATCTTTTGCTGCGGATACCGCATCGGCTCACAGTGTGCAGTTTTGCTTTAGATGGGTTTTGTGGTTATTCGTGTTGTATTGTGTATTTGTTGTATCCTTGTACTCTACATCTACTAATTTCATGTTGACGTAGAGACTTGATGTGAGGACGATGTTATATGTTATTTTGAGAATTGACTGTCTTTTATGCAGTTTTACTTCTATCGTCTTTTATTTTTTCGCTACGGCGTCGTATATCTGTTGTGGTGGTTGTTTTCCGCCTTTGGGCGTATTTTTGCTCCCGTTTGGGGATGCTTTACTTATATATATGTTGTACCCATTTTTGGGGCTGGTTTTTACAAAGAAGGTGCTGCCAAAATTTTAAAGGAAATAAAGTTGGATTTTTAAAGAATTTGGATTGAGATTTCAAAGGTTTTTAAATTGTTCTTATTTCTTACTACTTTTTATGGTTTAGATTGCTCGGTTTTCAGCTTACTTAAATTACGTTACGCCTGTAGACGTTGCGTAGTTTAAGGGCCATCACGTGCCATTTTCGGGCCATGACAAAGTTGGTATCAAAGCGCTAGGTTTTACCTTTCGGAGTGTAGGATGACCTTGGTATGATGGAGTAGGTAGCTTAAGCAGAGCAACGTAGTGTATGTATGTCCGCGGCATACTCACGATGCGGTACTCCGCCCAAAGTGACCTAAGTACAAATTGCTTGAAATTCCTTCCTTGATGCTATATCCTTGGGATTCGATTTCCGTGTCTTATCAAATCCTTTTTCCAATTATAGCCATTGCCGCCGATGGCAATGGGGACTCAGAGTGATGCAGCGAGGGCCGAGGTCAGGATTGACTCGGGTAGGACGAGGACTGACAAGGATGGCACGCTCGTTGCACAGGAGCAGACCGATCCGCCTTCGACAGATAGTATCGCTAGGCTTGTGGTAGAGATGCAGGACATGCGCCAGACGATGAGTTCATTGGTTGAGGCCATTCGAGGGTAGAGACAGGAGGTTGTCACCCCTGTTACCCAGGTGTTCCTGGCGATCAGTACACAACATTTCATCACCTACATAGCACCAGTGGATGCAGCCCCAGTTGACGAGTAACGTATTCCAGAGACTTTGGGAGTTCGAGGACTGTGGAGGACTCGTACCGGTGTACCAACCCAGAAACAGAGGCCTGGTCGTCGAGACAGATTTCGTGACCGTCGCGGGAGTAGCAGAGGCTTTGGACGTGGACAGTCGTTCAGCTCTCATCCCCAGGAGGGTCAGCAGTCATCGCGTGGATGTTTCTGGTGCGGGATTCATCATCACCTCATTAGGGATTGTTCCTTAGCAACGCGTCAGACTCGTGTTCAGAGAGGTCGGCGACGCGGAAGGTTCGCTCAGAGGGTACAGGTTGGCAGAGGGAAATTTCATCCAGTTGCGGGTAGAGGGCAGACATGAGAGTTTGCTTCTACTCATCGGGATGCGCGGGCGTCCAATGCATAGTTTTCAGGTATTCTTAATTCGTATGTTCTTTTGATGTACTTGTTTGTTTTACACACTTGTGCCGTTGTTAGGACGAGAGTCGTGTTAGCTAGATCAGCCGTGTAGGGTTCCTAGGCACTCATACAAAGGTCTATTAGGCATCAACTATGCTCGGATAAAATTTTAGACGTGCCGAACAACCTAAAACCGGGATCTTTGCTAGATTATTAGGGATTAACATGCAAGTAAACATCTTTACATCTAAGTGTGAGGGATTACAACATTTGTAGTCCGCTCCTTCGCTTCATAAGCTCCGAATAGAAGTCCCTTCGCCGCGATCCAGGATCTTCCGGACTCAAGAGAGGCTCCATAACTCGAACGATCCATGTTAGCTTGTAGTGTTCCTTTTCTCCGATGATCTACCTCAAAGTTTCTTTAACTCAAGCTCTCTCACTCTAATGAGGTGAACATCCTAATCTAATTGGCTAGATTAGATGAGGATGATGGAGTAGTATTTATGCTTTATTTTTATATCAAATTCTCACTCTTAATCATCACAAAATGAAAACCTAGTAAGCTTTCTCAAAGCTCAAGGTTAATGAAGAAGAAGAAATAATGCATTAATGCTTTTGTGATGAATAATGAAATGATATATGATTAATAAAGTAACCATGGTCAACCATGACAAGGCTAACTCATGTAGAGAATTAAATAGGGCTGGGGTTTGGGTTGGGTTAAAGAATGACCCATAAGAAAATATCAACATAATATCTTAACACAAGACAAAAGAAAACCTTCTAGAATGTTCATGAAAGAACTAACCCAATTCAAACCTTAACCTTGTTTAATCTCCACTAAACATGTTTCATTAGTAATCATATCATGTTACAATAATATATATCACATATATATTATATATTTGTAACAAAAGAAAATAATACATTTAATATATATCGCATATATATAAATGTATTATCCGGTGAGAAAATGAAATAACAAAGCGAGCCAATATTAGATAATGTAATGCAATATATCATATATATTATTATACATTAAATTATCGAATCAACACTTGATCCGACAATCCGGCTATACCGAATATAACCGACTAATATATCATGTACCGATTCATCGAATCAACACTTGATCCAATGAGCCGGCTCATATCTAAATATCGCGAGAATATAATACGGTATCTCATATCGCATTATCCTCAGTCGTGCACATATCACATATGTGCCCCTACTCCGTTTTGCCTGAGTCAAGAAACCTCTGTGTAGGACTCTAAAGAATCGTCAATACGCCGGTAGCAGGTGATGATCATATCAAACAACCATAAGTTGCAAGCGGTCCGCTAAACGTACCAGCCACCCAGGTATTGAGCGATCAGAAGATCAACAAGCCAGCCTGTACATTCTCCTGTGAATCCAATCAGTAACACTCCCGTACAGTCCGGTCTCTTCGTCTGATATGTTGCATATCTAGTCTAGGGGTGGTAAACGTCAGACCCCAGTAACCGGTAAATCGTGTCGATGTGAGGCTCATAACAGGTCGAGAAACTGCTGATAACACTTACCAGTAAATCTCTATATCATCCCTGGCCAGGGACTTCCAGTTATAGCCAATTGAACACAGCACAACATCAACTCCCTATACCGGGAGAGACGAATCCCCTCCTATCGCTCATTGCCTCCATGTGATTCGGGACTACACCTAAAAGCCACCGTTTTGCACGCCCTCTTGGACGTGGTAAGGTGGAAATCAAAGAACTGTGGGAATCACACAAGACTCTATGATGATCTCGGGTTTACAGACTACCCTGTACCAGTGTCACCGGAGAACTGCCATCTGACGTGTGGTATATCACCATCTGGGAGTTCTCGGCGAGTTCGTCCAGTGTACCCAGTCTCCACTGAGCACCCGTACACCATCTCTGATGTCAAAACACCGATGGATATGGGATCATCCATCGCCCATCATATGGGTCAAGATGCGTATACGCTAGTCTACTCTGGTGTATCGATGCCCTGTCTCGACACACCCTCGACTAGGAACAGTTATAGGATGTACTCATCGACTACCGTGGCCCCACTAGTATGATCTCATCATATTCCCAGTAGTCGAGTACATATCCTAAGGGCTTTATCAACATGTGAGAGTAAGACAGTAAACATATACAAGTCAACATGTTAAGATAAAGGAAAACCAAATAGCATACTATCACGACGAGCAAGAAAGTCCTCTCTATATATATCCAAGCATCCATTATAATATACATCATATGTAGAACAATGGCCTCTATGGCATATACATAACTAACAAGTCGTTTGTTGTGTTAACTTCTTTCAGCGATTCTTTTATTGCGCGACACGTATTTCTGTCGTGTGCCAATCGGATAGGAGATTTAGATTCGTCTATCGTTTTGATCCTTCCAGAGATGTTGGATTTGACGTTTTCCTGGACACGGACTGGTTAGCTACGTGCTAAGCGTCCGTGGACTGCCGTGAGAAAACAATCAGGTTTTGTTTTCCCGGCGAGTCAGTTATTGTTGTTTAGGGCGACAGTGGTGCCGCCTCTCACAGCTTGAATTCAGCCCTTTTCGCTAGTAGGCTTTTGAGGTGTGGATGTCGAGGATTCTTAGCGTTCATTCATGATACCGGAGCCACCGTGGGTTTGTTGGACCGGATTCCTATCGTGCGAGAGTTTTTCAACGTTGTTCCAGATGAGCCGGCGAAGCTTAGGGAGCTTAAGGATCAGCTGCAGAGTTGTTTGTTGGGGGGCTTGTGCGTCTGAGTGTTTCGCATTGGGGAGCTCCTATTTCTGTTCGTCAAGGTGAATGATGGAAGTTTGAGATGGTGTATTGATGGATCGTCAATTGAACCGGCTTACGGTGCCGATAGGTATCCTTTACCTCGCATTGACGATTTCTTTGATCAGCTACAGAGTGCGAGACTTTTTCTAAGTTTGTTTGGGATCAGGTCATCATTGTTGCGGGTTCGGAGTGATGACATTCCGAAGACTGCTTTTGCGCGTGCTACGAACAGTACGTGTTTTGGTGGTGTCGATTGGACTCACCAATGCCCTAGCTGCATTCGTAAATATGATGAACCAGATTTCTTCAGGCCGTTCCTCGACCAGTTTATTGTTGTGTCATTGATGGCATCCTGGTCTATTCCATTGTGTCGTGAGGAACAGGAGCAGCACTTGAGAATTTGTTTCGCAGACATTGGGAGTGCCCCAGCTGTTTTCTAGATTCTCGGAGTGTTCCTTCAGCCTTGATTATGCTGACTCCTTGGTCCTTTAGTTACGGGAGATGGATTTTGTATGGTCCCGAGGAAGATCGAGGCCGTACAGCTTTGGCCCAGACTTGTGTACGGGACGGAGGTCCGCAGATTTTTGGGCTTAGCAGGTTTTTACCTCCGTTTCATGCAGGATTGCTAGTGCATTGCTGCACCGTTGAGTGAATTGACAGGAAATGAGGTTCTTTTCTTTGGACTGAGGCATGCGTGTGGAGTTTTCGGCAATTGAAGACTCGCTTGACAACTGCACCAGTTCTTTCTTTGCTTTCTGGTTCGGGCGAATTTGTTGTTTAACTGTAATGTTTCGCGAGTGGGGCTCGATTGTGTACTAAGGTGACACTATAGAGTTATCGCTTTTACTTCCCGACAGTTGGAGGAAGTACGAGAAGGATATCCCACTCATGATCTGGAGATGGCCGCGGTAGTCGTGCGTTGGAGATTTGGAGACACTACTTGTTCGGAGAGTCGTGTCAGATTTTCACGGACCACCGGAGCTTAATGTACATCTTCCTGCAGCGGGTGTTGATTGTTGAGACAGTCTTCTACAGATTTACAGTTCTTTTGCGATCGTTTAGTACGGTTTAAGTTCGCATCTACTGAGGGGACAACTTGCTCATGTCTGCGCCCGTCCATTTTTCCTTAATCGCTTTCGCGAGGCACTGCCCGCCGATGCTCATTCGTCAGAGATTCTGAGCATACTCGGCTGGGTAAAGATTCGGAGTCCTTGATTTGTGACCAAGGTGTGCTACATTTAAGGACACATTTGTGTACCTGTTGCTGATGGGCCGAGACGTGAAATCCTAGAGCAGGCGCATCGGTCAGCTTTCTGTGTTCATTCATATACCACCTACATTTGGCATGACTTAGGAGATAGTTACGGGTGGGCTGGATGAAGGATGAAGTTTCGGATTTCGTTTCAAGGTGTCTGTCTTGTTGTGAACTTAGGTTGAGCATCTGAGACCGGCTGGAGAGTTGCAACCTTTAACCGTTCTGGAGTGGGAATGGGAGCAGATCTCCACGAATGTCGTTGTGGTGTCTACCCAGGTTTAGTCAGGGTGTGACTCCATTTTGTGTTTGTTGTGCGGTTTTACTCGGTTTGCTCAGTTGTTCTTTGTTAAGTTGGTGTGTTTGCACGGAGTTTCATCATGTGTTGTATCCAATAGAGGCACCCTGTTCGCTTGCCGTCTTGGGCAGGAGTTTCAGGAAACCTTGGGTACTGGTTGAGCTTTAGCTCCGTTTTTCCATCCGCAGGATGATGGTTTTGTGAGAGCGGGCTATACCGACTCTGGAGGATATGCTTGTGCGTACGTACAAATTGTTGTCGGCAGTTAGGATCGTCACTTACCATTGTTAGGGTTCTCCTTCGATCGTTGTTATCAGAAACACTCCAATTGGAAACCTTTAGGTTTTGCTGTTAGGCGGTGTCGATCGTCAATCTGTTCTTCTGACTCTGCATAAGCAGAATTTGTAGGGTTACTAGGCACTTTAACAAGGGTTAAGAAAGAATCAACCATGCCCGATTAAAATTTTAGCCGTGCCTAACAACCCTAAACAAGATCTTTGCTAGAAAATTAGGGTTTCACATGTAAGTACATAGCATCAATGACTAAGTGAATACGAAATACAACCTTTGTAGATCGGTCCTTCACTTCTTTAGCTCCTTGTTGAAGTCCCTTCGCTGCGATCGTGGTAAACCGGACTCTAGCATGGCTTCACGTGGCTAAAGGAGCGTCCTTGCTTGAAGTCTTCGAGACCGAAGATGATCTACGTCGAGAGGATGCCAACTCAAGCTTCTACTTCACTAACTAGAGAATTAGTGAAGCAAACACCCTAAACTAAAGTGCTAGTCTAGTAGAGGATGGAGAAATAGGAAGTGGGTTCACTTTAGAATTTGGTTTCTCACAATGTTTCTCACTTTGGATCAAACCCTAGAGAGCTTTTTAGCTCAAGGAAGAAGATGAAGAAAATAAAATGAGAAGAGATAATGATCAAGTGAGAAAGCTAACCATGGTGCGTGAGTATCATATACTAGAGACATAACCATGGCTAATCCTTATGGTTGGGTTAACAAATATCCATAGTAAAAACAAACTTAGTGGACTTAGTCAATGCATCCACAAGCTTCTTGCATTTTCCTAATCCTCCACTAATTTTGTAATTACTTTAAATATTAAAACCCAAACTAATAAATAGCATGGTGTAAGTCTCATACACCCATGAATGATGTATCATCAAGCATGATACAAAAAGAAAACACATTTTAATATATATCACATATATATTAAAGTTGTGCACATGTGAGAAAAAACCTTAAGTGAAAAAGTGTTAGTTAATGTAAACTAGTATATCTAATATACAATTATACACTAAATTATTAAATCAACACTTGACTTAATAATCCGGTCATATCTCATATAACCGACTAACATCCATTGTATCGACTTATCGAATCAACACTTGATTCGATGACCCGGATATATCATATATAACCGACTGATACATAAAGTCACGAGAATAGAATACGGTATCACATACACTCATTATTCTCGGTCCCGCACATATCACATACGTGCTCCTATTTCATTTTTCCTGAGCCAGTAAAACCTCTATGTAGGACTCTAAAGACTCGTCAATACTCTGGCAGTAGGTGATGATCACATCAAGCACCCACAAGCGGTCAGCGGTACTAGCTGGACGTAACGGCTACCCAGGTATTAAGCGATCAGAAGATCAGCAAGCAATCCCGCTCCAACTCCTGTAAAAGCCTGCCGGTAACACTTCCCGTACAGTCCGGTCTCCTCGTCTGATATGTCGCATATCAAGTCTAGGGGTGGTAAACGTCAGACCCCAACAACCGATAAGTCGTGCCGATGTGAGGCTTATAACAGGTCGAGAAACTACTGGTAACACTTACCAGTAAATCTCTAAATCAGCCCTGGCAAGAGACTTCCCTGTTATGGCCAATCGAGCACAGCGCAACATCAACCCCAAATATCGGGAGAGACGAAACCCCTCCTATCGCTCATTGCCTCCATGTGACTTGGGACTGTACCAAAAAACCACCGTTTTGCACGCCTTCTTGGACATGGTAAGGTGAAAATCAAAGCACAGTGGGAATCACACAAGACTCTATGACGATCTCGGGTCTACAGACTAACCAGCACAAGTGTCACCAAAGAACTGCCATCTGACGTGAGGTATAATACCATCTGGGAGTTCTCGACAAGTCCGTCCAGTGTACCCAGTCTCCAGTGAGCACCCGTATATCATCTCTGATGTCAAACACCAATGGATATGGGATCATCCATCGCCTATCTATATGGGTCGAGAAGCTATACGCTAGTCTACTCTGGTATATCGATGCCCCGTTTCGATACACCCACGACTAGGGACCTTGAAGGATGTACTTATGGACTACCATGCCCCCACTAGTTTGAACTGCATCATAGTCCAGGTAGTCAAGTACACATCCGAAGGGATTTATCAACATGTAACTATAAGACAGTATCAAGAGACAAGTATACATGTTAAGATAAAGAGCAACCAGATAGCATACTATCATGTCGAGGAAGAAAGTCCTCTCTATATATGTCCAAGCATCCAATATAATATACATCATCTGTACAATACTGGCCTCTAGGGCATACATACATCTAACAATCTCCCACTTGCACTAGGGCCAGCTACTGTAGTATCGCATACCAAGCATCCTGAAGAGTCTCTCAAACTGTATCTGGGGAATGGCCTTCGTGAGAGGATCCGCAGTGTTGTTCTTCGTATCAACCCTCCTGACCTCGATCTCCCGGCGATCAACTATCTCCCGGATCAGGTGATACCGCCTCAGAATATGCCTGGATCTCTGATGGGACCTGGGTTCCTTGGCCAAAGCAACCGCTCCATTGTTATCACAATACAAAGGTATTGGATGCTCAATGGATGGAACCACTCCAAGTTCAGTAATGAACTTCTTGATCCAGACAGGCTGTTTGGCAGCATCGTTGGCAGCGATGTATTCAGCCTCCATCGTCTAGTCTGCCACGGTTTCCTGCTTGGAACTGTTCCAGCTAACCGCCCTTCCGTAAAGGGTAAAGACAAATCCCGAGTGCGACTTAGAGTCGTCCTTATCACTCTGGAAGCTCGAATCGGTAAAGTACTCCACTTGGAGTTCTCCGTTACCATACACAAAGAGCATCTCTTTAGTCCTTCGCAAGTACTTGAGAATGCTCTTCACAGCTGTCCAGTGACTCTTTCCAGGATCAGCTTGATACCTACTCACTAAACATAATGAGTGTGCTACATCGGGTCTGGTACATAGCATCGCGTACATGATAAAGCCTACAGCCGAAGCATAGGGTATCCCTTGCATGCGAGCTCTCTCCAAATCAGTCTTGCGAGACATCTCTTTGGAGAGAGTGAGTCCAGAGATCATGGGTAAGTTCCCACGCTTGGATTCTTCCATACTAAACCACTTTAGTATGGTGTCAATGTACCTGGATTGGGACAATCCCAATATCCTTTTAGATCTATCTCTATAGATCATAATTCCCAGTATCCAGGAGGCATCACCTAGATCTTTCATTGAGAATCTTTGTGATAAGAAGAGCTTGACCGATTGCAGCATAGGAATGTCATTTCCTATCAAGAGTATGTCGTCTACGTACAATACGAGGAAGAAAACCTTACTCTCTGCCACCTTCTTGTAGATACAAGGTTCATCTACGTTTTTGACGAAATCAAACTCTTTGATAACGACGTCAAAGCATATGTTCCAACTCCGCGATGCTTGCTTTAATCCATAATTGGATTTAAGCAGCTTGCACACCTTCCCTCTGCTCCCACTATCTACGAAGCCCTCTGGCTGAGTCATATACACGCACTCTTCTAAATCACCGTTTAGAAAGTCGGTCTTAACATCCATTTGCCAGATTTCGTAGTCATGATATGCAGCGATGGCAAGCATGATCCGGATGGATTTAAGCATAGCCACTGGAGAAAAGGTTTCGTCATAGTCCACACCTGGTCTTTGATGAAAACCCTTTGCAACAATTCTAGCTTTGAAAGTCTCCACTTTCCCATCTACACCAAGTTTTTTCTTGAAGATTCACTTGCTCCCAATTGGTTTTACCCCTTCAGGAGCAACTTCCAAAGTCCATACTTTGTTGGTGTACATGGATTCCATCTCGGACCGCATGGCATCCAGCCATTTCACTGAGTCCCCACTCGTGATGGCATGCTCGAAGCTAGTTGGGTCATCATCAACCATGATGCAATCCTCGCTCCCACCATCCATGAGAAAACCGTAGTATCTCTCAGGTGGGTGAGGAACCCTACTAGATCGGCGGAGAGGCTGAGGTTCGTTGGGAACTACCGAATCCTCCGGTTCAACCAAATCTTCTGTCGTAGTCTGTATTGCTGGAACCTCTTCCAGTTCTACCTCCTTGCCACTAATATCTTTTTCAAGAAATTCCTTTTCTAAAAAGGTGGCATGTCGAGAAACAAACACCTTTTGTTCCTCGGTTTGGTAGAAGATATATCCGCGCGAATGTTTGGGATATCCAATAAACTTACACAGAATGGACCTTGCCACGAGTTTGTCCGGATTTTGCGTTTTTACATCTGCCGGACAACCCCATATCTTAACATAATTAAGATATGGTCTCTTTCCTTTCCATATCTTTTATGGAGTGGTTGGCACAGATTTGGTGGGAACCATATTCAATAGGTCTGCAGCTGTTTCCAGTGCATACCCCCAGAAGGAAATAGGTAACTCGGCTGTGCTCATCATAGAGCGCACCATATCTAATAGGGTGTGGTTCCTCCGTTCCGATACACCGTTGTGTTGTGGTGTATATGGAGGAGTTAGCTGAGAGAGAATCCCATTCTCTTTTAGGAAGTCCAGGAATTCATTGCTCAAGTATTCTCCTCCTCGATCAGATCGAAGGATTTTAATACTTTTTCCGGTTTGGTTCTCGACTTCTAGTTTATATTCTCTAAATTTCTCAAAACCTTCTGATTTGTGTTTCATCAGGAACACATATCCGAATCTAGAGAGATCGTCAGTGAATGTAATGAAGTACGCAGAACAATTCCTGGCATGTGTAGTCATGGGGCCGCATACATCACTACGTACCAGTCCCAAGAGTTCCGTAACTCTCTCTCCGTGTCCCGTAAACGGAGTTTTGGTCATCTTGCCTTTGAGACATGACTGGCTAGTGTCATAAGATGAAAATTCAAACGGATTCAAATATCCATCCTTATGCAACTTAGCTAGTCGTGTCGCATTGATGTGACCCAGTCCACAATGCCACAAGAAGGATTCGTTCAGTTCTGAACTCTTCCTCTTGTTTGTGTTTGTTATAGTCAGAACTGTTGATTGATTTAGAACATAAATGACATTGCACATCATGCCTGATCCAACCAACTTTTGGTTTAGAAAAATGTTCATAACATTATCCTGTAATACAAAATTATATCCTTCTTTACTCAACAAAGAAACTGTCACGACCCGAAATAGCCCGTGACTGGCACTTGAATTATATGAAGTCTATAGGACCCCATCTAATCCAAGTAAGCCAAAAGCCCAGAAATCTAAAACCATTTTAGGGAGCAAACAAAGAAAACTAGTTTTTAATAAGTAAAGAAACATGTTTTGAAATCAAGCCTTTGAATAACTAAGCCGAATATGCATTTTTAAAATGTGTATTCTTTTCTGAAAATTTCGGCAGAGTTTCCTTTGTAAAAACTGGCCCCGAACGGAGTACAACAAGAATAATATATGTGAAATGATAAAAGGCATCCCCAAGCGGGAGCTAGCTCTTTGTCAATCGACGGTCACAACCACGCAAGCCATAATAGTATACAACGCCAAAGGGCGAGGATCAAAACCCAAAAAGAAACTCAAAACAGCCAGAAAATCGTAATACTACAAGCGCGACTCTAAGGTCAAAATAATACATCACTGTCTCTAAGTCTGAAACAATATACAAGTTTTGGTTGATGGAATTTCTAGATACAATGAATAAATAATGTACAATGGCGGTTCTGATACAAAGAACCCACCTACCAAAGCAAGTCACCCGTAATGGAAGCAATGTGCCCGAAAAGCCGGCATGAAATCTGTACGGCAAAACCTGCAAGAACTGTGGCACAACGGGGGTGAGTTGCCAACTCGTGAATAGAAAATATCTACAAGCAGAGATCGAATGTATGACCCATCCTAGGTCAATACGATCAGATATATATAAACCTCAATATGAAATAAGCTGAAGCATGCTAAACTGGCAATGTAATCTCTATACATGAGTGTAGTGCCAAGTGCTCGTGCCAGAGCCTGAGGTAATAGCATATCATAAATATGAGGTATGATCCATGTAATCAATCTGCATGTACGTGGATCCCGTCCACTCGTCACCCAATGACAATAACCATCATGCATGTAAATATCATTAGCATATGCATTGAAATATGAGGATATAAACCACCTGTGTCCTTCGCGACACGTCAAAATCATGGAACCGGAGTGCCCAGCATCGACACTCGAAAACATCATGAAAGCTGTGCCCAGCATCGGCACATAAATCCTCATATATCGGGCTCCGTCAGTCCGGATCAGCCCACGGGCTCCGTCTGCGGAATCGGCCGTCGGCCCCAGCAGTACGCCTATATCCATCTATCGACTCTGGTCGGTATCCTACGGATAACCTCCAGGTCCAACCAATCACCGGTAGGTTGTGGTCCCAGTGCCAGGCTCACCGTCTACTACACAGAGAAACCGTTCTCGCACCGGGGTAACATACCGGGTCCACCATGTACCCGCAATCGGCCTCATCCGCCTCCTCGAATCGGGTTTCACATGTCGCTCTCAGCACCGAGAAAACACATGGTGGACGCACTGAAATATCATATCAAGGGTAACCGGGTTTTTAAAACGATTGCATATTCTCTTTTGAAATACCCGCGGTTCCCAAATCCAGAAATATCATGGAAACAACATATCTCAATGCGCATAATCAGAAAGCATGATGTATGTGACATATAAATGAAGTGCAAGTATATCATGCAGCATGGAATAATAGTATGCACATACAAGGGTCATATCCTGATGCAGTAATACTATTGTGTAGTGACATGGCAATTACCGATGAAGATGTGTATGAGCCGGCAAGTAAGTGTACGTGGTACATACGCATCATCGGTAATGGTGCTCGTGTCCTAGCAGCTTGATTGTAATATATCAATAAACACAAGCAATGCAATACAAATAGCATGAATATGCGGAATCAAATAATCAACGCAACAGTGAAGAATCTACCTCAATAAATATATCATGCAGCCATGCCTTTTGAAATAAGACAAATCAGGGTTTTTGGTAAAATAAGGGCTACGGTGTTTTAAGAAAAGATGTGTCGTTTGAAAATATCCGTAGAATCCCTTTTTCCTATCCTTAAAATATCCCCGATTGGTTAGTTTTGAAATAGGTATAACTCGGGTCTAGTCTAACGCCTACTATGCGAACTACGGACCCAACTATCAAGTCAATCGGGAGGGGTATGGAAACCACCTACATCTGAGTCGATATGTATATAAATATAATAGTCAATAATACCGCCTCAATGGTATCACAAACGATATAATATCCTCGAGTCATGAGCGCGGATCCATCATCAATATAGGCTCATACGGTAAATCGTCGTACGACATCCCAATAGCTGGGTACGGGTCAATATCACATTATCTCATCACATATCAGGTATCACTACCATCATACCACATAATCTAGGGTACAGATATAAGTCTAGTACAATCGATACCATCTATATAAATGCATGTGTAAACACACGTCCCAAAGCCCGCCAAAGCATTCCGTCATATCTCCCATACGAATCCTGTCATATCGCCGATCTCACGGCCTCAAATTGAATCTCATCGACTCAACTCACATCCAAGTACTATCCTCATAAACCAGTATATGTACACATAGTCCCATACCCATTTGAACACATACAAATATAATATATATATTCCCATATACACATGCGAAAGAAAGTATGTATGCAAGTGCGTGCGTGTGTGTATGTATGGGAGCAACCCTACTCTAGGGTTTCGCAATACTAAATCAATCCATCCTATCATCAATAATCTCAAAGAACATATAGTAAATAAATGTGTGTATACGTATTCGTATACATCACCACGGACTGCGGGGGTGCTATACGCCATCCACCCGACTTCCCCCGTAGATATAATCTACTCACCTGGTCTTCGCTCGCCGAAATCGATGACGCCGCGCTTCTTCTCCTCGGAATCCTTGCGAAGGTACCTACAATAATAAACCGTCGCAATACGTATTAAAATCGAGGCAGAAAACCAATACAGCGCACAGTGTGCTCATAGGTTGGAACCTATGGCCTAAACGTGCAAATCAATCACACAATCCCTATTGTCGATATACGAACACCCAACAACCAAATACAAATCCAAATATCAAGAAAGTGCATTTTAAAATACGGAAAACATCGCCTAAAACACACCAAAATGCTCCCAGATTTTCCCCAGGTGACAATTAGCCAAAACTGCATATAGGAGGGGTCTATTTTAGTGCAAAAGGAGCCATGAACCAAACTTGGGACCCAATTTCCCCGATCTGGCCGCAAATTGCAGCCAGAATGATTATATTTGCGGCCTGGGGTTTGAGTTAGGGGCTCAGGTCTCTGTGGTAGCTTCCTAGGTGCCTGCACGACTCCCAGTAATCCCAAAATCAATTCTAGTGGCCCCGGGTAGCTCCAGATTCCAAAATACCCTCTAAAATCACACATTTATCCGATGTCGGGGTTTCTAAATCCGTATTCCGTGTTTCAAGTCTCTATTTTGGGTCATAAATCAAGCACTAGGATGTTGGGGTGGCCTCTACTGATCTCAATTTCACAACACAACTCTCAATTCTCTCAAACCCTAACCTGGTCTTCCTTAAGTCCACAACATCACCCGATATCGATTCAATTTTAACATAGGGTTAAAAGTAATGCAAAAACTAATCTGATGGTCCAGAAAATACCTCATTTGGAAACTCAAGAATTTTCTTGAGTTGCCCCTAGTGGCCAAAATCCTTGCTTTCTTGGTCTGATATGTTTGTCTCGAGCTCGTTCACCTTTTTAGTGAAATGAAGATAGGGTTTTGAGTTTGTTTTTGTGATGATTTGAGGAGGTGAAGAGGGAGGGAATGAGTAGCTAGGGCAGCAGCAGCAACCATGAAGAGGGAGAGAGGAAATGGTGGTGGAAAAAGGAGAAGGAGCCAAGTCAAAGAAGTCCTCACCTACTCTTTCTCTCTCTCACCATACCTGTTATCTTTTCTTTTTCTTATTTTCTTTTCTTCACTAAATCCCTTCTCACTTGAAAAGTAAACCGAAAAGAAAAGCCATGGTAGAAATGCACAAGTGTAGAGAAAAAGATATATGCATGTTTTGCACAAAATTGCTAAAAACCGATTAACGATTTTTATTCGCGATTAGCACTAAATTAGCTTATAATTAAACATAAAAACTAAAAAATGGCATAATTCCATAAAATACCCTATTTGATAATTTTCCATAATTTTTCCAAAATTTTCCCCATTTATTTGCATTTAATTATACCGGAATATTAAAATATTCATTAAAATAATATTAAATTATAAAAATTCCCAAAAATAATATTTTATTTTTTGTAAATGTTACAGAAACCGATATAATGTTGCATATCAGGTTCGGCATGTAATAGCATTCGTTCAGAATCAATGTATTACCAGTTGGCAATACAAGGTGATATTCCCCGACGGTTCTAGCTGCAACAATTGCACCATTTCCAACTCTTATGTCTCTATCACCTTCTCCAAGTTCTCTACCTTTCCTAAGCCCATGTAACTGATTACATACATGGGATCCTAACCCGGTATCTAATACCCAGGACGTAGAGGAAATGGAGAAACAGTTCTCTGTAACGAACACACCCGAAGAAAATGCATCAACATGTACTTTCTTCATTCGGGTGGCATGGGAATCCTGGTATTCCCCTATATCCTGTTCAGTCTTATAACTTTTATAAGAAAGAACGGAACCTACGTTCCCCAGCACAGTATAACATGCGGGTTCGGTTAATACATCCATATTATTATCTTGATTAAGGCATGAAATGGTCGCTACCTAGAGAGAAAGAGAAGAAAACACTTTAGCGTATGCTCTTGCAAGATAAGATTGGTTATTATTTTATCTAATCAGGATGGCTCCCACTGTTTTTATCAAATCTTCCTTCAAACCCTAAAAGGAAAGACTAGCCGGGATTAATTACACCATACAACTTCGCCAATCTTTCAGCCAGGCCAGTGTCGGTACATTAAGAGAGGTTCCCCGTGCTTTCACACGAACCTAATTAAAGTAAACCTCATTTTCCCATAGGTGTATCCCCGTTGACACCTTTCTAGACACCTACTTGATCGGCTAATTGTCCAGTGTAAAACTCTCCCAGGAGTATCAATTACTCGCAGTGGGTATCGGGATCCAACTATCTTATAGAAGGTATGCAATCTCGTTGCAAATTTCAACAGATGAAATTCCCGATAATATTTTGCCCCTAGCGTCCCATGACCTTGACGCAAGCCAACAAACCATAGTGCGCTAGTCAAGTTAAACCCGTCATTTCTTGATTGAATTAAACTCACCCGTACGACCCTTGACGCAGGCCAACAAAGTCGCACGACTACCTTAATCCAATCTACATCACATGCATAAGCAGATAAATACTAGTTAGCTACCGCACACTACGCCTTGACGCAGACTAACAAACGTAGCCCGAATACTAAGTAGGACTTATCTGAAATGCCGGATGGCTACGACAGGTTTTTCTGAAAACCTATTGCGTAATGAACTTGATATCGTTGTAGAATCGAGTGAATTTTGAAATGGAGTGATTTTGAGACATTTATTAGTTTTGCTAAAGAGGTCACTCCCGGTGAATGGATCTCGGCTCTTTCCTTATGGAATAAGGTGCAGGATATATCATATATATCGCTATGCAAAGCAAAAACTCCAGAAGTAATCAAAAACAAACCGAGTGTTGTAGTATCTACCAGTTTTGCTAAAGAGGTCACTCCCGGTGAAGGGATCTCGGCTCTTTCCTCATCGAATAAGGTGCAGGATATATCATATATATCACTATGCAAAGCAAAAACTGTAGCTACATTTTTTGAAAATTTGATTCTACAACATCTTTTAGGTTTCTTTTCTTTCATTAATCACATTAATGAAGTCCCATCATTTAAGTCACCTAAACATCACAAATAAATACGACGTACACTTATGCCATCAACATTCGCCTCGATGTGCCCTCGTGCACCGTTAGGTTTGGTAACTAACGACAGAGCGGGGCAGGGCTAGCGCGGGTGTAAAACATAAGTAACGTCTATATAATATATCATATATACTATATACTGTATTTATCACAACATATCAAATGATCACATCACAGATATCGCAGCAGAAGAAACATATGAAACATTGGATATACTAGGACGTCCGTGTTTTATTTTGAGCCTATATAAAACACGGATTCCATGGTCCCGATGAATAGCCAAACACACACCCCTAGACCCCTACAAGAGCGGTAAGCAACCCTACCAATTCTAGAGTTAGGAGACCCGGACTCGACTCCTCGAGTTGGTCTCCCACCGGACTCTAGAACCCGGTTACTTATGCTCTCCTCCTTGGGTCTATCCTAGTGCGGAAAAGTAAATAATATACAAATGGTGACATCAACCTCATCCCGGAAGTGCCCCAATAAAAGAATATTACAAAAATTTAATTTTACATGAATGAAAATAAAAACCCTCATCTCACATAAAACCCCCGGCTATTCATAACACGACGATCCAATATTACATATCCAGCAACACATAACATCACATGTCATCAAAGTAAGTAAATATGCGCATCCCAATTGCCGTTGACATATAGCAACGAAACCGGCGATAACACATATTACACTTACGGTCGCAGAAAATAAAGTGTAAAACTACAACATTTGGAATCCGTAATCTCTTTAGACATCGTAAATCTGAAATATCACATACTTCGCATTTCTTGCCTAAATATATGAATTCCACATATTGTATCACATTCCAGATAAATAGACAGTATTAAACTTTCCGATCGAATAATCAAATACCCAAGATTTCCAAAATAGCTCAACACTTGAGCGGAGTTCAAAAATTCCAGAATACGTCACATTAGAACGGTCCAGTCGTAGAAGGGTCAAGCCAACGCCTCACATGTGGCACGCCGTACTGCCCCAAACCCAAAGCTTTAAAAGGCAGTTCAAGACGGTCACATAATCGAGTTAAGGTTTGTTGTCTTCTAGAGGGTCCATCGCGTTACATGCACGTTTTTCCGAAAGATTTAGACTCAAGGAAAAATTCAACACTTGAAAGTTTTTCGTGCCGGGAAATAATGAGTTAATGATATCCATTCGAACATTTTAATAGTTTCTAAATATCCGGAAAACATAAAGAAATTAAATATTCCGATCGAATCAACGAATACAAAATAATCTCCAGAACACTTAACACTTGAGTCATTTTAAAAATACCCAGAAAATACAAATCAACGAAATAGAAATTATAGTGTAAAAATTAGGGCATAACTCCTCTGTGCTGCCGCGGATCTGCGGCCCAAGTGTGGTACGGCCGCGGTTCCGCGGCGGTTTGTACAGTGTATGCTCTCGTTTTTCACTACAATTCTTATATTTCCCTGCTGATTTTTTAGGCATTTTTAATTCTGAAAGTAACACAGTTTTAAAAAATGTACAGAGAGGGGATTAAATCGTCGATTCGGAGTTCGTTCGGAGTTTTAACTTCGTATACACGTCGCCTAATGCTCTAGCTGGGCTCAGATACCACTGTAGGGTTACTAGGCACTTTAACAAGGGTTAAGAAAGCATCAACCATTCCCGATTAAAATTTTAGCCGTGCCTAACAACCCTAAACAAGATCTTTGCTAGAAAATTAGGGTTTCACATGCAAGTAAATAGCATCTATGACTAAGTGAATACGAAATACAACCTTTGTAGATCGGTCCTTCACTTCTTTAGCTCCTTGTAGAATTCCCTTCACTACGATCGTGGTTCTCCCAGACTCTTGCATGGCTTCACGAGGCTAAAGGAGCGTCCTTGCTTGAAGTCTTCGAGGCCGAAGATGATCTACATCGAGGGGATGCCAACTCAAGCTTCTACTTCACTAACTAGAGAATTAGTGAAGAAAACACCCTAAACTAAAGTGCTAGTCTAGTAGAGGATAGAGAAATAGGATGTGGGTTCACTTTAGAATTTGGTTTCTCACAATGTTTCTCACTTTGGATCAAACCCTAGAGAGCTTTTTAGCTCAAGGAAGAAGATGAAGAAAATAAAATGAGAAGAGATAATGATCAAGTGAGAAAGCTAACCATGGTGAGTGGGTATCATTTACTAACTCATGTAGAGACATAACCATGGCTAATCCTTATGGTTGGGTTAACAAATATCCATAGTAAAAACAAACTTAGTGGACTTAGTCAATGCATCCACAAGCTTCCACAAGCTTTATGCATTTTCCTAATCCTCCACTAATTTTGTAATTACTTTAAATATTAAAACCCAAACTAATAAATAGCATGGTGTAAGTTTCATACACCCATGAATGATGTATCATCAACCATGATACAAAAAGAAAACACATTTTAATATATATCACATATATATTAAAGTTGTGCACATGTGAGAAAAAACCTTAAGTGAACAAGTGTTAGTTAATGTAAACTAGTATATCTAATATACAATTACACACTAAATTATTAAATCAACACTTGACCTAATAATCCGGTCATATCTCATATAACCGACTAACATCCATTGTATCGACTTATCGAATCAACACTTGATTCGATGACCCGGATATATCATATATAACCGACCGATACATAAAGTCGCGAGAATAGAATACGGTATCACATAAACGCATTATTCTTGGTCCCGCACATATCACATGCGTGCTCCTATTTCATTTTGCCTGAGCCAGTAAAACCTCTTTGTAGGACTCTAAAGACTCGTCAATACTCTGGCAGTAGGTGTTGATCACATCAATCACCCACAAGCCGTCAGCGGTACTGGTGTAGGGTTCCTAGGCACACTCAAGATGTTCCACAAAGGCATCAACCATGCCAAAATCAAATTTTTCTTGTGCCGAGAAACCCTAATTCTAGATCGTTAACTAGAGGTAAGGCGAAAATCATACAAGTAAACAACTTTACTAGAAAGTGAAAGGGACTACAACCTTTGTAGCTCCGGTCCTCCACTTCTTTAGCTCCGTGATGACATCCCTCCGCTGCGATCAACCGGATCCCGGACTCTAGCGTTGGTTTCATCGGAGAAATGATCGGGCTAGGTCGTTGACTTCGATGTCGAAGATGATTTACGTCAAGACGGCTCAAACTCAAGCTCCATCTTCACTACGTCATGAAACTTGTGAAGATAACACCCTATACAACATGGCAAGTGGTAGAGGATGAAGAAATAGGAAGTGGGTTCACTTTGGATTTGGATTTCTCACTTGATTTCATCACTTGAAATTTTCAAGAAAACTTTCTTCTCTTCATGAAGAAGAAGAAGAAGAAGCAAAAGAAAACGAATTATAGAAAATAATAAATCAAGTAATACTTATCATATTGCAACCATGGGTGAGATTAACCTATGTAGAGACTGAACTAAAGTTTAAGTTAAAGGTTAGGTTAAGGAAAATCTTATGTAAAACAAAATGGTGGACTTTGTCAAAGATGCATGAAAGCTTCATGAAGCTTCAAGCAAAGACAAAGTAAGCCACCATTTTATTTTACATAAATTAAAATAAAAACTAAACCTTTAACCAAAACATGGTATAATCCATACACACACCCAAGTTTGCATGTATCATCAAACATGATACAAACTAGTGCACAAACATATATCACATATACAACTTGTGCAAATCAAGTGAGAAAATCAATCTTAAGTGAACAAATACTAGTTAATGTAAAGTAATATATCAAATATATAATTATACATTAAATCATTAAATCAACACTTGATTTAATGATCCGGTCATACTGTATATAACCGACTAATATCAAGTGTATCAATATATCGAATAAACACTTGATTCGGTAACCCGGCTATATCTTATATAACCGTCCGATGATACAAATCGCGAGAATAGAGTTCAGTATCACATACTGGTATTATTCTCGGTCCCGCACATATCTCATATGCGCTCCTATTTCGTTTCGCTTGAGCCAGGAAACCTCTGTGTAGGACTGTAAAGACTCGTCAATACGCCGACAGTAGGTGGTGATCATATCAATCACCCATAAGCCGCAAGCGGTCTGCTAAACGTAACAGCCACCCGGGTATTGAGCGATCAGAAGATCAACGAGCAAGCCCGCTCACACTCCTGTGAATCAAACCAGTAACACTTACCGTACGGTCCGGTCTCGTCGTCTGATATGTCGCATATCTCGCCTAGGGGTGGTAAACGTCAGACCCCAGTAGCTCGATAAGTCGTGTCGATATGAGGTCTATAACAGTTCGAGAAAATACCGGTAACACTTACCAGTAAATCTCAGCAACCCTGGCCAGGGATTTCCGGTTATAGCCAATCGAACACAGCGCAACATCAACTCCCAATACCGGGATAGACGAATCCCCTCCTATCGCTCATTGCCTCCATGTGATTCGGGACTGTACCTAAAAACCACCATTTTGCACGCCCTCTTAGACGTGGTAAGGTGGAAATCAAAGCACAGTCGGAATCACGCAAGACTCTATGACGATCTCGGGTCAATAGACTACTCTGTACCAGTGTCACTAGAGAACTGCCATCTGACGTGAGGTATAACACCATGTGGGAGTTCTCGGCGAGGTCAACAGACTACTCTGTACCCAGTCTCCAGTGAGCACCCGCATACCATCTCTGATGTCAAACACCAATGGATATAGGATCATCCATCGCCCATCACATGGGTCGAGAAGATATACGCTAGTCTACTCTGGAATATCGATGCCCCGTCTCGATATTCCCACGAATAGGAACATTGAAAGATGTATTCATTGACTACCCAGGCCCCACTAGTATGATATACATCATAGTCCTGGAAGTCGAGCACAGATCCTAAGGGCTTTATCAACATGTAACAGAGAGACAGAAAGTATACATGTTAAGATAACCAGATAGCGTACTATCATGTCGAATAAGAAAGTCCTACCTATATATGTCCCAACATCCACTACAATATACATCCAATGTACTGTAATGGCCTCTAGGGCATACATACAACTAACAACTAGCTGGACGTAACGGCTACCCAGGTATTGAGCGATCAGAAGATCAGCAAGCAAGCCTGCTCCAACTCCTGTAAAAGCCTGCCGGTAACACTTCCCGTACAGTCCGGTCTCCTCGTCTGATATGTCGCATATAAGGTCTAGGGGTGGTAAACGTCAGACCCCAACAACCGATAAGTCGTGCCGATGTGAGGCTCATAACGGGTCGAGAAACTACTGGTAACACTTACCAGTAAATCTCTAAATCAGCCCTGGCCAGGGACTTCCCTGTTATGGCCGATCGAGCACAGCGCAACATCATCCCCCAATACCGGGAGAGACGAAACCCCTCCTATCGCTTATTGCCTCCATGTGACTCGGGACTGTACCCAGAAACCACCGTTTTGCACGCCCTCTTGGACATGGTAAGGTGGAAATCAAAGCACAGTGGGAATCACACAAGACTCTATGACGATCTCGGGTCTACAGACTAACCTGCACAAGTGTCACCAGAGAACTGCCATCTGACGTGATGTATAATACCATCTGGGAGTTCTCGGCGAGTCCGTCCAGAGTACCCAGTCTCCACTGAGCACCCGTATATCATCTATGATGTCAAACACCAATGGATATGGGATCATCCATCGCCCATCTATATGGGTCGAGAAGCTATACGCCAGTCTACTCTTGTATATCGATGCCCCGTCTCGATACACCCATGACTAGGGACCTTGAAGGATTTACTTATGGACTACCATGCCCCCACTAGTTTGATACGCATCATAGTCCAGGTAGTCAAGTACACATCCTAAGGGCTTTATCAACATGTAACTATAAGACAGTATCAAGAGACAAGTATACATGTTAAGATAAAGAGCAACCAGATAGCCTACTATCATGTCGTGAAAGAAAGTCCTCTCTATATATGTCCAAGCATCCAATATAATATACATCATCTGTACAGTACTGGCCTCTAGGGCATACATACAACTAACAGGATTTTGGACCCCAACTAGTCTAGAGGCTTCGGAAATGATCCAGTAGGTTCATGTCAGGGTGAGGACAGCACAGTGCAGACATAGGTCTTATGTCGACCGTGATGGTCGCAGACTTGAGTTCGCAGTAGGGAATCATGTATTCCTATGGATTTTTCCGATGATAGGCGTGTTGAGTTTTGGGAAGCTTATCCCAGGATTGTAGGTCCTTTTGAGATCCTTGAAGCAAGTTAGTTCTGTTGCCTATAATATGGCACTTCCGCCCAGATTTCTGAGTATTCACCCCGTATTCCTTGTGTCTATACTTCGCAATACCTTCATGACCTTTCTCACATGATTCAGTATTGGACTATTTAGCTTGGACGTGATCTTTCGTTCACTAGTAGTCGATTGTTGTAGGGGATTGGCAGGTGGAGGAATTTCGGTCAAGGGTCTCGCCAGCTGTGAGGGTTCTTTGGCGTAGCCGTCTAGTGAGGAGATCACTTGAAAGGCTGCGAGCGACATGCGGAAGATTTCTTTCCCTCATCTCATTGGAGGTACGCGTAGATGAATTTTAATTCGGAGACCGAATTTCTTTAAGAGGGGAAGATTGTAACGTTTTAGAAATCGTTTTACGAATTTTTCCGTTTTAGGGTAAAATTGTCGGTGTTTTCCGTTTTAACCCGATTGTGATCAAACTTCCGTAGAAACTTGCCGGCACCTATTTTAGCTAAAATAAAGTTAGTGCGCGAGCTTTGGGGGTCAATGGGAAATTTTGGTTCACATAGAATTTTTCGCTAATTAAATATTATTTTAATATTTTATTTCTGCACTTTATTAGTTGTAATTACTTTTTAGCTTGGGTTAATAACTACTAATGTGGTTTTATGTTAATCTAATCACTAGATATTTTGTTAAACCATACATCCATAATATCCAGATATTTTGAGTTTAAAATGAAATTTTAAAAGAAAAGAAAAGAAAGGAAATTGTGGCATTAGCATTTAATGAAGCATTAATTGAAATGTGCTAGAAATTTCTTCACTGTTTATACACAAAAAAACCACTTGATATGGCCGGCCACTTCCTTGGCTGCCCTAATTCCCCCCCCCCCCATTTTCATCTCTTTTTTCTTCACAAAAATCATCTAAAATACTAAATAAATCCCCCAAATTCATAATTTAATCAATACCCATTTTTCTTCAACCTTAATCTTGCTCAGATATTCAAGAATGACATCATTTTGGAGGATTCAATTTTGGAGTTTGTTGCTAATTTGGAGGTATAAAACCCTAAACCTGTTTTTTATTTGTTGTTAAATCCTTATTTAGCTTTTTAGATGTTTAATTTAAGCTATTTAATTGCATGTTTTGAAATTCAAGAAGTGGTTTTTGGATAATCAATTAGGGTTTTAATTAGTAAAAGGGTTAATTGTTGAGTTATACTTGAAGAAGACTTAACCTAGTTTGCTAGTTGTTATATGATATTTTTCTAATCGGCTAATTAAGCTAATTAACAAACTAAACATTTGCTAATCCTAATTAGTGAAATCTAAAAATTTAGTAAAGGTTTAAATGGTTTAATCTTGCTAATTAGTGATGTTTGTAAATGCTAGTTTTGATAAAACTTATAGTTTTGCGCTAAAATCATATATGCTGCTTACTAGATTTCGGTAACTTTTAAGCGTGGGTTTCTTTTGACGTTGCGACGTTAATTATATTGATTCTACGTTTATTAGTGTGTCGTGAATACGTTATCGGTACGATCAGGGTGTAGGTTTGATGGTTGTGTCGCTTTGCATTCGTAATTTGGATCGTGCCGATGTCGTTCGTGTCTTTGTGTAGGTTTTTCTCTTGAGTTGGTTTCGTAGTATCGCTACGCGCGTTAGCCACAATACGAACACTTGAGAGTATGCTTGGAGTTGGTGCGTCGGTCAACGTAGTTGGTACGTGTTATTGGTCAATTGCTAATAAATACTTGTTATATTGCTATATGCTTTCAGGATCGCAGGCGGGGACTTCGGGCGCTGCGAACAGGGGAAAAAGAGTGGTTGTCTTTACTTAGCCAGGACGGTTGGTGAGTAGATTTAACATCTACAGGGGAATGGACCGCATTGCGTTATGCGTCTGGGCTAGAGATGACTTGACTTGTCGCATATTCTATTTCATATTTAGAATTGCGCATACACTTTATTGCTTAGGTATTGTTGTGCTTGGACTAGTATCCTTAGGACACTGCACATTTTATTGACGGCTCATGTTGCACGAGCACTGATTGTATGCCACACACACCGTCAATAACGGCCATGTTACGCACAACACACATACCTATATAATATTGTTTGGTTAGGGACATTGATTCATATTTCTTTATTCATGTGATATATACCATACCTGTATACCTTACTTGCATACTTCACTTATACCCGGAGGGTATATCACATCATTACTGTTATGTAGATATCTATATCTTGCTATACCTTTATGTTTACACATATATCTGGTTATAGCTACATATTTACCTTTACTTGATGATTATTTAGAATTGGAGAAATTAGGAACCGCATGATATATTATATTAACTTGTTGCAGTTAATTAGCGGCTTATCCTTTATATGCTTACATTACAGTTTTATGTTGCGTATATTTTATTCATGGATTTTCGCATTGAGATATTGATTCTTCATGATGTTTTCTGGATTTGGGGACCGTGGTGGTCTCATGAAATTATGCATTATTTGAAAAACCCGGTTTCCCTTGATATGTTATTTTAGCATCCACTATGAGATTTATCGGTTCTGATATATATACCCCATGCGAGGAGGAGTCGTGGGCCGTATGAGGGTACATGGTGGGGCCCGGAGGTACCCCGGGGCAAGAGTCGATGTAAAATTCCCATGAGCCTAGCAGGGCAACCATACCGTCCGGTGACATTACCAATGACTCGGCGGATATCATGGGAATACCGACGGGAGTCATGTACGTATGGATGCATGGAAAGAAGAGGGTCAGAGCTAGGCACTCGGGCTTTTCGGATAGCATGTGATACGTACCTATCAAGGTGCCAGTCATGGTGACAGCACCTGATAGATCATCATTTCTGTGTCGATGCTTGACACATTCTTTTCATGATATTTTTCTCCTAAGTATATATAACAGTGGAGTGAGATGCTGTTATATATGCATATAGATATATATATATATATATATATATTTATTAGTGGAGTGGGACGCTAATATATATGTATACATATAAATTTATATACATCTTCATATTCATTCATGCAAATATACCTAGGATATAAGAGATTCACTTGATATTGGATTTAGGACATTTGAGATTTCTTGATATTGTACATAAAGGATATATGAGACTTTCTTGATTTTGTACATTCAGGATATATGAGATTTACTTGATGTTGTACATTCAGGATTTGTGAGACTTATATATGATATGAAAGCCAATTTGGGGGCTGATTTGAGGATTTGGGATTTGGATTGTCTTGATGGATTTTGATCCTACCACGATATCAGGATTCCGTGGAAATGACATGTTTCACCCCATATTCCAGATTTACTGTTTATGCACTGCTTCATGCATTAGTGTACCTGTTAGAGTACCTTCCATGACTGTGGCATTTACATACCTTTATTCATATCATTTCATCATGTATTAGTAGTACCGATATAGTACCTTACATGATTGTTGCATACAGATTGTCATATTATTATTGCTTCATGTATTAGTTGTACCTGTTAGTGTACCTTTCATGACTATTGCATTCATATGACCATTTATTGCTATTAATTGCATATGTTAGATTCGCGCTGAACGTGCATACTTGCGATTACCTGCATATATTATTTACTATTCACGAGTTGGCAACTCACCCCCGTTGTGCCACAGTTTGTTTTGCAGGTTGTTTCCCCAGAGTAGTCGAGGCAAGCTATTCATCTATTTATCATCTTTTGCTGCGGATACCGCATCGGCTCACAGTGTGCAGTTTTGCTTTAGGTGGGTTTTGTGGTTATTCATGTTGTATTGTATATTCGTTGTATCCTTGTACTCTCCATCTACTACATTCATGTTGACTTAGAGACTTGATGTGAGGACGATGTTATATGTTATTTTGAGAATTGGCTGTCTTTTATGCAGTTTTACATCTATCGTCTTTTATTTCTTCCTTACGGTGTCGTATATCTGTTGTGGTGGTTGTTTTCCGCCTTTGGGCGTGATTTTGCTCCTGTTTGGGGATGCTTTACTTATATTTATGTTGTACCCATTTTTGGGGCTGGTTTTTACAAAGGAGGTGCTGCCAAAATTTTAAAGGAAATAAAGTTGGACTTTTAAAGAATTTGGATTGAGATTTCAAAGGTTTTAAAATTGTTTTTATTTCTTACTACTTTTTATGCTTTAGATTGCTGGGTTTTCGGCTTACTTAAATTGCGTTACGCCTATAGACGTTGCGTAGTTTAAGGGCCATCACGTGCCATTTTCGGGTCGTGACATACAGATAGTGATATTGTTCTTGACTCGCCACAGTTTTAGTAAAATGGACTTTTTCAGAAAACAGTAGTGGGAGTAGGTAGAACTGGAAGTGATTCCAGAACCGAAAACGATTACTGAAAATTTAATAGAACCTAAAGATTCAATCATGTTTGACATTCCATTAGCAACTCAGCAGATATGGTGGGTAATCTCAGGCACTCGAGAGGTACTCCGGTATTCTCAAGGACGGTGACAGGGAGGTTCTTGTTTACCCAGACTTTCCATTACTACTGTTCTAGACTATGAGACCCGGCAGAAGGATGAGTATAGCGTCGTTCTAAACTTGCTTTAGAAGTGCACGTGTATATGACTCTGCCAGAGGGTTGTTGTGGTCAGTGGGAGCAGCGGAAGCATAGTGGAAAAGTAGCTTGTGTCTATTTATAGACTAAAGCAGATATAGCGGAGATAGATCCTCTATTTTTGATGTGACGGTCATGGGCTTTGACTTCATCAGAATAGGAGATGGATCTGTTAAGAAGGTAGTAGGGTGTGTTATCCAAGCGTTTGGATTACATACACATTATAGGAAGTGAAATTCCTATACTACGATTGGTTATACTATGGTTGTCACACAGTGGTTTCTCCATATAGGTTATGGATATAATATCAGGCATTCTGGTTACTAGATCTATGGTTTTAGATCTAGATTTGGGTAGTTTCCCAATCTGAGTACTTTGACAGTATTCTAAAGGTGTTTTAGAATGGACGACTCCTGACATGGTGGTGTACCTGCAGGTGATGGAGTGACCCCCTCTAAAGGTGTCTTAAAGACTAAAGGGAAGAGGGATGTGCATGAATGGCATATCACATGCTTACTCATTTGAGTTGATCATGAGATGTCAAGTACCACACCAGATGTTGTTTTTGCACTGAATGCAATAAGTTGATATATTAATCCAATCATGGAGAGACGTTCGGAAGCAGTTTATGAACATAAGTAGATGTTCTAGGGATATGATAATGACAGCCTCCTTCGGGAGACAGTTATCATTCCAGGCTTCCAATGTGACCTGGATGACAGGGTGACTGTCAGAGTTATAGTTTTCCCTCAGACGAAGGCCAGTAGTTTGGACAGATGGTCCCAGAGGATACTGAGGGAGGCATGGCACAAGATACTGATTAAATTCAGCTGACGATACAGTCTAAGAAGTTTGCTGGATTTGGAGTTCATTTGTGTACTAGATCCTATCAGATATCCATACATATTCTAAGATAGTTATTGCTCATTTCGGGAGATGGCTTTCTCTACGAACTTGAGATAAAGAGAGACATAGAAAGAAACATTAGAGCGGATCCACTCTCTGAGGCTATTTCTCGAACGCAATAGTTTCGCAAACGAGCTTTGTGAAACTGATTAGTAGAGAAGTTGGGTGTTTGGTATCACACGGGCTGTGAGTATGCGACACCGCAATAATTAGCCTTAAGTGCAAGTGGGAGATTGTTGGATATAGTGCCCTCAAGTCAGTTATTGGGTCGCAGGCACGTGATTGCAATGACTGAGGGATGACCTACACCGGTAGGACAATCTTACTCGAGATGATAGTATGCTATCTAGTTTGTCTTTATCATCGTGTACATGCTTCAGGTGACATTATAGATCACTATTACATGTTGATAGAGCCCATAGGATTCTTGCTTTACTACCAGCAGTATGATGGCGATCATATACGTGAGAGTTGGGTAGTCTATAAGCACATCCTTAAAGTGTTCCTAGTCATGGGAGTTTCGAGACTGGGCATCGATACTCCATGAGTAGACTAGTGTATACGGATCGAGACCCCGACGAGGGGCGGTGGATGGTCTCACAAGCCATTGGTGTCAGTTGGTTCACCTAAGATATATACAAGTGCTCATTTGGTTATGAGTACACCGGACGGACTTGCTGGGAACAAGCTAGTTGGTATTATACCTATTGTCAGATAGTAGTTTCCTGGTGACACGTGTACAGGTTAGTCTATCGACGTGAGATCGTCATTTGTCTCGTGTGAGTTCCCATGGTTCTTTGATTACTATCCTACCATGGCTCAAAGGAGTCGTGCAAACAGCTTTTAATTGGGTACAGTCCCGAGCCATATGGAGACAGTGAGCGGATCGTCAGAGGATTCGTCTCTCCCGGTATTGGAGGTTGATGCCGCGGTGTGCACGGGTGGCCATCACTACAAATCCTTGGCCAAGTTTGTCGAGAATTACTGATTCGGCTAAGTAGTTTCTCAAGTGGTGAGGGGCTTCATACAGACACTAAGTATCGCGTTATTTGGGGTCTGACTTTATCCACCCCCTAGACCCGATATGCAGTACTCGTAGACGAACGAACCAGAATTTATCGATATTGTCACTGTTAGGCTCAGTAGGGTTTCAGGATGAGTTTGCTCATCGGCCTCCCTTTTGTTCAATACCTGGGCAGCCGTTACATACAGTTACTGCCACTGACGTGCTTGTGGTTAAACCCACATCCAGCGTATTGACTAGTCTTTAGAGTCCCACATAGAGGGTTTCCCTAGTTCGGGCGAAACTTTGTAGAAGCCGTATGGTTTTATGGCAGGGATCGATCATATACGTGCACTTGTGCACGGATCATGATCGGACGGATAATACTATTGGGCTTTGGTTTAAGCCGGATCCTAGTATTATATTGTTGAATTATTTTTGTCTCGTTGTATTCGTATTCAGTCGGAATACGGATGCAGGTATGTATGTACAGATGATGGGTATTCTTGTAATTCGTTACGAGTTTACTTTTGAATTTGCCATTTCTTTTCTTGATTTAAACATTTGGTTTAATGTTTAATTGGTGGAAATTGTGAGTGTGAGTTTTGGCCTTCGGCATTCATGGGGCATGTGCTCACTTGGTGACTCATGGTGTTGGGTATTTTGTGGGTTTGGTGAGATGTGATTGTGAGATGGCATATCTTTACTTGAGCTAGATATTTTTCTTTAGTTGCTCACCCAATTCACACAACACTAAACACAAAAGAAAAACAACATATAGTTTTTTGGACTTGGGTTATTTTTTTCTTTGGCCCAAAACTTGAGCTCACATTTCTTCACTTGGTTTCTTCTTCACCTCCATCCATACCCTCCCATGAGTTGAGAATCCATGGATGTTTTGAGACAAAGTATTCATACACTCTCTCTATTTCACCTTGGGCATCTAGGCTAGCAAACTTGATGTACGAGTTGCTTCGGTTTTGAAGCGGGAGCCCGTATTACTAATCCTCGACGTGGAACGTCTTCGACGGGGGAGACCAGAGAATGAACTTGATCGAGGAAGCCGCGAAGAGCGTACGGCAGATGTAACGTCTTGAAATTCGTTTAGGATTTTTTCTCGTTAATTAGCTAGTGTGCGTGTTTTTCAAAAACGGATATCTTATTTTTTTTTCCTTCTTGGTTTGTGCTAAATTGTATTGTGAAGTGTTTATATAATTGTAGGGTTATTAATTATTTTAGTCATGTTACCCTAAGTGAGAGATTTTGTGTTAAGTGCATACATGCACACTTAGCCAATTTTGTGACTTAGGTTTTTTTTAGTGTAACATGTTAACCCTCTTCATTTGTTGCATGGTTGATAATTTATGCCCACCATTTCAAAACAAGTCAAAACCCTTTTCAAATACAAAGATTTCAATTAAACAAATGAGGCATGGTGTTAGGTAGGGAAGTTTGACCTTTTGACCCATTTTTCTTCTCTTCTCTCTCTTTTCTCTTCATTCAGAATTTCTGCAGAAAAACCCTCATTTTCCCCCATTTTCTCTTCTCTTTTCACTTTTCTTTAGATCCTCATTCAAACCCTACAAATCTAACCTTTTTCCTTCACAAAACCTTGGTTTAATGGCTCATTTGAGGTGTTTGGTGGCAAGACTGCATACTTGAGGCTAGATCTGGGGCTTTTGGTGTTTCTTAAGATCTTTTGAAGGTATTAACTCACTCTTATCACCCCTTTTCCATAACTTGTAGTATTTCTAGCAAAATGTCATATTTTATGCTTGTTTTGTGCTATATAAGGGGATTTAGTGAGGTTATGATAAAAATTAACTTTTTATTTCTTGATTAGCTTGGTAATGTGATATTATTGTAGTTTTAGACTTGGGTTTGTTTCATATTTCACAAATATACCCTAAAGTATCATTTTAGTGCAAAAGTGTGATTTTTAACTTGAAATTGGGTTCTGTTGAATCTGCTTCTACCCGGGGTGTTTCAGAATAAAATTGTAATTACTGTAGCTTATGCAGGGGGTATAGAGTGCACACACCGAACCCGAGAGCCCACCCCCTACCCCGGCCGCCAAAAAACTCATTCTGGCCGCAATTTGCGGCCAGATGGGAGAATAGTGGGTTGGGGTTTTGGTGGTTGGTGTCTGCTGATATATGGGGTGTTATGGTATATATATTTTTGTAATATCAATTCTGTATAAAAATCTGGAGGTGAAAACCTATTTCTCGTATTTTAAATCTTCGCGACACACGTGATACGTGTGTGGGTTTGGGGTGTGCTGCGTATCACGACACGTCGGGTTAGCTTCAGGAGCGTAATCACACGTTTTAGCGTATCGCGCACACCGCGCTTGGTTTGCGACGCGGGTTTCTAGTTTGACCTTAATATCGCGTTTTTCTAGATTTGAGCTTATGTGTGATATATTGTGTAATTCTAGGTTCGCAGGCGAGTGAGAAGGACGCGGCGAAGAAGGGGAAACAAGTCGTCGGCTACACTTAGCGTGAGACTACGGTGTGTCGATTTAACATCTACGGGGATATCGCCCGCATGGCCTTATGCGTCAGGGCTGATAGGACCTTATAGCTACATATTGCATTTTCCTACATTGACTGTTCATGGATATTGTTATTGCATACTGCATTCCCGGCTATATGTATGTAAACTTCGAATTGATAGAACACCGCACTATTACTAACGGTTCATGTTACACGAGCACTAATCGGCATGTTACACTCACACCGTTAGTAATTGCGATGACACACTGACTGTAGAATTGCCATGATCATTATACTGTAGTTCATTTCACATATGATTTGATATGATGTTCATAGAAATTGTAAGCCGCATGCTGTCTTTGAAAACTGAAACTATCTTAAGAAAAGCGGTTTCTCCCTTGCACCTATATTATGACTCGATGTACATAGCACATCGTATTTGATTTACTCATTGGTGTTGGATTTTTATGTGATTTCTGGATTTGAGGACCGTGGAATTATTTAAGAAAAGATGCCCTATTTGAAAAACCCGGTTCCTCGTGATATGATATTTTGGTGCGTCCACCACACGTTTTCTCGGTGCTGAGACGTGTGCTTGAAACCCCGGGTAGATGTTGTTTATCCGTTGCTCAGCAGTGATTATCATGTATCCCATCCTGTAGTTATTTTACCTGACAGAGCATTTGCATGATTATTGCACCCACTGCTTGTCGCATATAGATTTACCTGCTGGCATATGATAGCGTAGCGCAGTACGTGCATGCTCGTGATTACCTTTATATGTTATCTCTATTCACGAGTTGGCAACTCACCCCGTTGTGCCACAATATTTGCAGGTTGCCCCTCAGAGTAGTCGCGGCAGGCTGCCTTTTTGCATCTTTTGGCTACAGATACCCTTACAGCTGGTGCGAGAGCTATTTTGCTATTAGGTGGGTTGTAGTATCTGGTTAATTATTTGTACACACTTTTGTATCTAGTATTCTCCATCTACCATATATGTACTGGACTTGGTGACAGTGTGAGAACGCTGATGTATATTTTTGTATTTTGGTGTCGAGCTCGTGGGAGCCGACTGTTATATATTGCAGTTTATTATTCTGTGATGTTTACTTATTGCTCATTCTTCGCTACGGCGTCGTATATTACTCTTGTGGTGATGGTTTCCGCCGTTGGGCATGATTGTTCCCGTTGGGAATGCTTTATTTCTTTATATATCATTTTCACTTATATCCTGTTTTATACCCGATTTTCGGGGTTACTTTTACAAAGGAAATGCTGCCAAAATTATTATTAGGATAATTAAATTTTAAAAAGAACTTTATTGAGCTATTAAGTTTTCCTAAATGTTTTAATTGAATGTTTTCAACACTCACTACTTTTAAATGGTTTTGATTTCTGGGTTCGGCTTACTTAGTCGCGTTACGCCTGTAGACGTTGCGTGGTTAAGTGTCGGTCACGAGTCAAAATATTCGGGTCGTGACAAAGTTGGTATCAGAGCGTAGGTTTTACCTTTCGGAGTGTAGGATGACCCTGGTATGATGGAGTAGGTAGCTGAAGCAGAGTGGCGTAGTGTGCGTATGTTCCACGGCATACTCACGACACGGTACTCCGCCAAAGCGACCTTAGGACTTATTGATTTAAATTCCCTCTTGAGTATATGCATTCTTGCGATTCGATTTCTGCATCCTTATCGAATCCTATTTTCCTTTCAGCCATTATGCCACCAAAGACTACGAGGGCGCAGAGAGCGGCCGCGAGGGCCGAGATTCGAGTTGATTCGTCTGAGACGAGGACTGTTCCGGGCAGTACACCGGTTATACCCGAGCAGGTTGTTCCTCCCGTGACAGATCAGATCGCCACGCTAGGGGCTGGTATGCAGGAGATGCGCCATACAGTGGGATCCAGCATGCAGGAGATGCTCCAGATGATAGGATCGCTAGTTGAGACGCTTCGAGCGCAGCGACCAGAGGTAGCTCCTCACGTTACAGAGACCGTGATGGTACCTACAGTACAGCCAGTTTCCCCTGCAGCTACGGAGGTGATTACAGTATCGCTATCAGAGTTCATGAGGCTGAAGCCTCCGGTCTTCACAGGCACCGATGCAGCCAAGGACCCACAGTCCTTCATTGATAGGATGGCTCGGATATATCGTTCCCTCAGTTGCGCAGATGCGAGATCGGTCGAGTTCGCGAGTTTTCGCCTGGAAGGTCTTGCGCAGAAATGGTGCGAATCAGTCGAGAAGGGCAGAGCAGCAGGTCTTCCTCCTATGACCTGGACAGAGTTCGTGGCGCTATTCCTTGCCCGCTTTCTCCCACTGAGTGTCAGAGATGCTAGAGCACGCAGGTTCGAGTCCTTACGGCAGACTCCGGAGATGACAGTGGCAGAGTATGATGTGCTGTTCACAGAGTTATCTATCTATGCCCCGTATCTAGTGGCTACCGAGGAGTTGCGAGTCAAGAGATTTGTTCGAGACTTGCTTACATCACTGTTCCTTGCGATCAGCGCGCAGCATTACGAGACATATGCAGCAGCGGTAGATGCAGCTCTATTAGTCGAGGAGCGCCTTGCTGAGACTTCGGTAGTTCCAGAGCTGAAGAGAGTTCGTACTGGTATATCAGCACGGAGAAAGACATTCAGACTGTAAGTCCACGTTGCCCACCCCGGTGCTTGCGGGGAGGCGGAAAACGGAATAAAAATCGGATTTTTATCAAACTAGGAAACATGGACTAACTAAAGGAGGATCTTTGATAAACAAAAACTAACTAAAAGCTAACTAGATTTAGCTACATGGATGAAAGGTTATACCTTGGGCTTTATGTCCTTCTCTCCTTGCTCCTTGAAGTGGAAGAAAGAGATCACCTTGTCGCCTTCTCTAGTCGAAGAAGGATCCACCCGAGAGCCTCAACCTTTGGCTTCAACTTCAAGCTAGAAGTAACTAAGGTGCTAGAAGTGCTAATCCTAGAACCTTAAATGAGAGTAGAGATTACTTTGGAGTGGTTTATCTCAAGCTCGAGTGTTTCTCAACACATGAGTGGGGAGAGCTGTAAGTGCGCGGCGGCGCCCCGGCCGTTGATCCGACGCCGGAACCGCGGAAACGAAAAACTTTTGCAAACTAGCAAACCGGCACCACCGCGCACTTTTAAACCGGATCGGGCCATTAACCTAGCTTCTAGCTAACTAATAGATGGGTAGAGAAGTATACCAAGCGATCCGTATCCTTCGGTCTTCGTCTCCACTCCGATCTCCCGCGGAATCTCCGTCCGTCACGTCCTCGTCGGAAAAGGCACCACGTAGCCGATTTCATTTACGGGCTCCCACCTCTTGACCGAGGCAACTCGGGCGCGAAGTTGGCTAGCCGACGCGTCCAAGGAGTGCTGTAGGCAAGTGTAGAATGGTTGTCTCTTTTGGGGTTTAGTTGCCATGGAGGATGGAGGTGGAGAATTAAAAAGAGCAATGAGAAAATGGAGCTTGGGAACTTTGTTACAAAATGAGATGACCACTTTTCTCCACCTCAAAAATAAACTCCCCTCTCTCTTTTCTAATGTGGTCGGCCCCTATATCCAAGGTGGAGGAAAAAAAGGAATCTTAAGCAAGTGGAGAATGTGAATGAATAAACAATAGAAGAAAAGCCATGATGATAAGAAAATGGTTACACCATTTCTAATCCAAATCAACTCCTAATCTTTTCCATTTCTAATCTCATAAATGCAAGTGATGAGATTAAAATGGAATCTCATGATTAGGAAGGAACAAATGCAAGAAACCCCTCCACTAAGAAGTTATTTGCAAACTGGAAATAACCCCCTCCATCGAAAAGTCCGGCCGTGAAGGAACAAAGGAAAACCGGCCGGAACGGAATGCAAACTGGCAACTTCAGAAAACCGATCCCGTAATAGATTACAGGAAAACCCCACTACTACAAATACATGCTCGCATTTGTATTCCCACTGAACACAAATGCAAAGAGACAAAACTACACTGTTTAATACTAGGATCCGGCTTAAGCCAAAGCCGGCTAGTAAAAACCGTCCGATCACGATCCGTGCAATACCGCACGTATATGATCGAACCCTGCCATATCTCCATACGACCTCTACAGCGTTTCGCCCGAAACCTGAGTTACTGTGTGTGGTGGACTCTAAAGACTCGTCAATACTATGGTTGTGGATTTAACCACTAGCACGTCAGTGCTTTAGCCATACGTGACGGGCCACCAGCTATTGACCAAAAGGGACGTCGATGAGCGAACTCATCCTGACACCCTACTGAGCCTGACAGTGACAATATCCGTACAGTCCGGTCCGTTCGTCTATGAGCATCGCATGGCGGGCCTAGGGGGTTGGTCCCCCAAAAGCGGTACAAGTCGTGTCGGAGTGTAGCCCAGAACACCATGAGATACTACTGGAATACCTACCAGCAAATCTCCTTCCTTGGCCAAGGACTTTTCATGTACTGGCTCTCCTAGACACAGCGCGACCTCATCCCCAATACCGGGAGAGACGAACCCCTGCAGATCCGCTCACTTCCTCCATGTGGCTCGGGACTGTACCCAACTAAAACCTGTTTGCACGTCTCCTTTGAGCGTGGTAGGGTAGTAATCAAAGCACAGTGGGAACTCACACGAGACAAATGACGATCTCAGGTCGATGAACTAACCTGTACACATGTCACCAGGGAACTGCTATCTGATATCAGGTATAATCCCAACTAGCAGGTTCCCGGCGAGTCCTGTCTGGTGTACTCATAACCCAATGAGCACCTGTATACATCTTAGGTGAACCAACTGACACCAGTAGCTTGTGAGACCGGCCACCGCCCCTCGTCGGGGTCTCGACTGTATACACTAGTCTACTCTGGAGAATCGATGCCCTTTCTCGAAACTCCCATGACTAGGGACCTTTTAAGGATGTGGTTATAGACCCCAGCTCCCACGTATATGATCGCCCTCATACTGCTGGTAGTCAAGCAAGAATCCTAGGGGCTCTATCAACGTGCAATAGCGACTCGTAAGGTCACCTAAAGCAGTACACGATCATAAAGATAAACCAGATAGCATACTATTATCCCGAGTAAGACTGTCCTACTGGTTCAGGTCCTCCCTCAATCATTGCAATCACGTGCCTGTGATCCAATAATTGACTCTGAGGGCACTATCTCCAACTATCTCCCACTTGCACTCAAGGCTAATTATTGCGATGTCGCATACTCACAGCCCGTGTGATACCGAACACCCAACTCCTCTACTAGTCAGTCTCACAAAGCTCGTTTGCGAAACTATTGCGTTCGAGGAATAGCCTCAGTGAGTGGATCCGCTCTGGTGTTTCTTTCTTTGTCTCTCTCTATCTTAAGTTCGCGGAGAAAGCCATATCCCGAAATGAGCAATACCTGTCTTAGAATGTGTCTGGATGTCTGATGGGACCTAGCTCATAAGTGAACTCCAAATCTAAACTTCTTAGACTGTATCGTCAACTGAACTTAATCAGTATCCTGCGCCAGCCTTCCCTCAGTATCCACCTGGACCACCTGTCCAAAATACTACCCCTCGTCAGAGGGAAGACTATAACTCTGACAGCCACTCTTCCATCCAGGTCACCTTGGAAGCCTGGAATGATAACTGTCTCCCGAAGGAGAATGCTGCTATCATATCCCTAGAACATCAACTTATGTTCTAAAACTGCTTCCGACTGTTTCTCCAGGATTGGATCAATATCAACTTATTGCATCTACTGAAAAAACAACATCTGGTGTAGTACTTGACATCTTATGATCAACTCAATTGCCTAAGCAAGTGATCTGCCAATCATGCACATCCCTCTCCCCTTTAGTCTGTAAGACACCTTTAGAGAGGGTGACTCCATCACCTGCAGGTATACTACAGTGCAAGGAGTCGTCCATTCTAAATACTCATAGAATGCTGTCTAAGTACCCAGATTGGGAAACCACCCAAATCTAGATCTAAAACCATAGATCTAGTGACCAGAATGTACGATATAATATCCAAGTCCTGTGTGGAGAAACCACTGTGTGACGACCAAAGTGTAACCAATCGTAGTATAGGAATATCTCTTCCTACTCTGTGTATGTCATCAAATACCAGGACATCACACCCTACTACCTTCTTAACAGATCCATGCCCTATTCTGATGAAGTCAATCCTATGACTGTCACATCAGAAATAGATGATCTATCTCCGCTATATCTGCTTTAGTCTATAAATAGACATAAGCCACTTGTCCACCATGCTTCCGCTGCTCCCACTGACCACGACAACCCTCTGGTAGAGTCATATAGGCGTACACTTCTAAAGCTAGTTTAGAACGACGCTATTCTCATCCTCCTGTCGGATCTCACAGTCTGGAACAACAGCAATGGCAAGTATGGGTAAACAAGAACCTCCCTGTCACCGTCCTTGAGCATACCGAAGTACCTCTCGGGTGCCTGAGGTTACCCACCATATCTGCGGAGTGGCCAAATAGAATGTCAAACCAGATTGAATCTTTAGGTTCTTATCAAATCTTCAGTAATCGTTTGCCGTTCTGGAATCACTTCCAGTTCTACCATACTCCAACTACTGTTTTCTGAAAAAATCCATTTTTTATTAAAACTGTGGCGAGTCAAGAACAATATCACTATTGATCTTCCAGATGGTAGAAAGTCAACCCTCGTCATAGCCCGGGTCAACCCACAAACAGCTATTACAGAAACGTGCCTTGAGTTATCTATAGTCTGGTTTTAAGCATAAGCCGGACAACTCCCCGTACGTTAACAATGTCAAGATATGAACTGTTCTATATCCAATATAGAAACAGAGGCACAGATTTAATTTAACCCGATTCAAATCATGCAGCTGTCACCAGTGCATGTCTACTAAATGGAAGGAGGCCGATCAGCGTTACACAACTTAGGAATACTTCCAATTATGAGTAACCTGAAAGAGAAGCAAGTTCTCTTAAACATTACTATCAACTGAATACCATTCACAAGTATCTACTTCTTCGATCACCTTGAAGAATCCCGATACTTGCAATACCTGGTTCTCTACTTTATTCATATACCTATAACTTTTTAAAACTCAGACCCTGTGTTTCTATGAAACACCTGTCTAAGAACTAGAGAAGTCACAAGTAAACAGAATATAGTATGAGTACCTACCTCTCAGTCCTAATGGACACTAGACAACATACAATACTCTGTATAAGTCCCTTGAGTCAAATGACTCATTCACTGTGTGTCGTAGGTTGAAAACTGTACTTATGGTTAAGAAGAATTACACCGCTGTTCAATGCTCCTTACCTAACCATCCACAGATATAGATAAATGTCATAGACATAATTTCAAAAAGAAATATCTCACTCAATAAAAATAGACGTATAGATATATCAATTTGAAATTGGTGCATAACAACGGATATTCAAAACCAAATATTTGCGTCCGGCAAACAATCCAGGTGACTTCCTCAAATATCACCAATTACAACGAATCCCGATGAGGATGATCACCTAATTCCCAATAACTTACTCCCACTCATCATCTGTAAAACCATACAGATGTGAGAATCCAACCTCGTAAATACATACCCTGGAGCAAGTGTCTAATTGGGAAATCGGTTTTTTTTAACAGTACACAGTGAAACTGAAACATTGAAATGTTTCGATGGGGTATCCGGGTATTCCTAGTAATGCCTCTTCCATTATCCAGATTCACAACTATAACCGTATAATTCTTTGCCATCTCTCCAAATCTCTTTATATGTCTTTAGTCATTACCTTCTGTACACCCCTTTAGGCCAAATGGTTTTCTTCCTTCCCTACCGTTCGGCACCAGCCTATGGTTTGGAAGAAGACTATCCAATAAGCATAATGGGTGTACTGTCCTAATCCTAGTAGCACTCGCAATGCGAGAGAAGGTGAAGATAAAAGACAACCGAATAAACCTTATTCCTATTTCTCCTGAACTGGGATCCATCCCCGAACTGGAACAAGTTCCATTCGAGTTCGTATATAACCATATGATGGAGTATCCAATAAACTTGGGATCTTCGTAGTGATACGGAGTGTCCTGGAGAAATACAAAGGTGATTTAGGATTGGCGAAGAAATACTTGGTTTGGTCGTGAATAGCAGTCGCAATTTACTTTGCCCTCTTACTAATCCCTTTATATGTCTTTACTTAATACCTTCTGTACACCGTTTAGGCTAATTGGTTTTCTTCATTCTCTACCGGTCGGCACCTGCCTATGGTTTGGAAGAAGACTATCCAATTTGCGTAATAGGTGTACTATCTCCTAAACCAAGGAGTACTCGCAATCTGAGAGAAGGTAAAAGGAAAAGACAACTGAATAGTCCTATCCGTTTTCTCCAGAACCGAAAACCATCCTCGAATAAATTCCTTCTAGTTCGTATATAACCATATGATGGTTTTGTCCAATGGAAGTGTACGTTCGAAGTAATACGGGGTGTCCTGGAGAAAAGGGTAAAAGTAGGAGTGGCAAAGAGGTCCACAACTCTGACAATCCAAAAGCCAGTGTTAAGAAGGTTCGGTCAACTTGGTCACTGAGTCATAGTCTAGGGTCGGGTCAATGGTCGCTGCCAAAGAGAGAGAAAAGAAACACTCAGCGTGCACTCTAGCCTAGATCAGAATGGTTATCACTTTATCTAATCAGGAAACCTCCCACTGTAACGTCAAATTCTTCCCCAAACCTGAAAGAAGAATTAGCCGGGATCACCCGAGGAGTAAACCAACTCATCAGTGGGAATCGGGATCCAACTATCATCGCATGATAACGTGACGGAATCCGCTCACGTTATCACACTCCAGAAGGTATGTGCATATCTGGGAAGTTTCAGTTCTTTTGAAACTCCCGATGTGGATTTTTTCCCCATGCTCTTATGACCTTGACTTTGGCTAACATATCATAAGTCACATGTCAAGTTCTACCCGTCATTATCCAGGTTAATTTGACCCACCCGTACAAGCCCTTGACTTTGGCCAACAAGGCTATACGACTGTCCCAAACCAACGTATCTATCTATGCTGCATATGAATACCCAACAGCTACCAAACACTGTGCCTTGACTTTGGCCAACATACACAGCTTGAATACTATTGGCTATCCATATGAAACGATGGAGGGCTACGAATGGTTTCTGGCGAAAACCTTTAACGTAATGAACTTGATATCATTGAAGGAACTGATAGCTTTTAAAAAATATAGTGACAAAAACCTTTGCTAAAGAGGACACTCCCGGTGAAGGGATCTCAGCTCTTTCCCCGTAGAATGAGGTGCAGGATATTCAAAATGAATACCACGATGCAAAGCAAAAGTAACCGTCTATAGTGAAGTTAGTGCCCTGACGCAAACTTTTATCCAAGGGGTCACTCCCGGTGAAGGGATCTCGGCCCTTGCCTCGTCGACTGAGGAGCAGGATATTCTAACTGAATACCACTGTGCAAAACAAAAGAGAACGCCCTTACAATAACAGCTTTTTGAAAAAGTGTTCCAACAACATCAGAATAGGTTTTTTTTAACTTGCATTGATCCGAATCAACGCAGTCCCATCAGTTGATCACACCACAAAAGAACGAAAATAATGATGTACGTATATGCCATCCGCATTCGCCACTGGGTCCCGTCATCACCCGTTAGGTTACTTAACTAACGACAGAGCGGGGACTGGACTAGCGTGGATGCAAAACATATACAACATCTACTAGTATATATATAATATATAATTTTCTCTCCAGGCGTGATAAAAATGCAACATCACAGAAATGTACAGCATCACAGAATAATACAGATATCTGGGATCCCCGGGTTTCACAGAGCCGCTGCTGAAACCCGACGTTCCCCTGGTCGTGTGGATAACCTATGCACTGAAATCCTAGACCCCTACGGGCGCGGCAAGTTACCCGCCAAAACATGAAGCGAGGCAGCCCCCTTCAGCAACGTGAATGGACCACCCTGCACTTCACGGAATCCGGTAACTTGGGCACCCCTCCTGGGTCAACCTGTACCCCCTACGAGTGCGGCGAATAGCCCGCCAATTCTAGAGTAAAGCCCGCTCCGTCTCAACGCCATGAGATGCGGGCTTGTTGCCCTCTAGAATCCGGCTATCCGTGCACCCCTCCGCGGGGTAATCCTAGTACAGAAAGTAAAATATACATACAACGGGTACATCAACCTCGACCCGGTCGTGCCCCAAAAGAATAATACAAACAGGCAGTGACGGCAGTCCAAATGTCGGACGCTCTCCCCGCAATATCAAATGTACATATAATACAAAACTGTACTAATACTGCAACCAGGCTATCCCCACGACCGATCCGCAACAACACAACACAATCACAGAACATCAACGTGAATGTCACGTTCGCGAATCCGTCTAACCGGGCTATAGCAGTTAGACAGGATTTACCGATCAAGTGACATTCACGGTCGCAGATATAATGTAAATACTGTGAACTAACATGTTTAAACTTTTCGATCGATCAAAAATTATCCAAGTAGGCCCCAAGTAATACTGTAGCACTCACAAAAAATCTGGGCCCAAAAGAATATCCCAAACCCCCTATTTCCTAATCAGAAGCCTACTGTGAAAATATGGTGCAACGATTCCACTTACCCACCGCGGAACCGCGGTCAAACTAGAGGTTTGGCCGCGTTTCCGCGGTCATAGTAAGGAATCATTGATTCATATTTTCCTAGAATTCTTAGAATTTCTTGCATGTCTTTCTGCAATGACCTAAAATATTTTTGGAGCTGAAAAAATTTCGACAGAGAACAGATGCACTAAAAATACGGTTTTTGGGATTTTGTTCGATCGAGTCTTTAAACATACTAGAGCAAGCTAGGTAGGTTAATGGTGTGGCTCTGATACCAATGTAAGTACACGGCGGCGCCCCGGCCGTCGATCCGACGCCGGAACCGCGGAAACGAAAAACTTTTGCAAACTAGCAAACCGGCATCACCGTGCACTTTTAACCCGGATCGGGCCATTAACCTAGCTTCTAGCAAACTAAAAGATGGGTAGAGAAGTATACCAAGCGATCCGTGTCCTTCGGTCTTCGTCTCCACTGCGATCTCCCGCGGAATCTCCGTCCGTCACGTCCTCATCGGAAAAGGCACCACATAGCCGATTTCTTTTACGGGCTCCCACCTCTTGACCGAGGCAACTCGGGCGCGAAGTTGGCTAGCCGACGCGTCCAAGGAGTGTTGTAGGCAAGTGTAGAATGGTTGTCTCTTTTGGGATTTAGTTGCCATGGAGGATGGAGGTGGAGAATCAAAAGGAGCAATGAGAAAATGGAGCTTGGGAACTTTGATACCAAATGAGATGAGCACTTTTCTACACCTCAAAAATGAACTCCCCTCTCTCTTTTCTAATGTGGCCGGCCCCTATATCCAAGGTGGAGGAAAAAAAGGAATCTTAAGCAAGTGGAGAATGTGAATGAATAAACAATAGAAGAAAAGCCATGATGATAAGAAAATGGTCACACCATTTCTAATCCAAATCAACTCCTAATTTTTTCCATTTCTAATATCATAAATGCAAGTGATGAGATTAAAATGGAATCTCATGATTAGGAAGGAACAAATGCAAGAAACCCCTCCACTAAGAAGTTATTTGCAAACTGCAAATAACCCCCTCCATCGAAAAGTCCGGCCGTGAAGGAACAAAGGAAAACCGGCCGGAACGGAATGCAAACTGGCAACTTCAGAAAACTGATCCCGTAATAGATTACAGGAAAACCCCACTACTGCAAATACATGCCCGCATTTGTATTCCCACTGAACACAAATGCAAAGAGACAAAACTACACTGTCTAATACTAGGATCCGGCTTAAGCCAAAGTCGGCTAGTAAAAACCGTCCGATCACGATCCGTCCAATACCGCACGTATCTGATCGAACCCTGCCATATCTCCATACGGCCTCTACAGCGTTTTGCCCGAAACCTGAGTAACTGTGTGGTGGACTCTAAAGACTCGTCAATACTATGGCTGTGGATTTAACCACTAGCACGTCAGAGGTATTAGCCATACGTGACGGGCTACCAGCTATTGACCAAAAGGGACGTCGATGAGCGAACTCATCCTGACACCCTACTGAGCCTGACAGTGACAATATCCGTACAGTCCGGTCCGTTCGTCTATGAGCATCGCATGGCGGGCCTAGGGGGTTGGTAAAAGTCATACCCCCAAAAGTGGTACAAGTCGTGTCGGAGTGTTGCCCAGAACACCGTGAGATACTACTGGAATACCTACCAGCAAATATCCTGCCTTGGCCAAGGACTTTTCATGTACTGGCTCTCCTAGACACAGTGCGACCTCACCCCCAATACCGGGAGAGACGAACCCCTGCAGATCCGCTCACTGCCTCCATGTGGCTCGGGACTGTACCCAACTAAAACCTGTTTGCACATCTCCTTTAAGTGTGGTAGGGTAGTAATCAAAGCACAGTGGGAACTCACACGAGACAAATGACGATCTCAGGTCGATGAACTAACCTGTACACATGTCACCAGGGAACTGCTATCTGACATCAGGTAAAATCCCAACTAGCAGGTTCCCGGCGAGTCCTGTCCGGTGTACTCATAACCCAATGAGCACCTGTATACATCTTAGGTGAACCAACTGACACCAGTGGCTTGTGAGACCGGCCACCGCCCCTCATCGGCGTCTCGAGTGTATACACTAGTCTAGTCTGGAGAATTGATGCCCTATCTCGAAACTCCCACGACTAGGGACCTTTTAAGGATGTGCTTATAGACCCCAGCTCCCACGTATATGATCGCCCTCATACTGCTGGTAGTCAAGCAAGAATCCTAGGGGCTCTATCAACGTGCAATAGCGACTCGTAAGGTCACCTAAAGCAGTACACAATGATAAAGATAAATCAAATAGCATACTATCATCATGAGTAAGACTGTCCTACTAGAACAGGTCCTCCCTCAATCATTGCAATCACGTGCCTGTGATCCAATAATTGACTCTGAAGGCACTATCTCCAACAAGAGCTTGAGAGAGAGGAAGAGGAGGAGAGAGAATCTATATGATAGAATGAGAGAATAATAGAACCATTCTCACATATATGTGTGAATTATGTAAAAAGATAATTAGCAAGATAATTGTCATGGTGTAATCAAGAATTGACCATTATCATTTCACATTAAATGAAAATTGCAAGGATCAAAGAGCATCTTTCATATGGAATGATGATGGTCAACATGTCAACCAAGGTCAACAAGTCAAGTATGGTCAAAATGTCAACAACCCTAACCATGCACAATTATATATAACTAATATCAATTAATCATAATACACACATAAGCATTAGGGTTAACAAAATGACAATGGTCATTAACCCTAATCAAAGTCCTCTGCCTCTGTCTCAGTCAACTGTGCATACGCACCCGTATTCGTGATCCGAGGAATACGAATACAATGAGATAAAACCAATCCCAAATCATATACTAGGATCAGGCTTAAATCAAAGCCCGCTAGTATAAGCTGTCCGGACAGCAAACGTGCACAAGTGCGCGGATGTGAAAGAACCCTGTCGCAAAACCATGCGACCTCTACTCATTTTGCCTAAAGGCGAATAACTCTCTGTGTGGGACTCTAAAGACTCGACACTACGCTGGCATTAGGTTTAACCACAGACCGCAAGCGGCACTTGCTGTACGTAACGGTCTCCAGGAAGATGCCGATAAGAAAACTGACGAGGTGACCCCATCTGAACTCCTACTGAGCCTGAATGTGACAGTCTCCGTACAGTCCGGTCTGTTCGTCTGATACATCGCATGGCGGGCCTAGGGGGCGGTGAACGTCAGTCCCCTAATAGCGGTACAAGTCGTGTCGGAGTGTAGCCCAGAACACCCTGAGATAACACTGGAAACCTACCAGTATATCTCGCTTGCCCTGGCCAGGGACTACTTGTGTAATGGCTCTCCTGGACACAGCGCGATGTCAACCCCCAATACTGGGAGAGATGAATCATGTCTAACCGTCACTGCCTCCAAGTGCTTCAGGACTGCACCCAACTACTACCGGTTTGCACGACTCCTTTGAGCCGTGGTAGGGTAGTAATCAAAGTACAGTGGGAACACACTCGAGGCGAAGTGACAGTGTCAAGTCAGCGGACTAAGGTGTACTCATGTCACCTGGGAACTGATAACTGACGATAGGTATAATACCAACCAACAGTTCCAGACGAGTCCTGTCCAGTGTACTCGTAACCTAACGAGCACCCGCATACTGACGGCTGTGGGACAGACCGTCTCCCACACTCAGATGAGAAGCGCATACGCTCGTCTACTCCGGAGTATCGATGCCCTGTCTCGATAGTCCAACGACTAGGGACCTATATAAGGATGTGCTTAAGGATTACCCAGCCCCTACGAGTGTGAGCGCCATCACAACGCTGGTAATCAAGCAAAGATCCTACGGGCTCCACTAATATGTATATAAGTGATATGCTAAAAGAAACACATGCACATATTAAAGCAGAGACAAACCAAGTAGCATACTACCATTTCGAGCAAGATTGTATATACAACTGTGAATATCCCAAGCTTCCATCAAGTAATATACATACTAGTATGATACAGTAATGGCCTCTAGGGCATATCCACTAACAATCTCCCACTTGCACTAAGGCCATGTACTGGCGTATCGAAGACCTATCATCTCGATCAGCCGCTCGAACCGAGTCTGGGGTAAGGCCTTTGTGAATGGATCTGCAGTGTTATCTTCTGAAGCAACCCTCCGAACTTCGATCTCCTGGCGATCCACGATCTCCCTGATCAGGTGATACCGCCTCAAGATGTGTCTGGATTTCTAATGTGACCTGGGTTCCTTCGCTAAAGCTATAGCCCCGTTGTTGTCGCAATACAGAAGTATTGGATCAACAATGGACGGAACAACATGAAGTTCTTTCAAGAACTTCCTCATCCAGACAGCTTCTTTTGCGGCATCAGATGCAGCGATGTATTCCGCTTCCATAGTCGAGTCCGCAACGGTTTCCTGTTTGGAGCTCTTCCAACACACCGCCCCTCCATTGAGGGTAAATACAAAACCCGACATGGACTTGGAATCATCCTTCTCACTCTGGAAGTTGGAGTCAGCAAAGGCCTCAATCTGGAGGTCTTTTCCGCCATACACCAAGAACATCTCCTTAGTCCTTCTCAGGTACTTGAGAATGTTCTTTACCGCTATCGAGTGTTTCTCCCCAGGGTTTGACTGATACCAGCTTACCACACTCAGTGCATAAGCCACATCTGGTCTGGTACACAACATCGCATACATTATAGAGCCTACCGCAGAAGCGTAGGGTATAATACACATGCGATCCCTTTCAAAATCAGTCTTGGGAGACATTTCTTTGGAGAGGGTAATCCCGTGACAAAACGGTAGATTACCGCGCTTGGAATCTTCCATACCGAATCTTTTCAGTATGGTGTCGATGTACCTGGACTGTGAGAGTCCTAAAATCCTCTTGGATCTGTCACGGTAGATCCGGATCCCCAGAATGTATGAGGCATCACCCAGGTCTTTCATGGAGAACCTGTGTGACAAGAACCCCTTGACAGATTGTAGCATAGGAATGTCATTTCCTATTAAGAGAATGTCATCCACGTATAAAACGAGAAATACTACAGTTCTCTCTACAAATCTACAATAGATGCATGGTTCATCTGGATTTTTGATAAAGCCAAATTCCTTGACCGTCTCATCAAAACAGATGTTCCAACTCCGCGATGCCTGCTTTAGTCCATAAATGGACTTTAGCAACTTGCACACCTTTCCGCTGCTCCCACTCTGAATGAAATCCTCTGGCCGGTCCATATAGACACACTCCTCTAAATTTCCTTTTAGAAAAGCGGTCTTTACGTCCATCTGCCAAATCTCATAATCGTGGAATGCAGCAATGGCAAGAAGGATCCGAATGGATTTCAGCATAGGCACTGGAGAAAAGGTTTCGTCATAGTCCAAACCAGGTCTTTGACGAAAACCCTTTGCAACAATTCTAGCATTATAGGTCTCGACCTGTCCATCTACACCAATCTTCCTTTTGAAGATCCACTTGTATCCTACGGGTTTTACCCCATCTGGAGCAATGTCCAACGTCCATACTTTTTTGGTGTACATGGACTCCATTTCGGTCCTCATTGCATCCAGCCATTTTACCGAGTCAACGCTCTGAATGGCTTGCTGGAAGCTAATAGGCTCATCACAATCTATGATGCAATCCTCTCTATCCACGTCTATGAGAAAACCGTAGTATCTCTCGGGCGGATGAGACTGCCTACAACTCCTGCGGAGTGGCGTGGGAATGTCCTGATCTTTCGAACCCTCTGGTTCTACTAAGCTTTCAGTAATAGCTCGTGGTTCTGGAATTTCTTCCAGTTCTATTGCGCTCCCACTTATTTCTTTTTCTATGAACTGGTGTTCTAGAAAGTGGGCATGGCGAGAAACAAAAACCTTTTGTTCCTCTTCGCAATAGAAGAAATATCCCTTGGAGTACTTTGGATATCCCACAAACTTGCACTGTACTAAGCGTGCCTCGAGCTTGTCCGCATGCTGCTTTTTGACAAAAGCTGGACATCCCCATGTCTTAATGTGATTAAGATGGGGTCTCTTCCCACACCACATCTGATATGGTGTAGTAGGCACAGTCTTAGTTGGAACTCGGTTCAAAAGGTATGCAGCTGATTCTAGCGCATATCCCAAGAACGATCGCGGCAACTCAGCGTTACTCATCATGGACCGTACCATATCCAATAGGGTTCGGTTCCGTCTCTCCGATACACCGTTATGTTGCGGAGTGTATGGAGGAGTAAGCTGAGAGAGAATTCCATTCTCTTTTAAGTAACCCAGGAACTCGGCACTCAAGTATTCACCACCTCGATCAGATCTCAGTGCCTTGATACTTTTGCCTGTTTGTTTTTCTACTTCATTCTTGTATTCCTGGAATTTTTCAAAAGCCTCGGATTTATGTTTCATTAAGAAGACATATCCGTACCTTGAACAGTCATCCGTAAAAGTAATGAAGTAAGAATAACCGCTTCGTGCATGTATTCTAGCATGGACCGCACACGTCGCTGTGTACGAGTCCCAAGAGCTCGCTCGCTCTTACTCCGTGTCCAGTGAACGGAGTCTTTGTCATCTTTCCTTTGAGACAGGATTGATAAGTTGCATATGATTGATATTCGAACGGATCCAAATATCCTTATGTATGTAACTTTGTCAACCTTCTCTCATTTATGTGACACAGTCTACAATGCCATAAGAAAGTTTTATTGATTTCTGGAGACTTTCTTTTGTGTGTATTCTGGACTGTGAAAATCTGTGGTTGGTTTAAAACGTATATACCGTTGTTTAATGTACCTGACCCAATCAGAGCTTGATTAAGGTGAATGTTCACTACATTACTTACAAATGAAAATTCATAATCTTCTTTAGATAATAAAGATACAGAAATGATATTACAGGTTGCATTTGGTACAAAATAACAACTACACAAAACCAAAAAGTGTCCATCTGACAATCCCAGGTGATAGTCCCCCACGGCCTCAGCATCCATGCTAGCTCCGTTTGCAACTCTGAGGGTCATATCACCTGCCTTCAAAACCCAACGCTTTCTCAACGCCTGCAAAGAATTACAGATATGAGATCCTGATCCGGTATCCAATACCCAGGATTGTGAGTTTATTGATAGACAATTTTCAATAACATACACACCTGAAGCTGAAGCCGCAACTCGCTTCAGATCTTTGGTTCTGGCCTTCCAAGCCTTGCAATCCTGTTTCCAGTGTCCAGTTTTGTGACAGTAGAAGCATTCTTCCTTTCCCACCAGCTTTCCCGCTACCTTTGTTGCCTTTCCCTTTCCCTTCGTATCCACTTTACTGACACCGCCCCTTGGTTTGGCGGGGGCTTTCTTCTTCTTTCCCTTGGATTTCGCCCTGGACCTAGAAGAGGAAGATCCTCCTACAAACAAAGTGGATGTCTCCCTACCTTTCTGTAGGGTGCCCACAACACTCCTCAACATGTTCAGAAGTTCGGAAAGTTCAACCTCATTTCCTTGCATGTTGAAGTTTAGGATAAACTGGGCGTAAGTGGATGGAAGGGACTGGAGAATCAAGTCAGTGTAGAGTTCATTCTCCAACGTGGTCCCGAGGTCCGCGAGCTCCTCTATGTAGCCAATCATCTTAAGCACGTGTTCCGCTACTGATGATCCGATGGCCAATCTTGCCGAAAATAGCTTCTTCGACACTTCGTATCTGGCGATACGAGACTGCTCTCCATACAGTTCTTTTGTATGAAGAAATATGGACTCTAGGTCTATATTCTCATGCCTCCTCTGATGTTCGTTGTCCATCGAGGCAAGCACAAGGCATTTGGCCTTCGCGCAATCTATCTCCCATGTCTTACGGATTTCTACATCCGCGACGCTGGAGGTGGGACCTAGGATAGGGGGAGCTTTGGTGGTAAGGATATACCCCAACTTGTCGTAAGTGATTGCCATCTTGACATTCCTGAGCCAATTTTTGTAGTTTGGCCCAGTCAGTATGTTTTTATCTAGTAATAACTTAAGTCCGGTCATTTTGAATGGTCGCTGCAATTAGGAGAGAAAAAAGAAACACTTTAGCATGATGCTCTTGCAAGTTTAGAGTGGTTTTTAGTTTGTCTAAACAGGATGACTCCCACTGTCTCTCGAATCCCTTCTCAAACCATAAAGAAAGAAATAGTCGGGATCAATCTCACCGTATAATACTTGCTTAACCGTTCAGCCAGGCCAGTGTCGGTACTTCGAGGGAGGTTTTCCAACGCTTTCGCGAAGTTCCTTAATTAAGTAACCTCTTTTCCCTGTGGGCGTAGCCCCGCTGACACCTTTCTAGACACCTACTAGGTTTATAGCATTGATCGTTAAGTGAGAACTTTCCCGAGGAGTAGCATATACTCACAGTAGGATCGGGATCCAAATATCATCGCGTTATAAAACCGAAATAATCCTACCAGAATCATCACACTCCAAATGGTATGCAGCGCTAGCAAGTTTCAGTACTTATGAAACTCCCGATGTGGATTTTTGCCCCATGCTCTTATGACCTTGACTTTGGCCAAAATATCCTAAGTCACATGTCAAGTTCTACCCGTCATTCTCCTGGTTAATTTGGACCCACCCGTACCTACCATTGACTTCGGCCAAAATGCCAGCACGACTGTCCCAAACCAACGCATCTACCTATGCTGCACATGAATACCCAATTGCTACCAATCACTATGCCTTGACTTTGGCCAAAATACATAGCTTGAATACTTTTTGACCATTCATGTGGAATGCCGGAGGGCTACGAATGGTTTTGGCGAAACCGTGAACGTAGTGAACTTGATATAATCAATGGAACGAGATAGATTTTAAAAAGAGTGGTTCAAGCTCCGCGTTTAAAAGTTTAGTTTTGAAAAGAACCGAGTGGTTTTCAAAGTGTTCCAATCGACTTTTACTTGGTTTATTATTCTTGCATTAAACTTAATGCGTCCCATCATTTAATCCTACCATTGCAGAAAACAACCAAAATATGGTGTACGCTTATGCCATCCGCATTCGCCACGGGGCCCCGTCATCACCCGTTAGGTTACTTAACTAACGACAGAGCGGGGGCTGGACTAGCGCGGATGCAAAACATAAGCAACACCTAAATAGTTATCATATATAAATATATAGCAATGATAGCCATTACAGATCACAGATGAACACTTTGGATATACTAGGAATCCGCGATTCATTCGAGCCTGCAACGAAAAGCGGATTACACGGTCGCGATGAATAGCCAATACCCCACCCAAGACCCCTACGGGTGCGGCAAACTACCCGCCAAGTGCCCGAAGCGAGGCAACCTCCCCCAATGACGTAAGTTGGCCACTCGGCACTTCGAGATACCCGGTAGTTTGTGCACCCCACCATGGGTCTATCCTACGAGCAAAAACAGTAAAAAGAAATTATACAATGACGGCTACAACCCCGACCCGGTTGTGCGGCCAAATAAATAATATTACATCAATTTACATATTACATGAATGAAAGAAAAAGAACTCTCATCTCACATCCACCCCGGCTATTCATCCGCGACAATCCACTGAGTTCATATACACAAACCAATATGCAATACAGATCACAGATATGTATAACCCCCACTAATCGACGTATAGCGATTAGCGGACGTTGAATACATATAAACATCACAGATATAACCAATAGTCAAAGTATAGTGAAGTTCGATCAAAAAAAATACGGATTTATAGCCACCCAAATACAAATTTCTATTCTGGAAAATATGGGCAGAAATAAAATATCTTAAAAATCCTAAAACCATGAAATAAGAACACTGCAAGAGAAACGAGCCGCGGCCGAGTCAACTCGGCCGCGGATCCGCGGCAGAACCAAGCTTCTGCCGCGGAACCGCGGTCGGTTGGTCGGTTCGCTGGTTCGTTTTTCTTGTGTGTACTGTAAAAACCCTGAGCCGATTTTTAAGGTGTTATTTATTATTTTTAGAGCAGATTTAAAAATCGGCAGAAACTAGGTTTTTGAAAAAAAAAGTTTTGTGATTTTTACCGATCGAACTTCTATACACTTTACTAACTAGCTAGTTTATGTTTAGTTAGGCTCTGATACCACTGTAAGTCCACGTTGCCCACCCCGGAGCTTGCGGGGAGGCGGAAAACTTGATAAAAATCGGATTTTTATCAAACTAGGCAACATGGATTAACTAAAGGAGGATCTTTGCTAAACAAAAACTAACTAAAAGAAAACTAGATTTAGCTACGTGGATGAAAGGTTATACCTTGGGCTTTATGTCCTTCTCTCCTTGCTCCTTGGAGTGGAAGAAAGAGATCACCTTTTCGCCTTCTCTAGTCGAAGAAGGATCCACCCGAGAGCCTCAACCTTTGGCTTCAACATCAAGCTAGAAGTAACTAAGGTGCTAGAAGTGCAAATCCTAGAACCTTAGATGAGAATAGAGATTACTTTGGAGAGGTTTATCTCAAACTCAAGTGTTTCTCAACACATGAGAGGGGAGAGCTTGAGAGAGAGGAAGAGGAGGAGAGAGAATTTATATGATAGAATGCGAGAATAATAGAACCATTCTCACATATATGTGTGAATTATGTAAAAAGATAATTAGCAAGATAATTGTCATGGTTTAATCTAGACTTGACCATTATCATTTCACATTAAATGAAAATTGCAAGGATCAAAGAGTATCTTTCATATGGAATGATGATGGTCAACATGTCAACCAAGGTCAACAAGTCAAGTATGGTCAAAATGTCCACAACCCTAACCATGCACAATTATATATAACTAATATCAATTAATCATAATACACACATAAGCATTAGGGTTAACAAAATGACAATGGTCATTACCCCTAATCAAAGTCCTCTGCCTCTGTCTCAGTGAACTGTGCATACGCACCCGTATTCGTGATCCGAGAAACACAAATACAATGAGATAAAACCAATCCCAAATCATATACTAGGATCTGGCTTAATCCAAAGCCCGCTAGTATAAGCTGTCCGGACAGCAAACGTGCACAAGTGCGCGGATGTGAACAAACCCTGTCGCAAAACCATGCGACCTCTACTCATTTTGCCTAAAGGCGAATAACTCTCTGTGTGGGACTCTAAAGACTCGACACTACGCTGGCAGTGGGTTTAACCACAGACCGCAAGCGGCACTAGCAGTACGTAACGATCCCCAGGTAGATGCCGATAAGAAGACTGACGAGGTGACCCCATCTGAACTCCTACTGAGCCTGAATGTGACAGTCTTCGTACAGTCCGGTCTGTTCGTCTGATACATCGCATGGCGGGCCTAGGGGGCGGTGAACGTCAGTCCCCTAATAGCGGTACAAGTCGTGTCGGAGTGTAGCCCAGAACACCCTGAGATAACACTGGAAACCTACCAGTATATCTCGCTTTCCCTGGCCAGGGACTACTTGTGTAATGGCTCTCCTAGACACAGCGCGATGTCAACCCCCAATACCGGGAGAGACGAATCCTGTCTAACCTTCACTGCCTCCAAGTGCTTCGGGACTGCACCCAACTACTACCTGTTTGCACGACTCCTTTGAGCCGTGGTAGGGTAGTAATCAAAGTACAGTGGGAACACACTCGAGGCGAAGTGACAGTGTCAAGTCAGCGGACTAAGCTGTACTCAGGTCACCTGGGAACTGATAACTGACGATAGGTATAATACCAACCAACAGTTCCCGACGAGTCCTGTCCAGTGTACTCTTAACCTAACGAGCACCCGCATACTATCTCAAGTACGATGTACTGACGGCTGTGGGACAGAACATCTCCCATGCTGGGATGAGAAGCGCATACGCTAGTCTACTCTGGAGTATCGATGCCCTGTCTCGATAGTCCTACGATTAGGGACCTGTATAAGGATGTGCTTATGGATTACCCAGCCCCTACGAGTGTGAGCGCCATCACAACGCTGGTAATCAAGCAAAGATCCTACGGGCTCCACTAATATGTATATAAGCGATATGCTAAAAGAAACACATGCGCATATTAAAGCAGAGACAAACCAAGTAGCATACTACCGTTTCGAGCAAGATTGTATATACAACTGTGAATATCCCAAGCTTCCATCAAGTAATATACATACTAGTATGATACAATAATGGCCTCTAGGGCATATACACTAACACAGACGCCGCGACTGGTATCGTTCGGGTACGAGGAGTGACAGAGATTCAGGACGAGGCCAGATGTTTAGTTCGTATCCACGGGAGAGTCAGCAGTCGTCGTGAGGTTGCTATAAATGCGGCAGTCTACTTCACCTCGTCAGAGATTGTCCTGAGATACACCGGAAGGAGACAGCAGCACCGCACGTCACCTTACCACCTTCACCACCCCAGAGGGCGTTGCCTGTTGTTCCTACTGTTACTCCGCGTCAGACTCATGCATAGAGAGGTCGTGTGCATGGAGGAGTTGCTCAGAGAGGACGGGATGACCGAGGCAGAGGACAGTCAGTCACAGGTGGAGGACAGGCGCGAGTTTTTGCTTTGGCGCATCAGGACGCACAGGCGTCTAATGTGGTGGTCTTAGGTATCCTTCCAGTATGTTCTGTTGATGCACATGTATTGTTCGATCCCGGGTCCACGCACTCGTACGTATTCACACACTTTGTGTCGAGTTTGGGTAGAGAGCCCGGCTTGCTTGATCAGCGGCTTGTTGTGACGACTCTTGTGGGGGAGTCGTTTGTTGCTAGGCACGTGTTCCGATCCTGTACCGTCTGTATTGGCGAGAGAGAGTTGCCTGTCGACTTGATCCTTCTTGAGATGTTGGACTTCGACGTTCTTTTGGGTATGGATTGGTTAGCCACGTGCTATGCTTCTGTGGAATGCCGTGAGAAGACAGTTAGATTTTTTTTTCCCGGCGAGTCGGTTTTTGTTGTGTTGGGGGACCGTGGTGCCGCCCCTCACAGTGTGATTTCTTCTTTTCGCGCTGGACAGCTTTTGAGGAAGGGATGTCAGGGATTTCTCGCCTATGTTTGCGATACTAGAGCTACAGAGGTTCCTCTGGATCAGGTTCCGGTTGTTAGCGAGTTTCCTGATGTGTTCCCTGACGAGCTTCCTGGGCTACCGCCCGAGCGCGACATTTCTTTCTGTATTGATTTGGTTCCTGGCATGGGGCCTATTTCTATACCGCCTTATCAGATGGCCCCGGCGGAACTTCGAGAATTGAAGGGTCAGTTGCAAGATTTGCTGGACAAGGGACTTATTCGACCCAGTGTTTCTCCTTGGGGTGCTCCAGTCCTGTTCGTCAAAAAGAAGGACGGCAGTTTACGTCTGTGTATCGGCTATCGCCAGCTGAACAGGGTTACAGTGTAGAACAGATATCCTTTGCCCCGTATCGACGATTTGTTCGACCAGCTTCAGGGGGCAGGATACTTTTCGAGGATCGATTTGCGATCAGGCTATCATCAGCTGCGGGTTCGATAGGAGGACATTCCTAGGACAGCTTTCCGCACGCGCTACGGCCATTACGAGTTTTTTGTGATGTCGTTCGGACTCACCAATGTACCAGCAGCATTCAAGGACTTGATGAACCGTATTTTCCGGCCGTATTTTGATCTGTTCATCATTGTATTCATTGACGATATTCTGGTGTATTCTCGGAGTAGAGAGGAGCACGAGCAGCACCTGCGGATTACACTGCAGACCTCGAGAGAGCATCAACTTTTCGCCAAATTCTCCAAGTGTGCTTTCTGGCTGGACATCGTAGACTTCTTGGGGCATGTGATTTCACGAGACGGTATATGTGTAGACCCGAGGAAGATCGAGGCCGTTCGTAGTTGGCCCAAACCCACATCAGTTACGGAGATTCGCAGCTTTCTAGGGCTGGCCGGCTACTACAGGCGATTTGTGCAAGATTTCTCTCGCATTGCTAGACCTTTAACCGGGTTGACACGGAAGGGAGTTCCTTTCGTTTGGACGGAGGAGTGTGAGCACAGTTTTCAGCAGTACGGGCTCTACTGACTACGGCGCCAGTATTATCATTGCCTTCAGGGTCAGGCGGATTTGTGGTATATTGTGATGCTTCTCTAGTGAGGCTAGGGTGCATATTGATGTAGCATGACAGGGTGATCGCGTATGCTTCACGGCAATTGAAGAAACATGAACAGAACTACCCCACTCACGATTTGGAGATGTAAGTCCACGGTAGCGCCATGGCCGTCTAATAGACGCCAAATGCGGAACAAAAACTTTTTACAACTGGCGCTATCGCGTACTATAACCCGGATCTGCCATTAAAGCTAAACTAACAAACTACAAAGTGGGTAGAAGAGTTATACCGAATGATCCAAGTCCTTCGGTCTTCAACCATCATCCCACGCTTTGTTGCGGCTGCTCCGATCTCCTGAATCTCCAGTCTTCTCGTCCGGGTGGCACCACGTCAACAGATCTTTAAACGGGCTCCCGCCTCTGAACCGAGGCAACTCGATCGTCAAGTTTGCTAGAAGAGACGACCAAGATGATGTAGAGAAAGAGTAGAACACTTTGTCTCGTTACGTCCAAAGCTATGGACGAACGGTTAATGAAGTTGGCTTTTGGATCGGGTGAAAAGAAACACCGATCACATCTAATTTCTATGCACCAAAACTTATATCTTTTCAAAACAACAACCATATCTCACAAGAGGGGAGGGGCCGGCCAATTTATGGTGAGGGAGGGTGAGTGTAGGAGAGGGGATAGCGACCATAGCATTAATGAAAAGAATGTGTCACTAATACACCTTGTATGAACTCATTAAATGAACTAATGATTCATAACACTTAGTCATCAACTCATAAATGCTCCATTAATGCAATAAGCCACCTCACCATCCTAGTCACCATCCTAGTCACTATCTAGAAGCTTCCACACTCATCTGAAGAAAAGATAAATCCGCATTTAACCGAATGTTAAATACGGCTGATAGAAAACTGGAAACTGGCAACTTCCAAAAGTGATCCTGAAACGAATTTCAGGATAACCCCGTATCAGTATAAATATACCCGCATTTGTATTACGACCGAATACAAATGCAACCGAGACAAAGATATTATATCTACACAGTATAATACTGTGTTCCGGCTTAAACCAAAGCCTACCAGTATTATCTGCCCGAAAAATGACACGTGCGAAAACGCACGTGCATTTTCCAAACCTTGCCATAAAACCATACGACCTCTACAACGTTTCGCCCGAACTTGGGAAAGTGTCTGTGGGGGACTCTAATGACTCATCAACACACTGGGACTAGGTATAACCATTAGCACGTCAGAGGTACAAGCTGTACGTAACGGTTTGCCTATGTATTGATTGGAAGGGAAGCTGACGAGCGAACTCATCCATATACCCTACTGAGCCTAACAGTGACAATATACATACAGTCCGGTCCATTCGTCTATGAGTATCGCATATCTGCCTAGGGGCTGGAAACGTCAGACCCCCAATAGCAGTATAAGTCGTGTCAGAGAGTGGCTCAAAACACCCTGAGATACTACTGGAGTACCTACCAGTAAATCTCCTGCCTCGGCCGAGGGATTTGTGTAATGGCTCTGTAGGGTGTTTTTCGTCACCCCATTGAGATGGGAATACGCGCGCGCTTGCCAAGCGTACTACAGATTCCCCCTGCCTAGGGTAGGCCGGGGTTTATTGATTATGGGGATCCGAATCTCCGGCAGCCGCAGACTAAGCTGCCGTTAATTACCCCTCGCCTTTGGAGCGAGGGAACCTCCGATTGACGGGTTAAACTGGTCATGCGATCTCAATGTGCAGTGTACGTGTGTTGTATTTTGAAAGGGGGTTTTGGATATATCGGGAGCCACACAGAGTTTTACGAGGGTGTGTGTATCTGTACATGTGTATGCATATATATATATATATATATATATATATATATATATATGTATATATATATAAGAAAAAAGCGAGGGAAAAGGCATCCAAAGGATGCGTAGGGGCAGCGCCTAGGGCACTGTGCGCCTAGGTGCTGTGCGCTCAGGTGCTAGAGTGCCACGTGTCGGCATATGGGCGCTCTGCGCTTGAGCGTAAGTGCGCCACGTGTCGGCACGGGGACGACTTGAGCTTGAGCGCTTGCGCTTGATCACAAGCGCGCCACGTGTCGGCACAGGGGCGACTTGCGCTCGAGCACTTGCACTGTAGCGCATGCGCTCGAGCTCCTGCGCCGTGTCGGCACCGAGGCGACTTGCGCTCGAGCGTTTGCGCTTGAATGCAAGCGCGCCACGTGTCGGCACGGGGGCAACTTGCACTAGAGCGCTTGCGCTAGAGCGCAAGCGCGCCACGTGTCGGCACCGGGGCGACTTGCGCTCGAGCGGTTGCGCTTGAACGCAAGCGCGCCACGTGTCGGCACCGGGGCGACTTGCGCTCGAGCGCTTGCGCTGGAGCGCCGGCGTGCCACGTGTCGGCACGTGGGCGCTTTGCGCTCGAGTGCTGAGCGCTTGAGCGTAAGCGCGCCATGTGTCGGCACGCGGGCGCTCTGTGCTTGAGCGTCGGCGAGAAAAAGAGGCTTCTAGCCTTTAAAAATTTCTCGGAAGAGAAATCAGAGAGGAGTTGGACTCCTGAGTGTGTTTTTCTTTGGGTTTAGTGAAAGGGGTTCTTCTTCTTCCTCCTCTGTTGGCTGGATCTTGAAGATCAAGAGATGTGAAATCTCAAAATCTCTCCTTTTTGGGATCTAAAGACAGATCCAAGTTCCCCTTTGTGGGTTTGGTGGTGAAAAACTTTTTTGTTTTTGAAAAGAAAGAGTAAAACTCTTGATTAATTCAGAAGAAAGAAGAAGGTTTGAGACCTTCAGAAAAGGGGAAGAAATACAAACCCTAGGTTTTTTTTAGAGAATGAAAAGTGTTGCTTTATTCATCATAATGTTGCCTTTTATAGGCTTACATATTTACATATAACTCCTTGGGCTTTACAAAAATGGCATTTTAGCCATCACATGGCTCATGTGCTATTTCATTTTTGCACATAAGTCATGAGCTTACAAAATATTGGCTTTATGCCTACTTTGTTTACATTCATGCATAAACAATTACATAAAAATTATTTATTACATGACTTTGTTGTTGGTATAGGGAGGCTGGCTGCGGGCTCGACTTGGGCATGGGCCCGTTTGACCTGGGCTTGGGCCCACCTAGCTTGGGGGTTGACCTTGACTTTGACTCGGTCAACCGGGGTGTAAATTTTTACCCCAACAAATTGCCCCCCATCAATAAATGCACACAGCATATGTGGGTCGTGTGCATGAAATTGATGGATCTTCTTTCACGTGGAGGCGACTTGCTTTGGTTCCCGACATGGACGGTCGACGCTTAACGTGTCTCCGAGACAGAGTGTCCGTGGTAGACGTTTCCCTAGCCCGGAGCGATCTGGTTCCTGCTTTGTAAGAAGCCTGCACTGTCCTTTTTGCGACATGGACGATCGACGCTCTGATCCGGAGCGATTTGGGTTCCCAATTTGCGGGAGCCTGCACTGCCCTTTTTGCGACATAGACGGTCGACGCTTAACGCGAAGCGATTTGGGTTCCCAGTTTGCGGGAGCCTGCACTGCCCTTTTGCGACATAGAAGGTCGACGCTCTGATCCGGAGCGATTTGGGTTCCCAATTTGCGGGAGCCTGCACTGCCCTTTTTGCGACATAGACGGTCGACGCTCTGATCCGGAGCGATTTGGGTTCCAAATTTGCGGGAGCCTGCTCTGCCCTTTTTGCGACATAGACAGTCGACGCTCTGATCCGAAGCGATTTGGGTTCCCAATTTACCGGAGCCTGCACTGCCCTTTTTGCGACATAGACGGTCGACGCTCTGTTACGAAGCAATTTGGGTTCCCAATTTGCGGGAGCCTGCACTGCCCTTTTTGCGACATAGACGGTCGACGCTCTGTTACGAAGCGATTTGGGTTTCCAATTTGCGGGAGCCTGCACTGCCGTTTTTCCGACATAGACGGTCGACGCTCTGTTACGGAGCGATTTGGGTTCCCAATTTGCGGGAGCCTGCACTGCCGTTTTTCCGACATAGACGGCCGACGCTCTGATCCGAAGCGATTTGGGTTCCCAATTTGCGGGAGCCTGCACTGCCCTTTTTGCGACATAGACGGCCGACGCTCTGATCAGGAGCGATTTGGGTTCCCAATTTGCGGGAGCCTGCACTGCCCTTTTTGCGACATAGACGGTCGACGCTCTGATCCGGAGCGATTTGGGTTCCCAATTTGCGGGAGCCTGCACAGCCCTTTTAGCGACATAGACGGTCGACGCTCTGATCCGGAGCTATTTGGGTTCCCAATTTGTGGGAGCCTGCACTGCCCTTTTTGCGACATAGACAGTCGACGCTCTGTTACGAAGCGATTTGGGTTCCCAATTTGCGGGAGCCTGCACGGCCCATTTTGCGACATAGACGGTCGACGCTCTGATCCGAAGCTATTTGGGTTCCCAATTTGCGGGAGCCTGCACTGCCTTTTTGCGACATAGACGGTCGACGCTCTGATCCGGAGCGATTTGGGTTCCCAATTTGCGGGAGCCTGCACTGCCCTTTTTGCGACATAGACGGTCGACGCTCTGATCCGGAGCGATTTGGGTTCCCAATTTGCGGGAGCCTGCACTGCCCTTTTTGCGACATAGACGGTCGACGCTCTGTTACAAAGCGATTTGGTAGACGTTCCCCCGGCACGGAGTGTCGCTGGTCGATGTTTCCCCGAGGCGGAGTGTCTGCTGTCGATGTGCCCCCGGCACGGGGTGTGTACTTGACGTCTCCCGGAGGCGAAGTGTCGCTGTTTGACGCAAAGGTCGATGTTGGAATTGGTTGGTTTGATTTGTTTGACTTGAGTTGACATCAGCATCGCTATACTGGAATATGGTACCAGGAGCGAATCATCGTCTGCAATGAGAGGATTTGGGATTGGTTTTTTTTCGGCATCTGCATTGCTGCACTGGAGTAATTCCAGGAGCAACTCATCATTTGCCCCGGGAGGATTTTGGAATTGGTGGCTTAGGAGACAGGTTCATATCCCTGTCACCTAAGGTTTTTTTCAATTTTATGGGCTGTGAGGGTCCCATAGAAGCATTTTCTCCCTACGAGTCGAAAGGATCTCGTAGGTGTTTTTTCTCCTTAGGAGTCGTGGGGACTCCTAAGTGTATTGCTCTTTTGTGAGTCGTAAAGATCTCACGTCGGAATTTTCTCCTCACAAAGTCGAGAGGACTTTGCGAATGCATTTCATCTCTTTTTTACGAGTTTGCGCCCTTTCGGATTTTCACAAACTCGCCGGCAGTCCTGCTTTTTTTTACTCACGGAGCCCTTTCGGGTTTTCATCCGTGCCCATTTTGCTTGTGTACATACCATTTTTTTTATATTATTATTTTTTTGGGTGGGACTTTTAATGTGGCCCCACCGGTAGGACTTGGGAGAGATTAGGATTGTTTTACGCCCATGGATTGTATACGGTTTTGCAGGATGTATGATCCAGACCGTAGGGCCGGAAAAATTTCAGGACCTTGTTGGCGTCTGCATCGCTGCACTGGAATATGGCACCAGGAGCGACTCATCATTCGCCATTGGGGTACGGGATTTGGAATTTGGTTGGCGTCTGCATTGCTGCACTGGAATATGGTACCAGGAGCGACTCATCATTCGCCACTTAGGGGATGGGGAGCGATGGCTTAGGAGACATGTTTAGATCCCTGTCACCTACGAATTTTCAATTTTATGGGCCGTGAGGGTGCCATAAAAGCATTTTCTCCCTACGAGTCGTAAGGATCACACATGTGTTTGTTCTCCTTAGGAGTCGTGAGGACTCCCAAGTGTGTTTTTCCTTCGTGGGTCGTAAGGATCCCACGAAGGTTTGTTCTCCTCATGTATCGTGAGGACATATGAGTGGATTTCTCTCGTTCCTAGTTTAATGACTTAGAGGTCGACTGTTTCCAGTTTAACGACTTAGAGGTCATCTGTTTCCAGTTTCAAGACTTAGGGGTCTATTGTGCTCAGTTTAACGACTTAGAGGTCATCTGTTTCCAGTTTAAAGACTTAGAGGTCTGCTGTTTCCAGTTTAACGACTTAGAGGTCATCTGTTTCCAGTTTAACGACGTGGTGGTCATCTGTTTCTAGTTTAACGACTTAGAGGTCTACCGTCTCCAGTTTAACGACTTGGAGGTCATCTTTTTCCAGTTTAAAGACTTAGAGGTCATCTGTTTCCAGTTTGACGACTTAGAGGTCATCTGTTTCCAGTTTAAAGACTTAGAGGTCTATCGATGGCGAGCTCGGAATTTTGGGGTAGGGGATTTGGAATTTGGTTGGCGTCTGCATCGCTGCACTGGAATATGGTACCAGGAGCGACTCATCATTCGCCGCTTGGGGATTGGGGAGCGATGGCTTAGGAGACAGGTTTAGATCCTTATCACCTAAGACTTTTCAATTTTATGGGCCGTGAGGGTCCCATAGAAGGCTTTTCTCCCTACGAGTCGTAAGGATCCCGCAGGTGTATTTTCTCCTTAAGAGTCGTGAGGACTCCTAAGTGTGTTTTTCCTTTACGGGTCGTAAGGATCCCACAAAGATTTGTTCTCCTCATGTATCGTGAGGACACATGAGTGGGCCTTCTCAACGGAGCATAATTCCAAAGGCGGAGACCAGCCGCGTAACTGGTGGTTGCGGTGGGGCATGGGTATGCAGAGAATTATTTGAGCCCGTGGATTGTATACGGCAGTCAATTTGGGGACTAGCCGTAGGGCCGGAAGAATTTTGCGAAACTGGATTTTGATTGGCGTCTGCATCGCTGCACTGGAATATGGTACCAGGAGCGACTCATCATTCGCCTCAATTTTGTTTGGTTTTTTTTACCGCGATTGCTCTATCATTTCAGCTTTTCTTATCGCGAAGATCGCGATTGCCCTATCATTTCGGCTATTTATTCGCGGTTGCCCCATCATTTCGGCTTTGTTTTCATTTTTATTTTTACTCGCTGATTTTTATTGCGAGTTGCCCCATCATTTCGGCTTTTTATTTATTTTTATTTATTTCTTTATCTTTTTTTTTGTTTCATTTACACTTTTTTTTGTTTATTTACATTTTTTTTACATTCCCAGTTTAACGACTTAGAGGTCGATTATTTCCCAGTTTAACGACGTGGTGGTCCTCTTTGCTTATCCCAGCTCCTTGAACATTGATCTTGGCGGAGCTGTGTTGATGACCTAGTTCTGTGGCTTGCCGATACATCCGAGGATTGAGAGGTTTTTCCAAGCTTATATTGGTCCTCTGCCCAATCTTTGAATACACAGCAGTCTTCAATGGTATGACTCAGCACTCTATGGTATGGGCAGTATATGGGATTCCCAGTCATATTCATTTCATGTGGCCTCTTCGGAATAGGCAGTTGCAGGCCATTGTTCAGGGCTTCCTCGAATATATCGCGGACCTCATCCCTCCTAAAGGAGTACACCTTCTTCCTTCTCTCCATCAGAGTAGGTGCCCTCACTGACGCCGGTCCCTGAGGCCGATCAATCTTTGGTTCGCCCTGCACATGTCTGGGAGGGTTAGGTTCCGGAAAGGTTTCGGTCTCCATTTGCATGAAATCGGCGGTCGTAGCTTGACTGTTTGCTAACACGCCTTTAGACAGTTCTATCTCTCCCGTCTTGTATTGCCTTTCGACCCAATCTTTGAAGACGAAGCAGTCCTCAATGGAATGACCTATCACCCTGTGATAGGGGCAATATTTTGGGTCGTCGGTCATATTCTCTTCTTGCGGTCTCTTTGATTCTGGCAGTTGTAGACCGTTTCTTAGGGCGTCCCTGAATATCTTGTGGACTTTTTCCCTCTTGAAGGAATAGACCTTTTCCAGCTTCTCTTTCAGTGGCGATTCCCCCCCGGTGTATGTAACGGAGGGACTGGAGGCTGATTGCGGCCGTTTTTCGCGAAGGCGCTCTGCTTTTAGGTTTAAAGGGATATCAGTCTGCTGCTCCCGGGTTCCAATCCCTGGCTCATGAGCCAAAATTTGATTCTGCTGTAATTGCAATCGGGCGACATGGGTCACGAGATCTGCCACGACGTTTGCCAGCTCGTCGACTTTGGAATAGACCTCGGCCATCTTCTCATCCCTGTCCTGAAATTGCCTTTGAAGCCATTGGAATAATGCTTGTTCTGTAGTTCCGGCTATGACAACCGGGTAATCTTTATTGCCTGAGCTCCATTCCGTAGGAACCACGGGCTCCTCTGGCTTATCGGCCTGAGCGGGCTCTTCATCATTTAGATCGAGCCGATGCTGGGTAGCGTCAACCGTATCATCACCATGGCTGTGAAGAAGAAGAGGGTTCATTTCTTCATGTCCGGCCATGTAGACAGTGTGGCTAACACATTCAGCCATTCTTTCACCACTGGCAGCTGGTTTCGCGGAGCCGTCCGGGCCTTGGAAATTCACAAATTTTAACATGGCCAGAGCCCTAGCCCTTTTGTTGGCTCTATATCTGAGCCGCTTCTGCCTCAGCTTCTCTGCCTTAAGCGCTTGGCAGGCTTCTGCTCTTCGGGAAGCCGCCGTAGGCCGAGTGATGGGGATGCTTGAGAAGATACCTGATCGAGCAGTTGTCAAGGCCACCGCCGGAGCTTGCTCGAGAGGCCTTGTTGCTTTGTCGGTGTTGATGGCCTTGCCCTCAGCTGGGGCCAAGGAAAGTCGTTCAGATACCGACTTGCGTTTGGGTTGGGGCGCCCTCGAGATCACCACATTTGGTTTCCTGCCTTTCGAGACCTGTTTGCTGTTGCTGGAGCTTGAGGAGCTGGGATGGCGCCAATTGGTATGAACATAATAGAGCCAAATAGTAGCAGCGGCTCCTCCCATTGTCGCCCGAGACTGGCCGGTAGGACCGTCCTGGAGTCTATCTTCATCGTGTAGGAGACAGGAGCTGAGTTCATCATCGAAGACATCGTCGGAAGGTGATTGCTTGAAAATCTGCATGAAAAAGCATTATTTTTAGTATAAATATAGATATGTATATTGATTGAGTTCGCATGAATGCTTAACCCGAAATATGGGAGGAAAGATTGGTCCCACCGGGCGTGCCAGAATCTGTAGGGTGTTTTTCGTCACCCCATTGAGATGGGAATACGCGCGCACTTGTCAGGCGTACTACAGATTCCCCCTGCCTAGGGTAGGCAGAGGTTTATTGATTGTGGGGATCCGAATCTCCGGTAGCCGCGGACTAAGTTGCCGTTAATTACCCGTCGCCTTTGGAGCGAGGGAACCTCCGATTGAGGGGTTAAACTGGTCATGCGAACTCAATGTGCAGTGTACGTGTGTTGTATTTTGAAAGGGGGTTTTGGATATATCGGGAGCCACGCAGAGTTTTACGGGGGTCAGTGTTGTGGAGTGTGTGTGTATCTGTACATGTGTATGCATATATATATATATATATATATATATATATATAAGAAAAAAGAGAGGGAAAAGGCATCCAAAGGATGCGTGGGGACAGCGCCTAGGGCGCTGTGCGCCTAGGTGCTGTGCGCTCAGGCGCTAGAGTGCCACGTGTCGGCACATGGGCGCTCTGCGCTTGAGCGCTGGGCGCTTGAGCGCAAGTGCCCCACGTGTCGGCAGGGGGACGACTTGCGCTGGAGCGCTTGCGCTGGAGCGCAAGCGCAGCACGTGTCAGCACAGGGGCAACTTGCGCTCGAGCGCATGCGCTCGAGCGCTTGCGCCGTGTGGGCACCGAGGCGACTTGCGCTCGAGCGCTTGCGCTTGAACGCAAGCGCGCCACGTGTCAGCACGGGGGCGACTTGCACTCGAGCGCTTGCGCTGGAGTGCAAGCGCGCCACGGTCGGCACCGGGGCGACTTGCGCTCGAGCGCTTGCGCTTGAACGCAAGCGTGCCACGTGTCGGCACGGGGGCGACTTGCGCTGGAGCGCCGGCGCGCCGCGTGTCGGCACGTGGGCGGTTTGCGCTCGAGTGCTGAGCACTTGAGCGCAAGCGCGCCATGTGTCGGCACGCGGGCGCTCTGTGCTTGAGCGCCGGCGAGAAAAAGAGGCTTTTAGCCTTTAAAAATTTCTCGGAAGAGAAATCAGAGAGGAGTTGGACTCCTGAGTGTGTTTTTCTTTGGGTTTAGTGAAAGGGGTTCTTCTTCTTCCTCCTCTGTTGGCTGGATCTTGAAGATCAAGAGATGTGAAATCTCAAAATCTCTCCTTTTGGGGATCTAAAGACAGATCCAAGTTCCCCTTTGTGGGTTTGGTGGTGAAAAACTATTTTGTTTTTGAAAAGGAAGAGTTAAACTCTTGATTAATTCAGAAGAAAGAACAAGGTTTGAGACCTTCAGAAAAGGGGAAGAAATACAAACCCTAGGTATTTTTTTTGAGAGAATGAAAAGTGTTGCTTTATTCATCATAATGTTGCCTTTTATAGGCTTACATATTTATATATAGCCCCTTGGGCTTTACAAAAATGGCATTCTAGCCATCCCATGGCTCATTTGCTATTTCATTTTTGCACATAAGCCATGGGCTTACAAAATATTGGCTTTATGTCCACTTTGTTTACATTCATGCATAAACAATTACATAAAAATTATTTATTACATGATTTTGTTGTTGGCATAGGGAAGCTGGCTGCGGGCTCGACTTGGGCATGGGCCCGCTTGACCTGGGCTTGGGCCCACCTAGCTTGGGGGTTAACCTTGACTTTGACTTGGTCAACCGGGGTGTAAATTTTTACCCCAACAGGCTCTCCTAGACAAAGCGCGATCTCACCCCCAATACCGGGAGAGACGAATCCCCTGCCGATCTGCTCACTTTCCTCCAATGTGGTTCGGGGCTGTACCCAAATAAAACAAGTTTGCACAACTCCATTGAACGTGGTAGGGTAGTAATCTAAGCACAGTGGGAACTCACACGAGATAAATGACGACCTCAGGTCGATGAACTAACCTGTACACATGTCACCAGGGAACTGCTATCTGACGATATGTATAATACCAATTAGCAGGTTCCCGGCGAGTTTTGTCCGGTGTACTCATAACCTAATGCGCACCTGTATACATCTTAGGCGATCAAACTGACACCAGTGGCTTATGAGACCGGCCACCGCCCCTCGTCGGGGTCTCCACTGTATACACTAGTCTACTCTGGAGTATCGATGCCCTGCCTCGAAACTCCCACGACTGGGGACACTTTAAGGATGTGCTTACAGACCCCAGCTCCCACGTATATGATCGCCATCGTACTGCTGGTAGTCAAGCAAGAATCCTATGGGCTCTATCATCATGCAATAGTGAACTAAAGCATGTATACAATGATAAAGACAAACCAGATAGCATAATATCATCTCGAGCAAGACTGTCATATCGGTATAGGTCCTGTCTCAATCATTGCAATCACGTACCTGCGATCCAATAATTGACTTTGAGGGCACTATCTCCAACAATCTCCAACTTGTACTTAAGGCTAATTATTGCGATGTCGCATACTCACAGCCCGTGTGATACCGAACATCCAACTCCTCTACTAATCAGTTTCACAAAGTTAGTTTTAAAACTCTTGTGTTCGAGAAATAGCCTCAGTGAGTGGATCCTCCATGATGTTTATTTCTATATATCTTTAAATCTCAAGTTCGCGGAGAAAACCATCTCCCGAATTGAGCAATACCTGTCTTAGAATATGTCTGAATATCTGATGAGACCTAGTTCATAAATGAACTCCAAATCCAAACTTCTTAGACTGTATCGATAACTGAACCTAATCAGTATCCAGCACCATGCCTCCCACAGTATCCTCTAAGACTACCTGTCCATAACACTGTCCCTTGTCAGAGGGAAAACTATAACTCTGACAATCACTCTGTCATCCATGTCACCTTTGAAGCCTGGAATGATAACCGTTTCCCGAAGGAGGCTGCCGTCATCAAATCCGTAGAACAAGCACTTATGTTCTAAAACTGCTTCCTTATGTTTCTTCAGGATTGGATTAATATAAACTTATCGCATCAAGTGCAAAAACTACATCTGGTGTGGTACTTGACATCTCATGATTGACTTAATTGCCTAAGCAAGTGATCTGCCAATCATGCACATCCCTTTCACCTTTAGTCTCTAAGACACCTTTAGAGAGGGTGACTCCATCACCTGCAGGTACACCACCATGCCAGGAGTCATATATTCTAAATACCATTAGAATACTGTCAAAGTACCCAAATTGGGAAACTATCCAAATCTAGATCTACAAACCATAGATCTAGTAACCAGAATGTCTGATATTATATCGATGTCCTTTGTGAAGAAACAACTGTGTAACAACCACAGTACAACCGATCGTAGTATAAGAATTTTACTTCCTACTCTGTGTATGTCATCCGAATACCAGGACATCACACCCTACTACCTTCTTAACAGATCCATCCCCTATTCTAATGAAGTAAACCACATGACTTTCACATCAAAATAAGATGATCTATCTCTGCTATAACTGCTCGAGTCTATAAATAGACATAAGCTTCTTGTCCACTATGCTTCCGCTGCCCCCACTGACGATGACAACCCTCTGGAAGAATAATATCTATGTATACTTCTTAAGCATGTTTAGAACAACGTTATACTTATCCTCTTGCCGGGTCTCACAGTCTGGAATAACAGTAGTGTCAAGTCTGGGTAAACAAGAACCTCCCTGTCACCGTCCTTGAGGCTACCGGAGTACCTCTCGGGTGCCTGAGGTTACCCACCATATCTGCGGAGTGGCTAATGGAATGTCAAACCTGATTGAATATATTGGTCATTTTAAATTTTCCGTAATCGTTTACGGTTCTGTAATCACTTCCAGTTCTACCATACTCCCACTACTGTTTTCTGAAAAATTCCATTTTAATAAAACTGTGGCGAGTCAAGAACAATATCACTATTGATCTTCCAGATGGTAGAAATGTCAACCCTCGTCAAAGCCAGGGTCAACCCACAAACTGCCATTACAAAAACGTACCTTGATTTATCCAGTGTCTGGTTTTAAGCATAAGCTGGACAACTCTCCGTATCTTAACATCGTTAAGATATGAACCATTCTATATACAATATAGAAATAGAGGCACTAATTTAATTGGAACCAGATTCAAATTATGCAGCTGTGTCCAGTGCATATCAACTTAATGGAGAGAGGCTAATCAGCATTACTCAACTTAGGAATCCATCCAATTATGAGTAACCTAAAAAAGAAACAAGTTTCTCAAATCCGTTACTATCAACTGAAAACCTATCACAAGAATTTATATCTTCGATACTTGCGACATCTGGTTCTCTACTTTATTCTTATACCCATAACTTCTCAAAACTTATATATTGTATTTCTGCGAAACACTTGTCTAAAAACTAGAGAAGTCATAAGTAAACAAAACATAGTACGAGGACCTACCCCTTTGTCCTGACGGACACTGGACAACATACAATACTCTGTATAAGTCCGCTGAGTTGAATAACTCAAAACCTGTGCATCGTAGGTTGAAAAACTGTACTTATGCTTAAGAACTACTCCGTTGTTCAATGCTCCTTACCCAATCGTCAAATGATATGGGTAAATGTCATCGACATAATATCAAAAAGTTATATCTCACTTTATCAAAAATAAATGTATAGATATATCATTTTGAAATTGGTGCACAACAACGGATACTCAAAACCAAATACATGCCTGCCGGCAATAACCCAGGCGACTTCCTCAAATATCACCAATTACAACGAATTCCAATATAATGAGGATGATCACCTAATTCCCAATAACTTCCTCCCACTCATCATCTGTAAAACAATACAGATATGAGAATAAAACCTGGTAAATACATACCCTGGAATAAGTATCTAATCGGGAAATCAGTTTTCTTTTAACAATGCACTGAAACATTAAAATATTTCGTAGGGGTATCCTGGTATTCTTAGTAATGCCTCTTCCATAATCCAATTCATGACTCTAACCGTATATTTCTTTGCCATCTCTCCAAATCCCTTTATTTGTCTTTAGTCGTTACCTTCTGTACACCATCGTTAGGCTAAATGGTTTTCTTCCTTCCCTACCGTTCAGCACCAGCCTATGGTTTGGAAGAAGACTATCCAGTGAGCATAATAGGTGTACTCTCCTAATCTTAGGAGTACTCGTAACTTGACAGAAGGTGATGATAAAAGACAACTGAATAATACCTTATTCTTTTAAAGGTGAAATAGGAGTGGCGATGAAGTACGCGGTTTGGTCGTGAATGATAACAGTCGCAATTTACTTTGCCCTCTTTCTAATCCCTTCATTTTGTCTTTATATATTACCTTCTGTACACCCTACTTAGGCTAATTGGTTTTCTTCATTCCCTTCCTTTCGGAACTAGCCTATGGTTTGGAATAAGACTATCCAATAAGCGTAATAGGTGTACTCTCCTAAACCAAGGAGCCCTCGCAACCTGAGAAAAGGTAATAATAATAAAAACAACTGAATAAACCAATTCTATTTCTCCTGAACCTGGATCCATCCTCGAAGTAGTACCTTCGAGTTCGTATATAACCATACGATGGATCTATCCAATGGATGTGGATGTCCGTAGTAATACGGGGTGTTCTGAGAAATACAAAGGGTAAAAGAAGGAGCGGCAATGACTTATGCAACTAAGACAATCCAAAAGCCAGTATATTAAGAAGGGTCGGTCAACTTGGTCACTGAGTCATAGTCTGTGGTCGGTCAAAGGTCGCTGCCAAAGAGAGAGAGAGAGAAAAGAAACACTCTGCGTGCACTCTAACCTAGATCAGAATGGTTATCAATTTATCTAATCAGGAAACCTCCCACTATTATCTCAAATTCTCCTCCAAACCTAAAGAAGAATTAGTCGGGATCACCCGAAGAGTAAACCAACTCATCAGTGAGAATCGGGATCCAACTCTCATCGCATGATAACTCGATGGAAGCCACTCAAGTTATCACACTCCAGAAGGTATGCGCATGCCTGACAAGTTTCCTGTATGTTTGAAACTCCCGATAAGAAATTTTTGCCTCATGCTCTTATGACCTTGACGAAGGCCAACAAATCATAATTCACATGTCAAGTTCTTCCCGTCATAGTCCAGGTCAATTTGAACCCACCCGTACAAGCCCTTGACGAAGGCCAACAAGGCTATACGACTGTCCCAAACCAACACATCTATCTATGCAACAAATGAATACCCAGCAACTACCAAACACTATGCCTTGACGAAGGCTAACAAACATAGCTTGAATACTACTGACTATCAATAAGATACGACGGAGGGCAACAACTGGTTTTTGGCGAAAAACCTTTAACGTAATGAACTTGATCTTGTGGAAGGAACCTGCTAGCTTTTTATAAAAATATAGTGGCGAAAACGTTTTGCTAAAGAGGTCACTCCCGGTGAAGGGATCTCGGCTCTTTCCTCGTGGAATGAGGTGCAGGATATTCCAACTGAATACCGCGATGCAAAGCAATTTGTAATCGACTATATTGAAGTTATTACCCTGACGTAAACTTCTGCCCAAGGGGTCACTCCCGGTGAAGGGATCTCGGCCCTTGCCTTGTCGAATGAGGTGTGGGATATGTAGGGTTCCTAGGCACTCTCAAGAGGTCTCACAAGGCATCAATCATACCAATTTCAAATTTTGTGGGTGCCGAGAAACCCTAACACGGATCGTCGACTAGAAATCTAGGCGATATACGAAACTAGTTAACATCTTAACTAAAGGAGAGAGGCTACAACCTTTGTAGATCCGGTTCTCCACCTCCTTAGCTCCACGTAGGCGTCCTCTCGCTGTCCATCTCGAATTCCGACCTCAATCGTCGGCTTCATCGGAGAATTGGGCGGACTAGGTCGTCGGCTTCGTGCCGAAGATGATCTACGTCGAGGCATCGCAAGTTCAAGCTCCAACTTCACCAAGTTGTGGAACTTGTGAAGAAAACACCCAAAACAACTTGGCAAGAGGTAGAGGGTGAAGAAATAGGAGGTGGGTTCACTTTAGAATTGGATTTCTCACTTTAGATCTCAAGTTGCCATTGATGGCATCAAGCTTTCTCTTTGAAGAAGAAGAAGAAGATGATGCTAGAATATGATAAAAGTTAATTCAAATTGAAAAATAATTGAATACTTACCATATACTAACTAAGGTAGAGTGTAGAGAATAGACCATGGTTACTTGGATGGGTTGGGGTTAAGCATGAAGACAAGAATGGTTAAGAAGTCAAAGCTTCATGAAGCTTCAACTAGAAACAAAGAAAGCCACCATCCTTATCATAATCTTTTCAAAATAAATAAACAAATAAATAAATGAAAAAGCAAAACCCTAATCATCTCTTAACCATGGTTTAATTCTTTACACTTTACCAAATGATCATGTATCATCAAAAATGATACAAATATGTGCATAAAAGTATATCACATATACAACTTGCACATCAAGTGATAAAATCCATTTAAAGTGAACCAATACTAGTTAATGCAAAGCAATATATCAAATATATAATTATAAATTAAATCATTAAATCAACACTTGATTTAACGATCCGGTCATATCGCATATAACCGACTAGTATCCTATGTATCGGCTTATCGAATCAATCCTTGATTCGATATCTAGGTTATATCGTATATAACCAATCGATACATCCATCGCGAGAATGGAATAGGTATCACATACACGCATTATTCTCGGTCCTGTACATATCTCATATGCGCGCCTATTTCGTTTCGCTTGAGCCAGGAAACCTCTGTGTAGGACTCTAAAGACTCGTCAATACGCCGGCAGCAGATGATGATCATATCAATCACCCACAAGCCGCAAGCGGTCTGCTAAACGTAATGGCCACCCGGGTATTGAGCGATCAGAAGATCGACGAGCTAGCCCGCTCACACTCCTGTGAATCCAACCAGTAACACTTACCGTACAGTCTGGTCTGTTCGTCTGATATGTCGCATATCAAGTTTAGGGGTGGTAAACGTCAGACCCCAATAACCGATAAGTCTGTAAGTCGATGTAGTACACCCCAGTGCTTATGGGGAGGCGGAATTAACAAAAACTTATCAAGTTTAAACAACAAACATCGACTAACCGCTTGAATCGAAGCTAAACCCTAAAAACCGTATTCTTATGAGTTTCATTACATAAGTGATTAGGGATTATACCTAATGAACCGGTCCTTCTTCTTTATGTCCTCCTTGGTTCTCCTTGGCCTTCTCTAGGTAGTAGACGATCCACCCGAGAGCGAAACTCCAAGCTTAACCTCTAACTTGAGGTAACTAACCAACTTTGATTGCTAATCAAAGATGATAGAATGATAAAGAGTGAAGGTTATGGATTGTTTAGTCTAACTAAACCTTTGATCTCAACACATGAGGATTAAGGTTAGTATCTTGAAGATGAGAGCTTGAGGAGAGAGAATGTGTAATATGATAATGAGAGAAGAGAGAGAGTGTATCATAATATTATGTGAAGCATTCTTATTTTCAACAAATGAATAAAATGAAATGAATAAGCATGCTTCAAAATATCTTGTGATGATTCATTAACATGAGTCATTAAGCAATAAATGTGCATTAATGAGATGAATGAATCACCACTATGACTCACTCTCTTTCCAAAACAAACCTCCTTAGTCACATCTTCTAGAAGCTTCTCGAGCAATTACGAGAACGCCCCTCCGATCCGTAAAAATACGGAAAAACTTTAGACTGTAAAAATCCAATAACCGGATACCAGTAACTGGCTTAAACCAAAGCCGACTGGTAAAAACTGTCCGAAAGTCGTACGCGCGTAAACGCACGTATGCGTCCGAACCCTTTGTCGCAAAACCATGCAACCTCTATATCGTTTCGCCTGGAGTAGGAAACTCTCTGTGTGGGACTCTAGAGACTCGACTACTACGCTGGCAGTGGGTTTAACCACAGACCGCAAGCGGCACTAGCTGTACGTAACGGTCCCCAGGTAGTTGTCGATAAGAAGGCCGATGAGTAAACCCATCCGAACTCCTACTGAGTCTGATGTGACAATCTCCATACAGTCCGGTCCGTTCGTCCATGACTATCGCATATCGGGCCTAGGGGGGCGGCAAGCGTCAGTCCCCTAATAGCGGTATAAGTCGTGTCGGAGCGAAGCCCATTACACCCTGAGAAACTGCTGGAACCTACCAGCAAATCTCGCTTGCCCTGGCCAGGGACTTTGCGTAATGGCTCTCTGACACAGCACGATATCTACTCCCAATACCGGGAGGGACGAATCCTGTCTAACCGCCACTGCCTCCAAGTGCTCGGGACTGCACCCAACTGCTACCTGTTTGCACGACTCCATAGAGCCGTGGTAGGGTAGCAATCTAAGAACAGTGGGACACACTCAAGGCGAAGTAGCAGTGTCAAGTCTGCGGACTACGCTGTACTCATGTCACCTGGGAACTGTTCACTGACGACTGGTATCAAACCAACCAACAGTTCCCTGTGAGTCCTGTCCGGTGTACCCGTAACCTAACGAGCACCTGTATACTATCTCCAGTACGACGTACTGATGGCTGTGGGACAGACCATCTCCCCAACTGGGATGAGAAGCGTACACACTAGTCTACTCCGGAGTATCGATGCTCTGTCTCGATAATCCAACGACCAGGGACCTGAATAAGGATGTGCTTGTAGACTACCCAGCCCCCACTAGTGTGACTGCCATCACAACGCCGGTAGCCAAGCAAGATCCTAAGAGCTCTATCAATACGTACACTCACATATTAAGATAGAAAAACCAAGTAGCATACTACCATGTTTAGCAAGACTGTTATATATATGTGAATATCCCAAGCTTCCATTAAGTAATATACAAGCTAGTATGATACAGTAATGGCCTTCTAGGGCATAAACACTAACAATCTCCCACTTGCACTAGGGCCATGTACTGGCATATCGCAGACCAATGATCTCGAGTAGCCTCTCGAACTGAATCTGAGGAAGGGCCTTCGTGAATGGATCAGCAATGTTCTCTTCTGAAGCAACTCTCCGAACCTCGATCTCCTGACGATCAATGATCTCCCTGATCAGGTGATACCGCCTCAAGATGTGTCTGGACTTCTGATGGGACCTTGGTTCCTTCGCTAAAGCTATAGCTCCGTTGTTGTCGCAATACAGAGGTATTGGATCAACTATGGTAGGAACCACCTGAAGTTCTGTTAGGAACTTCTTCATCCAGACTGCTTCTTTTGCGGCATCGCAAGCAGCTATATACTCCGCTTCCATCGTCGAGTCAGCAACGGTGTCCTGCTTGGAGCTCTTCCAGCACACCGCCCCTCCATTGAGGGTAAAGACATAACCCGACATGGACTTGGAATCGTCCTTATCACTCTGGAAGCCGGAATCAGCAAAGGCCTCCAACCTGAGGTCTTTTCCGCCGTAAACCAAGAACATCTCCTTAGTCCTCCTCAGGTACTTGAGAATGTTCTTTACTGCTATCCAGTGCTTCTCCCCTGGGTCTGACTGATACCGGCTTACCACGCTCAGTGCGTAAGCTACATCTGGTCTGGTACACAACATCGCATACATTATAGAGCCTACCGCAGAAGCGTAGGGTATAATAGACATGCGTTCCCTTTCCAAATCAGTCTTGGGAGACATCTCTTTGGAGAGGGTGATTCCGTGACAAGCCGGTAGATTACCGCGCTTTGAATCTTCCATACTGAATCTTTTCAGTACAGTGTCGATATACCTGGACTGCGAAAGTCCCAACATCCTCTTGGATCTATCACGATAGATCCGGATCCCCAGAATGTAAGAGGCATCACCCAGGTCTTTCATGGAGAACCTGTGTGACAAGAATCCTTTGACAGATTGTAGCATAGGAATGTCATTTCCTATCAATAGAATGTCATCCACGTACAAGACGAGGAATACGACACTTCTGGCCACAACTTTACTATATATGCACGGTTCATCTGGATTTTTGATAAAGTCATATTCTTTGACTGTCTCATCAAAACAGATGTTCCAACTCCGCGATGCCTGCTTTAGTCCATAAATGGATTTAAGCAGCTTGCATACTTTCCCGCTGCTCCCACTCTGATTGAAACCCTCTGGCTGATCCATATAGACGCTCTCTTCTAAATTTCCATTCAGAAAAGCCGTCTTTACGTCCATCTGCCAGATTTCATAATCATGGAAGGCAGCAATAGCAAGAAGGACCCGAATGGATTTGAGCATAGCCACTGGAGAAAAAGTTTCGTCATAGTCCAAACCAGGTCTTTGACGAAAACCCTTTGCAACAAGTCTAGCCTTATAGGTTTCCACCTGTCCATCTACACCAATCTTTTTCTTGAAGATCCATTTGCATCCTATGGGTTTTACCCCATCTGGAGCAAAGTCCAAAGTCCATACTTTGTTGGTGTACATGGACTCCATTTCGGTCCGCATTGCATCTAGCCATCGTACCGAGTCGCCGCTCTGGATGGCCTGCCTGAAGTCAGTAGGTTCATCATCATCTATGATGCAATCCTCTCTATCCCCATCTATGAGAAAACCGTAGTATCTCTCAGGCGGACGAGACGGCCTACTACTCCTGCGGAGGGGTGCGGGAATGTTCTGTTCTTCTTGAACCTCTGGTTCTACCAAACTTTCAGTAGCAGTTTGTGGTTCTGGAATTTCTTCCAGTTCTATTTCGCTCCCACTTATTTCCTTTTCTAAAAACTGATTTTCCAGAAAATGGGCATTACGAGAAACAAAAACCTTTTGTTCCTCTGCGTAATAGAAATAATATCCCTTGGAGTTCTTTGGATATCCCACAAACATACATTTTACTGATCGTGCCTCGAGCTTGTCCACATGCTGCTTTTTAACAAAAGCTGGACATCCCCAAATCTTCATATGCTGAAGATGGGGTTTCTTCCCAGTCCACATCTGATATGGAGTGGTAGGCACAGTCTTGGTAGGAGCTCTGTTCAGAAGATATGCCGCTGATTCAAGCGCATAACCCCAGAAAGATCGCGGTAACTCAGTATTACTCATCATGGATCGTACCATATCCAATAGGGTTCGATTCCGTCTCTCCGATACACCGTTATGCTGTGGAGTGTATGGAGGAGTAAGCTGAGAGAGAATTCCTTTCTCTTTTAGGTAACCTAGGAACTCGGCACTCAAGTATTCTCCACCTCGATCAGATCTAAGTGTCTTTATACTTTTGCCGGTTTGGTTTTCTACTTCATTCTTATACTCTTGGAATTTCTCAAAAGCCTCGGATTTATGTTTCATCAGATAAATGAATCCGTATCTTGAGTAATCATCCGTGAAAGTAATGAAATAGGAAAAACCACCTCTCGCATGTGTAGACAATGGACCGCATACATCGCTGTGTATGAGTCCTAAGAGCTCGCTCGCTCTTACTCCTTGTCCAGTGAATGGAGTCTTTGTCATCTTTCCTTTGAGACAAGATTGACAAGTGTCATAAGTTTGATATTCGAACGTGTCCAAATATCCTTCTCTATGCAACTTAGTCAACCTTCTCTCATTGATGTGACCCAGTCTACAATGCCATAAGAAAGCTTTATTTAAATCTGGAGACTTTCTTTTTAGTGTGTTCTGGACATTGAAAATTTGGAGTTGGTTTAACACATATATGCCGTTATTTAGAGTACCGGACCCAATCAAACCATGATTAAGGTGGATGTTGACAACATCTCTTACAAACGTGAAATCATAACCTTTATTTGATAACAAGGAAACTGATATGATATTACACGTTAAGCTGGGTACAAAATAACAGTTATGTAAAACCAAAATGTGTCCACTCGTCAATCCTAGGTGATAATCCCCGACGGACGCAGCTCCCACGCTAGCTCCGTTAGCAACCCTGAGGATCATATCACCTTCCTTCAGCACTCTACGGTTTCTCAGTGCCTGCAAAGAATTGCAAATATGAGATCCTGACCCGGTATCCAATACCCAGGAAGTAGAGTTGATCGACAGACAATTCTCAATTACAAACACACCTGAAGTCGAAGCCACAGCTTGCTTCGGTTCCTGGTTCTTGGCGTTCCACGCCTTGCAATCCTTCTTCCAGTGCCCTTTCCTGTGACAATGGAAGCACTCATCCAGGCCAACTACCGGTGCTGTAAACTTTTTCTTTCCCTTCTTTCCCACCTTACTAACACCTCCTCTAGGTCTGGGTGCGGCCTTCTTCTTCCTTCCTTTGGCCCTAGCCTTGGACCCTGAAGAAGATGAACCGCCAACAAACATAGCGGGTGTTTCCCTTGCCTTCTGCAAGGTGCCCTCTGCACTCCTTAACATGTTCAGGAGTTCCGCAAGTTCAACTTCTTTTCCTTGAAGATTGAAGTTGAGGATAAACTGGGCGTAGGTGGGAGGAAGGGACTGGAGAACAAGATCTGTATAGAGCTCATTATCCAAAGTCGTTCCAAGGTCCGCGAGCTCTTCAATATAGCCGATCATCTGTAGGACATGTTCACCTACCGATGACCCGACAGCCAACCTCGCTCGAAACAGTTTCTTCGAGGTCTCGTATCTTGCTATACGAGATTGCTCTCCATAAAGTTCCTTTGTATGGAGAAATATGCCATCTAGAGACATATCCTCGTGCCTCCTCTGATGTTCATCATTCATCGAGGCAAGCACGATGCACTTGGCTCTCGCGCAATCTAAATCCCAGGTTTTACGGATTTCCTTATCCGCATTGCTGGATTTGGGACCAAGGGCAGCAGGTGCTGTAGCGGTGAGGACGTACCCCAGTTTGTCATAGGTCAAAGCCATCTTGACATTCCGCAGCCAATCTTTATAGTTTGGCCCTGTCAGTATATTTTTCTCTAAAAGTAACTTAAGTCCAGTCATTTTCAGGGTCGCTGCAATTAGGAGAGAGAGAAGAAAACTCTTTAGCATGATGCTCTTGCAAGTTTAGAGTGGTTTTTAGTTTATCTAAACTGGATGGCTCCCACTGTTTCTCGAATCCTTCCTCAAACCATAAAAGAAGAATTAGCCAAGACTATTCTCACCGTACAATACTTGCTTAACCGTTCAGCCAGGCTGGTGTCGATACTTCGAGGGAGGTTTTCCAACGCTTTCGCGAAGTTCCTTAATTAAAGAACCTCTTTTCTCTGGGGGCGTAACCCCGCTGACACTTTTCTGGACACCTACTAGGTTTATAGCATTGATCGTTAAGCGACGAATATCCTGATAAGTAGCAAATACTCACAGTAGGATCGGGATCCAAATATCATCGTATGATAATGTTGAAGGAATGCTACCAACATTCATCAAACTCCAAATGGTATGCATCTCTTTGCAAATTTCAGTTTCTTTAGAAATTCCCGATATAAGTTTTTGCCCCATGCTCTTATGACCTTGGCTTTGGTCAAAATGTCATAAGTCACATGTCAAGTTCTACCCGTCATTATCTTGTCAATTTGAACCCATCCGTATATACCCCTGACTTTGGTCAAATGGTAATACGACTGTCCCAAACCAACTCATCTATCTTATGCAACAAATGAAAACCCAGTAGCTACCAAACACTATGCCTTGACTTTGGCCAAAATGCATAGCTTGAATACTACTGAATACCCAAATGAAATGACGGAGGGCTACGACTGGTTTTGGCGAAACCGTAAACGTAGTGAACTTGATATAACCGAAGGAACCTGATAGCTTTTAAAAGGAGTGGTTAAAGCTCCGCATTTAAAAATATCTGTTTTAAAAATAACCGAGTGGTTTCTTTTAAATTGTTCCAACGATTTAAACTTTGGTTTGTTTTACTTTGCATTATAGATAATGCGTCCCATCATTAACCTATCATTGCAGAAAACAACGAAAATATAACGTCCTCTTATGCCATCCGCATTCGCCACGGGGTCCCGTCATCACCCGTTAGGTTACTTAACTAACGACAGAGCGGGGGCTGGGCTAGCGCGGGTGTAAAACATAAGTGACGTCTAAATAGCTATAGTAAATATAGATATTTTACATTCGTCTGACGCAATGATATTCATTCCAGAACACAGATAAACAATATTGGATTTGCAAGCAATCTGTATTTCTTTTGAGCCTGCAAGAAAAGACAGATTACACAGTTGTGATGAATAGCCGTTTACCCCACCCTCGACCCCTACGGGTACGGCAAACTACCCACCCGGCAGTCTGTGTACCCCACCTTGGGTCAGTCCTAGGAGCAAAAACAGTAAAATGAAATAATACAACGGTGGCTACAACCGCAACCTGGAAGTGCCCCGCGAAAATAATATTACAACAAATTACATTTCCAACAAATGAATAAATCAATAAACCATTGTTAACCCGGCTATACACCACAACAGTCCAATACAGTTTATATGCACAAACAGATATAACCATTTCAGAAATGTGCAACCCCCTGCCAACCGACATACTAGCAGTTGGGGGAGGTTTACGAACACATCAAACAATCACAGATATAATCCAATACGCAAATACTGTATTTTTCGATCGAATAAACAACTTCAAAATTGCTCCAAAATCTGCTCTGTTAAACAGTAACCTGAGCAATAATTAAATATTCCAGAAAACCCCAAATTTCACAGGGGACCCACACAAGAAAAACGAGTCCATGACTCGGCCAAAGCGCCGCGGTTGCGCGGCAGATCCCACCGATCCGCCGCGCTTTCGCGGCCGAGTTGCCGATTCATGGTCTCGAATTTCTTGGGTGTTCTGCTGGACCCCTTTCTAGCTCTCTGAACACTCCAAAAAAATTTTAGGACTTGATTTTAAGTTCGACAGAAACTATACAGAACTAGGGTTTTCCGGGATCGTTTTTTCGTTCGAAATTCGTACAAATTTGCGATTAAGTTATTTAGTGTTTAGCGAGGCTCTGATACCACTGTAAGTCGATGTAGTACACCCCAGTGCTTATGGGGAGGCGGAATTAACAAAAACTTATCAAGTTTAAACAACAAACATCGACTAACCGCTTGAATCGAAGCTAAACCCTAAAAACCGTATTCTTATGAGTTTCATTACATAAGTGATTAGGGATTATACCTAATGAACCGGTCCTTCTTCTTTATGTCCTCCTTGGTTCTCCTTGGCCTTCTCTAGGTAGTAGACGATCCACCCGAGAGCGAAACTCCAAGCTTAACCTCTAACTTGAGGTAACTAACCAACTTTGATTGCTAATCAAAGATGATAGAATGATAAAGAGTGAAGGTTATGGATTGTTTAGTCTAACTAAACCTTTGATCTCAACACATGAGGATTAAGGTTAGTATCTTGAAGATGAGAGCTTGAGGAGAGAGAATGTGTAATATGATAATGAGAGAAGAGAGAGAGTGTATCATAATATTATGTGAAGCATTCTTATTTTCAACAAATGAATAAAATGAAATGAATAAGCATGCTTCAAAATATCTTGTGATGATTCATTAACATGAGTCATTAAGCAATAAATGTGCATTAATGAGATGAATGAATCACCACTATGACTCACTCTCTTTCCAAAACAAACCTCCTTAGTCACATCTTCTAGAAGCTTCTCGAGCAATTACGAGAACGCCCCTCCGATCCGTAAAAATACGGAAAAACTTTAGACTGTAAAAATCCAATAACCGGATACCAGTAACTGGCTTAAACCAAAGCCGACTGGTAAAAACTGTCCGAAAGTCGTACGCGCGTAAACGCACGTATGCGTCCGAACCCTTTGTCGCAAAACCATGCAACCTCTATATCGTTTCGCCTGGAGTAGGAAACTCTCTGTGTGGGACTCTAGAGACTCGACTACTACGCTGGCAGTGGGTTTAACCACAGACCGCAAGCGGCACTAGCTGTACGTAACGGTCCCCAGGTAGTTGTCGATAAGAAGGCCGATGAGTAAACCCATCCGAACTCCTACTGAGTCTGATGTGACAATCTCCATACAGTCCGGTCCGTTCGTCCATGACTATCGCATATCGGGCCTAGGGGGGCGGCAAGCGTCAGTCCCCTAATAGCGGTATAAGTCGTGTCGGAGCGAAGCCCATTACACCCTGAGAAACTGCTGGAACCTACCAGCAAATCTCGCTTGCCCTGGCCAGGGACTTTGCGTAATGGCTCTCTGACACAGCACGATATCTACTCCCAATACCGGGAGGGACGAATCCTGTCTAACCGCCACTGCCTCCAAGTGCTCGGGACTGCACCCAACTGCTACCTGTTTGCACGACTCCATAGAGCCGTGGTAGGGTAGCAATCTAAGAACAGTGGGACACACTCAAGGCGAAGTAGCAGTGTCAAGTCTGCGGACTACGCTGTACTCATGTCACCTGGGAACTGTTCACTGACGACTGGTATCAAACCAACCAACAGTTCCCTGTGAGTCCTGTCCGGTGTACCCGTAACCTAACGAGCACCTGTATACTATCTCCAGTACGACGTACTGATGGCTGTGGGACAGACCATCTCCCCAACTGGGATGAGAAGCGTACACACTAGTCTACTCCGGAGTATCGATGCTCTGTCTCGATAATCCAACGACCAGGGACCTGAATAAGGATGTGCTTGTAGACTACCCAGCCCCCACTAGTGTGACTGCCATCACAACGCCGGTAGCCAAGCAAGATCCTAAGAGCTCTATCAATACGTACACTCACATATTAAGATAGAAAAACCAAGTAGCATACTACCATGTTTAGCAAGACTGTTATATATATGTGAATATCCCAAGCTTCCATTAAGTAATATACAAGCTAGTATGATACAGTAATGGCCTTCTAGGGCATAAACACTAACAAAGTCGTGCCGATGTGAGGCTCATAACGGGTCGAGAAACTACTGGTAACACTTACCAGCAAATCTCTGATCAGCCCTGGCCAGGGACTTCCCTGTTACGGCCAATCGAGCACAGCACAACATCAACCCCCAATACCGGGAGAGACGAAACCCCTCCTATCGCTCATTGCCTCCATGTGACTGTTAGTTATGTATATGCCCTAGAGGCCATTGTTGTACATTTGATGTATATTATAATGGATGCTTGGTTATATATAGAGAAGACTTTCTTGCTCGTCATGATAGTATGCTATTTGGTTTCACTTTATCTTAACATGTTGACTTGTACTGGTTTACTGTTTTACTCTCACATGTTGATAAAGCCCTTAGGACTTGTACTCGACTACTGGGACTATGATGAGATCATACTAGTGGGGCCGCGGTAGTCAATGAGTACATCCTATAATTGTTCCTAGTCGAGGGTATATCGAGACAGGGCATCGATACACCAGAGTAGACTAGCGTATACGCATCTTGACCCATATGATGGGCGATGGATGATCCCATATCCATCGGTGTTGGACATCAAGGATGGTGTACGGGTGCTCAGTGGAGACTGGGTACACTGGACGGACTCGCCGAGAACTCCCAGATGGTGATATACCACACGTCAGATGGCAGTTCTCCGGTGACACAGGTACAGGGTAGTCTGAAGACCCGAGATCGTCATAGAGTCTTGTGTGATTCCCACTGTGCTTTGATTTCCACCTTACCACGTCCAAGAGGGCGTGCAAAACGGTGGCTTTTGGGTACAGTCCCGAATCACATGGAGGCAATGAGCGATAGGAGGGGATTCGTCTCTCCCGGTATAGGGAGTTGATGTTGTGCTGTGTTCGATTGGCTATAACTGGAAGTCCCTGGCCAGGGCTGATATAGAGATTTACTGGTAAGTGTTACTAGTAGTTTCTCGACCCGTTATGAGCCACACATCGACACGACTTATCGGTTACTGGGGTCTGACGTATACCACCCCTAGACTTGATATGCGACATATCAGACGAACAGACCGGACTGTACGGGAGTGTTACTGGTTGGATTCACAGGAGAACGTACAGGCTAGGTTGTTGATCTTCTGATCGCTCAATACCTGGGTGGCTGTTACGTTTAGCTGACCGCTTGCAGCTTGTGGGTGTTTGATATGATCATCACCTGCTACCGGCGTATTGACGATTCTTTAGAGTCCTACATAGAGGTTTCTTGGCTCAGGCGAAACAGAGTAGTGGCACATATGTGATATGCGCAGGAGCGAGAATAATGCGATATGGGATACCGTATTATATTCTCGCGATTTATGGATATGAATCGGGTCATCGGATCAAGTGTTGATTCGATGAATCGGTACATGATATATTAGCCGGTTATATTCGATATAGCCGGATCGTCGGATCAAGTGTTGTTCGATGATTTAATATATAATAATATATATGATATATTATTATATTAACTAATATTGGCTTACTTTATTATTTCATTTTCTCAGTGGATGATACATTGATATATATGCGATATATGTTAATTGTATTATTTTCTTTTGTTGCAAATATATAATATATATATGATATATATTATTGTGACATGATATGATTAATTGTTAAACATGTTTAAGGATGATTAATTGAGGTTAGGGTTTGATTTGGTTTAGTTGCTTCAAGTTGCTTCTAGAAGCATTTTATTTTGTCATCCTTAAGATATTTAAGATGACACATTCTTTTTAACCTAACCAAACCCTAACCCTAGTTGTTTCTCTACTCATTCTCATCCATTCATCCTTAACCATGGTTACAATTCAATCATATGATTCTTTCTATTCATCACAAAAGGTTTTCAATATCATTATTGATTTTCCATTAGCTTCTTCTTCTTCTCTCTTGAAAAGCTTGCTAGAAAATCTTATGTGATGAAATAAAATGAGAAAATGATATTAAAAGAAAGCAAAATCACTACTCTCTCATCCTCATCTCATCTAGCCCTTGGGATTTTGGTGTTCTTCTCTTTAGAGTGAGATAGATTGAGTTCTTCGAAACCTCGACGTAGATCATCGGAGATTTGGATTACGACGAGCTAGAATGGATCGTTCGAGTCGTGGAGCCTCTCATGAGTCCGGGAGATCGTGGATCGCGGCAAAGGGACTTCTACTCGGAGCTTGTGAAGTGAAGGAGCGGACTACAAAGGTTGTAATCCCTCACACTTAGATAAAAGTTATCTAATTACATGTTAAACCCTAATAATCTAGCAAAGATCCCGGCTTTGGGTTGTTCGGCACGTCTAAAATTTAATCCGGGCATGTTTGATGCCTTTTGAACCTTCACAAGAGTGCCTAGGAACCCTACAGTGGTATCAGAGCCTAGCTAGAGCATTAGGCGATGTGTTTACGAAGTTAAAACTCCGATCGAACCCGAAACGACGAAACTTGACCCCTCTCTGGAAATTTTTTAAATTTTGGGATTTTTCTGAATTAAAAATATGTAAAAAAATCAGCAGGGAATTCTAAGAATTACCATGAAACACGTGCCCACAATTCGACCAACAGAGCGCGGATCCGCGGCATAAAGAGGGTTAGCGCGGCGCTTCCGCGGCGGTACTGTAGGATTGGGACACGTGGCTTCATGGTTTTACCTGTAGGTACTTGCTGACCATTCTGGATATTTTTATCCTGTTCCAGGTGTTTAAAATTCTGGGGTTTGTTTTGTAATAGTAGAGTCGATCGGAAATTTTAAATTCGTATTTCTTTCCGGATATTTAGAAATTGTTAAATTAGTTGAACGGATATCATTAACCGACTTTTTCCCGGCACGGCAAACTTTCAAGCGTTGAATTTTTATTGGGTTTAAATCTTTCGGAAAATTGTACAAGTTAACTGGTGGACCCTCTAGAAGACAAAAAACCTTAACTCGATTATGTGACCGTCTTGAACTGCCTTTTGAACTTTCGGGTTTGGGGCAGTACGGCATGCCACATGTGAGGCGTTGGCTTGGCCCTTCTACGGCTGGATCACCGGTACTGTGACATATTCTGGGATTATTTGAACCCCGCTCAAGTGTTGAGCAGTTTGGGAAATTTTAGGTGTTTGATTATCTGTTCGGAAAGTTTAATATTGTATATTTATCTGAAATGTCATACAATATGTGGAATTCATAGAGTTAGGCATGAAATGCGGAGTATGTGATATTTCGGATTTATGATGTCTAAAGTGATTGTGGATTCCAAATATTGTAGTTTTACACTTTCTTTTCTGTGACCGTAAGTGTAATATGTGATATCGCCGGTTTCGTTGCTATATGTCAACGACAATTGGGATGCGCATATTTACTTACGTTGATGATATGAGATATTATGTGTTGCTGTGATATGTTATATTGGATCGTCGCGATCAGAATAGCCGGGGGTTTTATGTGAGATGAGGGTTTTTATTTTCATTCATGTAAAATTCATTTGTAATGTAATATTCTTTTATTTGGGGCACTTCCTGGTTGCGGTTGCTGTCACCAGTGTATATTATTTACTTTTCCGCATTAGGTAGACCCAAGGAGGGGAGCACAAGTAACCGGGTTCTAGGGTCCAGTGGGAGGCCATCTCGAGGAGTCGAGACCGGGTCTCCTAACCCTAGAATTGGCAGTGTTACTTGCCGCTCTCGTAGGGGTCTTGGGATGTGGGTTTGGCTATTCGTCGCGACCGTGGAATCCGTGTTTTATACAGGCTCGTATTGAAAACACGGACGTCCTAGTATATCCAATATTTCATATATGTTCTTCTGCTGCAATGTTCTGTGATGAGATCATATTACTGCCTGAGACGAATGCTTATACTATATATATATGTTGATATATAAATATTACTGCTTTCGTTTCTTCTGTGATGCTTAGGAAGCATAAGCTGATGGGATTTTTATTAATGAGATTAATAAAAGAAAAGAAACCTAAAGATGTTGTAGAATCAAAAACTTTATAAAAGGGGTAGCTACAGTTTTGCTTTGCACATTGATATATACGATATATCCTGCACCTTATTCGATGAGGAAAGGACCGAGATCCCTTCACCAGGAGTGACTCCTTTAGCGAAATTGGCAGATGCTACAAAACGCGGTTTGTCTTTTGATTGCTTTTAGTGTTTTGCTTTGCACAGCGGTATATATGATATATCCTGCACCTTATTCGATGAGGAAAGGGCCGACGATCCCTTCACCGGGAGTGACCCCTTTAGCGAAACTAAGAAAAGCCTCAAAACACTCATTTTCAAAATTACTCGATTCTACGACGATATCAAGTTCATTACGCTCAGGGTTTTCTGAAAAACCTGCGTAGCCCTCCGTCATTTCAGATAGAGACTAGTTAGTATTCGTGCTGCGTTTGTTGACCTTAGCCAAGGCGTGGTGTACGGTCGCTAATTAGCATTTATCTGCTAAAACATGAGATGTGATTGAGTTAGGGTAGTCGTGCGACTTTGTTGACCTTAGCCAAGGGTCGTACGGGTGGGTTTAATTCAATCAAGAAATGACGGGTTAAACTTGACTAGCGCTTATGATTTGTTGACCTTAGCCAAGGTCATAAGTTGCTAGGGGTAAAAGCATTATCGGGAATTTCAAGTGTTGAAATTTGCAATGAGATTGCATACCTCCTATGAGATAGTTGGATCCCGATACCCACTGCGAGTAAGTGTTACTCCTGGGAGAGTTTTACACAGGACAATTAGTCATTCCAGTAGGTGTCTAGAAAAGTGTTAACGAGGTTACGCCTCTGGGAAAACGAGGTTTACATTAATTAGGTCCGTGCGAAAGCACGGGGAACCTCCCTCAAAGTACCGACACTGATCTGGCTGAAAGATTGACGAAGTTGTAGGGTGTAATTAATCCCGGCTAATCTTACCTTTTAGGGTTTGAAGGCAGATTTGATAAAAACAGTGGGAGACATCCTGATTAGATAAGATAATAACCAATCTAATCTTGCAAGAGCATACGCTAAAGTGTTTTCTTCTCTCTCTCTCCAGGTAGCGACCATTTCAGGCCATAATCAAGATAATAATATGGATGTATTGACTGAACCTGATTATTGTACTGAGCAAGGGAACGTTGGACCCGTTCTTTCTTATAAGAGTTATAAGACTGAACAGGAAACAGGAGAATATCTGGATTCTCACGCCGCCCAAAAGAACATACATGTTGATGCATCTTCTTCAGGTGTGTTAGTTATTGAGAACTGTTTCTCAGTTCACCCTACGTCCTGGGTATTAGATACCGGGTCAGGATCCCACATATGTAAACAGTTACATGGGCTACGTAAAGGTAGAGAACTGGGAAAAGGTGATCATTCCGTTCAAGTAGGGAACGGTGCAAGTATTGTAGCCAAAGCAGTTGGCGAATATCACCTTGTATTACCAAGTCGTAATACACTGATTCTAAATGAGTGCTATTATATACCGAACATGATGTGCAACATTATATCAGTTTCTTTATTGAGTAAAGAGGGATATAATTTTGTAGTACAGGATAATGTTATGAACATATTCCTAGATCAAAAGTTGATTGCATTAGGGTCGTTACATAATGGCATATTCATTCTAAATCAGAATACAGTCATGAATATACAGAACACACACAAGAGGAAAAGTTCAGATATGAACGAATCCTTCTTGTGGCATTGTAGACTTGGTCATATCAATGCGACACGACTGGCTAAGTTACATAAAGATGGTTATTTGAATCCGTTCGAATTATCATCTTATGATACTTGCCATTCATGTCTCAAAGGAAAAATGACCAAAGCTCCGTTTAGTGGACACGGAGAAAGAGTTGCTGAACTCTTAGGACTGGTACATAGTGATGTATGCGGTCCCATGTCTACGCATGCCAGGAACGGTTCTTCCTACTTTATTACATTCACTGACGATCTCTTAAGATTCGGATATGTGTTCCTGATGAAACACAAGTCTGAAGCTTTTGAGAAATTCAGAGAATATAAGCACGAAGTAGAGAACCAAACGGGCAAAAGTATTAAGATTCTTCGATCTGATCGAGGAGGTGAATACTTAAGCGGTGAGTTCCTAGATTATCTAAAAGAGAATGGGATTCTCTCTCAGCGTACTCCTCCTTATACACCACAGCACAACGGTGTATCGGAGCGGAGGAATCGCACCCTATTAGATATGGTGCGCTCTATGATGAGTACAGCTGAGTTAGCTATTTCCTTTTGGGGGTATGCGCTGGAGACAGCCATATATCTATTGAATAGAGTTCCAACTAAATCAGTGCCTACCACTCCATATGAGATATGGAATGGGAAGAGACCGTCTCTTAAAAGAGTTAAGATATGGGGTTGTCCGGCCTATGTTAAAAAGCAAAATCCGGACAAACTCGAGGCACGATCAGTTCTTTGTAAGTTTGTAGGATATCCAAGCAATTCGTATGGATATCTATTCTACCACGTTGAACAACAAAAGGTGTTTGTTGCTCAACATGCCACCTTTTTAGAAAAGGAATTTCTTGAAAAAGAAATTAGTGGCTCAAAGGTAGAACTGGAAGAAGTTCCAGCAGAACAAACTACAACAGATAATTTAGTGGAACCAGAGGATTCAGTAGTACCCGACGAACCCCAGCCTCTCCACCGATCTAGTAGGGTTTCTCGTCCACCTGAGAGATACTACGGTTTTCTCATTGATGGTGGAAGCGAGGATTGCATCATGGATGATGATGAACCCACTAGTTTCGAGCAGGCCATCACGAGTGGTGACTCTGTGAAATGGCTGGATGCAATGCGATCTGAGATGGAATCCATGTACACCAATAAAGTATGGATTTTAGAAAATGCTCCTGAAGGGGTAAAACCCATTGGGAGCAAGTGGATTTTTAAAAAGAAATTTGGTGTAGATGGAAAAGTTGAGACTTTCAAAGCTAGACTTGTAGCAAAGGGTTTTCGTCAAAGACCAGGTGTGGACTATGACGAAACCTTTTCTCCAGTGGCTATGCTTAAGTCCATCCGGATCTTACTTGCCATTGCTGCATACCATGACTACGAAATCTGGCAAATGGATGTTAAGACCGCCTTTCTAAACGATGATTTAGAAGAGTGCGTGTACATGACTCAGCCAGAGGGCTTCATAGATAGTGGGAGCAGCGGAAAGGTGTGCAAACTGCTTAAATCCATTTATGGGTTGAAGCAAGCATCGCGGAGTTGGAACATCTGTTTTGATGTTGTAGTCAAAGAGTTTGACTTCATCAAAAATATAGATGAACCTTGTATCTATAAGAAGGTGGCAGAGGGTAAGGTAGTCTTCCTCGTATTGTACGTGGATGACATACTCTTGATAGGAAATGATATTCCTATGCTGCAATCAGTCAAGCTCTTCTTATCACAAATATTCTCAATGAAAGATCTAGGTGATGCCTCCTGCATATTGGGAATCATGATCTATAGAGATAGATCTAAACGGATACTGGGATTGTCCCAATCCAGGTACATTGACACCATACTAAAGAGGTTTAGTATGGAAGAATCCAAACGTGGGAATCAGCCCACGATATCTGGACTCACTCTCTCCAAAGAGATGTCTCCCAAGACTGATTTGGAGAGAGCTCGCATGCAAGGGATACCCTATGCTTCGGCAGTAGGCTCTATCATGTATGCGATGCTATGTACCAGACCCGATGTAGCATACTCACTAAGTGTAGTGAGTCGGTATCAAGCAGATCCTGGAGAGAGTCATTGGACAGCAGTGAAGAACATTCTCAAGTACTTGCGAAGGACTAAGGAGATGTTCTTGGTGTATGGTAACGGAGAACTCCAGGTGGAGTCCTTTACCGATTCCAGCTTCCAAAGTGATAAGGACGACTCTAAGTCGCATTCGGGTTTTGTCTTTACCCTCAATAGAGGGGCGGTATGTTGGAAGAGTTCCAAACAGGATACCGTTGCAGACTCAACGATGGAGGCTGAATACATCGTTGCCAACGATGCTGCCAAAGAGGCTGTCTGGATCAAGAAGTTCATTAGTGAACTTGGTGTGGTTCCATCCATTGAGCATCCAATACCTCTGTATTGCGATAACAATGGAGCTGTGGCTTTGGCCAAGGAACCCAGGTCCCATCAGAAGTCCAGACATATTCTGAGGCGGTATCACCTGATCAGGGAGATAGTTGATCGCCGGGAGATCGAGGTCAGGAGAGTAGATACGAAGGACAACACTGCGGATCCATTCACGAAGGCTATTCCCCAGATACAGTTTGAGAGATTATTCGGGATGCTAGGTATGAGATACTACAGCAGCTGGCCTTAGTGCAAGTGGGAGATTGTTAGTTATGTATATGCCCTAGAGGCCATTGTTGTACATTTGATGTATATTATAATGGATGCTTGGTTATATATAGAGAAGACTTTCTTGCTCGTCATGATAGTATGCTATTTGGTTTCACTTTATCTTAACATGTTGACTTGTACTGGTTTACTGTTTTACTCTCACATGTTGATAAAGCCCTTAGGACTTGTACTCGACTACTGGGACTATGATGAGATCATACTAGTGGGGCCGCGGTAGTCAATGAGTACATCCTATAACTGTTCCTAGTCGAGGGTATATAGAGACAGGGCATCGATACACCAGAGTAGACTAGCGTATACGCATCTTGACCCATATGATGGGCGATGGATGATCCCATATCCATCGGTGTTGGACATCAAGGATGGTGTACGGGTGCTCAGTGGAGACTGGGTACACTGGACGGACTCGCCGAGAACTCCCAGATGGTGATATACCACACGTCAGATGGCAGTTCTCCGGTGACATAGGTACAGGGTAGTCTGAAGACCCGAGATCGTCATAGAGTCTTGTGTGATTCCCACTGTGCTTTGATTTCCACCTTACCACGTCCAAGAGGGCGTGCAAAACGGTGGCTTTTGGGTACAGTCCCGAATCACATGGAGGCAATGAGCGATAGGAGGGGATTCGTCTCTCCCGGTATAGGGAGTTGATGTTGTGCTGTGTTCGATTGGCTATAACTGGAAGTCCCTGGCCAGGGCTGATATAGAGATTTACTGGTAAGTGTTACTAGTAGTTTCTCGACCCGTTATGAGCCACACATCGACACGACTTATCGGTTACTGGGGTCTGACGTATACCACCCCTAGACTTGATATGCGACATATCAGACGAACAGACCGGACTGTACGGGAGTGTTACTGGTTGGATTCACAGGAGAACGCACAGGCTAGGTTGTTGATCTTCTGATCGCTCAATACCTGGGTGGCTGTTACGTTTAGCTGACCGCTTGCAGCTTGTGGGTGTTTGATATGATCATCACCTGCTACCGGCGGATTGACGATTCTTTAGAGTCCTACACAGAGGTTTCTTGGCTCAGGCGAAACAGAGTAGTGGCACATATTTGATATGCGCAGGAGCGAGAATAATGCGATATGGGATACCGTATTATATTCTCGCGATTTATGGATATGAATCGGGTCATCGGATCAAGTGTTGATTCGGTGAATCGGTACATGATATATTAGCCGGTTATATTCGATATAGCCGGATCGTCGGATCAAGTGTTGATTCGATGATTTAATATATAATTATATATATGATATATTATTATATTAACTAATATTGGCTTACTTTATTATTTCATTTTCTCAGTGGATGATACATTGATATATATGCGATATATGTTAATTGTATTATTTTCTTTTGTTGCAAATATATAATATATATATGATATATATTATTGTGACATGATATGATTAATTGTTAAACATGTTTAAGGATGATTAATTGAGGTTAGGGTTTGATTTGGTTTAGTTGCTTCAAGTTGCTTCTAGAAGCATTTTATTTTGTCATCCTTAAGATATTTAAGATGACACATTCTTTTTAACCTAACCAAACCCTAACCCTAGTTGTTTCTCTACTCATTCTCATCCATTCATCCTTGACCATGGTTACAATTCAATCATATGATTCTTTCTATTCATCACAAAAGGTTTTCAATATCATTATTGATTTTCCATTAGCTTCTTCTTCTTCTCTCTTGAAAAGCTTGCTAGAAAATCTTATGTGATGAAATAAAATGAGAAAATGATATTAAAAGAAAGCAAAATCACTACTCTCTCATCCTCATCTCATCTAGCCCTTGGGATTTTGGTGTTCTTCTCTTTAGAGTGAGATAGCTTGAGTTCTTCGAAACCTCGACGTAGATCATCGGAGATTTGGATTACGACGAGCTAGAATGGATCGTTCGAGTCGTGGAGCCTCTCATGAGTCCGGGAGATCGTGGATCGCGGCAAAGGGACTTCTACTCGGAGCTTGTGAAGTGAAGGAGCGGACTACAAAGGTTGTAATCCCTCACACTTAGATAAAAGTTATCTAATTACATGTTAAACCCTAATAATCTAGCAAAGATCCCGGCTTTGGGTTGTTGGGCACTTCTAAAATTTAATCCGGGCATGTTTGATGCCTTTTGAACCTTCACAAGAGTGCCTAGGAACCCTACAGTGACTCGGGACTGTACCCAAAGACCACCGTTTTGCACGCCCTCATGGACGTAGTAAGGTGGAGATCAAAGCACAATGGGAATCACACAAGACTCTATGACGATCTCGGGTCTACAGACTAACCTGCACAAGTGTCACCTGAGAACTGCCATCTGACGTGAGGTATAATACCATCTGGGAGTTCTCGGCGAGTCCGTCCAGTGTACCCAGTCTCCACTGAGCACCCGTATACCATCTCTGATGTCAAACACCAATGGATATGGGATCATCCATCGTCCATCTCATGGGTCGAGAAGCGTATACGCTAGTCTACTCTGGTATATCGATGCCCCGTCTCGATACACACCCGACTAGGGACCTTGAAGGATGTACTTATGGACTACCATGTCCCCACTAGTATGATCTGCATCATAGTCCAGGTAGTCAAGTACACATCCTAAGGGCTTTACCAACATGTAACCATAAGACAGTTTAAAGAGACTAGTATACATGTTAAGATAAAGAGTAACCAGATAGCATACTATCATATCGAGCAAGAAAGTCATCTCTATATATGTCCAAGCATCCAATATAATATACATCATCTGTACAATACTGGCCTCTAGGGCATACATACAACTAACAGGATATTCTAACTGAATATCACTATGCAAAACAAAAGGAAACATCTTTGTAATAACACCTTTTTAAAATTTATTCCAACAACATCAAATATAGGTTTGTTTTATCCTTGCATTGATAAGAATCAATGCAGTCCCATCAATCAATCACACCAGAAAAGAACGAAAATAAAATATACGTATATGCCATCCGCATTCGCCACTGGGTCCCGTCATCACCCGTTAGGTTACTTTACTAACGACAGAGCGGGAGCTGGACAAGCATGGGTGTAAAACATATACAACATCTAATAGTATATATACCAATATATAATAATCGCTCCAGGCGTGATAATATGCAACATTACAGAAAAGTAATAAGCATCACAGAACAATACAGATAATCTAGGATCCCCGGGTTTCACAGAGCCGCTACTGAAGCCTGACGTTCCCCTAGTCGTGTGGATAGCCTGTGCAATGAAACCTAGACCCCTATGGGTGCGGAAAGTTACCCGCCAAAACCTGAAGCGAGGTAGTCCCCACCACATAGTGAATGGAACACCCGGCACTTCACGGAATCCGGTAAATTGAGCACCCCTCCTTGGGTCAACCTGTACCCCTTACGAGTGCGACGAATAGTCTGCCAATCCTAGAGTGAGGTCCTTCTGCCTTTCAAAGCCATGAGATACGGACCCGTTGACCTCCAGAACCCGGCTATCTGTGCACTCCTTCGCGGGATAAACCTAGTACAGAAATAAAAATATGTACAACGGGAACATCGACCTCAAACCGGTCGTGCCCCAAAAGAATATTATACAACAGAGAGTGACGGCAGTCCACATGTTGGACGCTCGCCCCGCAATATCAAATGTACAAATAAATCCAAACTGCACTATCATTGCACCCTGCTATCCACCACGACATATCCGCAACATCACAGCACAACACAGAACATCAACGCGAATGTCACGTTCGCAAACCCGTCTAAAAGAACTATAGCAATTAGACGAAGTTTACCGATCAAATGACATTACCGGTCGGAGATATAAAGTAAGTACTGTATACTAACAAATTTAAAATTTCGATCGAAAAAATTTCCCGAAGTGGGCCCCACGTACATCTGCTGTACAGTAACAAAATCTGGGCCGAAAAGAACTATACCAAAAACCACAATTTCCACATAGAAGCTCTCTGGATAAAACTGAAGCACTGTTCCCACTGAAGCACCGCGGTTCCGCGGTTCTCTTGTGGGATCACGTGCTCAACTTTTTCCAGTATGCTTAGAAAACCCTGCACGCTTTTCTGTGATATGCAAAATTATTTTTAGGCCCTTTGAAAAATCGACAGAAACTCAGTGTGCATGGAATTGCGATTTCGGAAATTCCGTTCGATCGATCTTTTAAACGTGTTAGCACAAGTTAGTATAGCTTAATGGTGAGTCTCTGATACCACTATAAGTCCACGGTAGCGCCACGGCCGTTTAATAGACGCCAAATACGGAACAAAAACTTTTTACAACTGGCGCTATCGCGTACTATAACCCGGATATGCCATTAAATCTAAACTAACAAACTACAAAGTGGGTAGAAGAGTTATACCGAACGATCCGAGTCCTTCGGTCTTCAACCATCATCCCACGCTTTGTTGCGGCTGGTCCGATCTCCTGAATCTCCAGTCTTCTCGTACGGGTGGCACCACGTCGACGGATATTTAAACGGGCTCCCGCCTCTGAACCGAGGCAACTCGATCGTCAAGTTTGCTAGAAGAGACGACCAAGATGATGTAGAGAAAGAGTAGAACACTTTGTCTCGGTACGTCCAAAGCTATGGACGAACGGTTAATGAAGTTGCCTTTTGGATCGGGTGAGAAGAAAAACCGATCACATCTAATTTATATGCACCAAAACTTATATCTTTTCAAAACAACAACCATATCTCACAAGAGGGGAGGGGCCGGCCTATATATGGTGAGGGGGTGAGTGTAGGAGAGGGGAGAGTGACCATAGTATTAATGAAGAGAATGTGTCACTAATACACCTTGTATGAACTCATTAAATGAACTAATGATTCATAACACAGTCATCAACTCATAAATGCTCCATTAATGCACTAAGCCACCTCACCATCCTAGTCACCATCTAGAAGCTTCCACACTTATCTGAAGAAAAGATAAATCCACATTTAACCGAATATTAAATACGGCCGATAGAAAACTGGAAACTGGCAACTTCCAAAAGTGATCCTGAAACGAATTTCAGGATAACCCCGTATCAGTATAAATATACCCGCATTTGTATTACGACCGAATACAAATGCAACTGAGACAAAGATATTATATCTACACAGTATAATACTGGGTTCGGGCTTAAACCAAAGCCTACCAGTATTATTTGCCCGAAAAATGACACGTGCGAAAACGCACGTGCATTTTCCGAACCTTGCTATAAAACCATACGGCCTCTACAAAGTTTCGCCCGAACTTGGGAAAGTGTCTGTGGGGGACTCTAATGACTCATCAACACACTGGCACTGGGTATAACCACTAGCACGTCAGAGGTACAAGCTGTACGTAACGGTTTGCCTATGTATTGATTGGAAGGGAAGCTGATGAGGGAACTGATCCATAAACCCTACTGAGCCTAACAGTGACAATATACATACAGTCTGGTCCGTTCGTCTATGAGTATCGCATATCTGCCTAGGGGCTGGTAACGTCAGACTCCCAATAGCAGTATAAGTCGTGTCAGAGAGTGGCTCAGAACACCTTGAAATACTACTGGAGTACCTACCAGTAAATCTCCTGCCTCGGCCGAGAGCTTTGTGTAATGGCTCTCCTAGACACAGAGCGATCTCATCCCCAATACCGGGAGAGACGAATCCCCTGTCGATCCGCTCACTTTCCTCAAATGTAGCTCGGGACTGTAACCAACTAAAACCTGTTTGCACAACTCCTTTGAGCGTGGTAAGGTAGTAATCTAAGCACAGTGGGAACTCACACGAGACAAATGACGACCTGAGGTCGATGAACTAACCTGTACACTTGTCACCAGGGAACTGCTATCTGACGATATGTATAATACCAATTAGCAGGTTCCCGGCGAGTTCTGTCCGGTGTACTCATAACCTAATAAGCACTTGTATACATCTTAGGTGATCAAACTGACACCAGTGGCTTGTGAGACCGGCCACCGCCCCTCGTCGGGGTCTCGACTGTATACACTAGTCTACTCTAGAGTATCGATGCCCTGTCTCGAACTCCCACGACTAGGGCCACTTTAAAGATGTGCTTACAGACCCCAGCTCCCACGTATATGATCGCCATCATACTGCTGGTAGTCAAGCAAGAATCCTATGTGCTCTATCATCATGCAATAGTGAACTAAAGCATGTGTACAATGATAAAGACAAACCAGATAGCATAATATCATCTCGAGCAAGACTGTCATATCGGTATAGGTCATGTCTCAATCATTGCAATCACGTACCTGCGATCCAATAATTGACTTTGAGGGCACTATCTCCAACAGGGGATGGCTGCGGTGGTATTTGCACTTAAGATCTGGCGACATTACCTATATGGCGAGTCGTGCCAGATATTCACTGATCACAAGAACCTAAAGTATATATTTCAGCAGCGAGACCTGAACCTTAGACAGCGCCGATGGATGGAGTTAGTGAAGGATTACGATTGCGAGATTTTGTACCACCCGAGCAGGGCTAATGTAGTGGCGGATGCTTTGAGTAGGAGTCCCGGAGGTAGTCTATGTCGTTTGAGCGCAGTGCAGAGGCAGTCGTCGGCAGATTGGCAGATTTTTGCGACAGCCGGGTACAGTTCGAGTTTACGCCGATCGGAGGACAGATTGCGCATGTTCGTGCATGCCCACAGTTGCTTGACCGTATACATGAGGCACAGCACGGTGATGACCGTTGTTCAGAGATCAGGACGCGGATGGGATAGGGCAGATTTTCCGAGTTCGTGATTGATGATCAGGGGATACTACGATTTGGGACCAGATTATGCGTACCAGATGCTGAGGGACTGCGGTGTGAGATTCTCGAGGAGGCACATCGATCGGTGTATAGTGTTCATCCAGGTTCCACCAAGATGTACCACAATATGAGAGATGTTTACTGGTGGGACGTTATGAAGAGGGACATCGCAGATTTCGTGTCGAGATGCCTGACTTGTCATCAAGTCCAGGCCAAGCATCAAAGGCCCGTGGGAGAGCTACAGCCGTTGCCCATTCCAGAGTGGAAATGGGAAAAGATTTCTATGGACTTTATTGTGGGTCTATCCAGGACTAGTCGAGGGTATCACTCCATCTGGGTGATCGTGGATCGTTTGGCGAAAGCGGCTCACTTCCTACCGGTGAAGACGACTTTCGGATTTGCTCAGTATGCCCAGATTTACATTGATGAGAGTGTACGACTGCACGGAGTTTCGACATGTATCGTGTCCGACAGAGGCACCCAGTTTACCAGCCGACTATGGCAGAGGCTTCAGGAGGCTTTGGGCACCCACTTGAGTTTCAGCACAGCATTTCATCCGCAGACCGACGGACAGTCAGAGCGGACAATTAAGACTCTCGAGGACATGCTCAGAGCGTGTGTATTAGACTTTGGAGGTAGCTGGGATCATCATTTGCCCTTAGTAGAGTTCTCCTATAACAACAGCTACCAGCAGACCATTCAGATGGCACCGTTTGAGGCTCTTTATGTTGGAGATAGTGCCCTCAGAGTCAATTATTGGATCGCAGGTACGTGATTGCAATGATTGCGGAGGACCTATACCGGTAGGACAGTCTTACTCAAGATGATAATATGCTATCTGGTTTGCCTTTATCAGTCGTGTACATGTTCAGGTGACTGATTACATGTTACACTTTGATAGAGCACTTAGAATCTTGCATTACTACCAACAGTATGATGGCGATCATATACGTGAGAGTTGGGTAGTTTATATGCATATCCTTAATTGTGGTCCCTAGTCGTGGGAGTTTCGAGACAGGGCATCGATACTCCGGAGTAGACTAGTATGTACAGTCGAGACCCCGACGAGGCGCGGTGGCCGGTCTCACAAGCCACTGGTGTTAGTTGGATCACCTAAAATGTATACAGGTGCTCATTGGGTTATGAGTACACCGGACAGGACTCGCCGGGAATCTGCTAGTTAGTATTATATCTATCGTCAGATAGCAGTTCCCTGGTGACATGTGTACAGGGTAGTTCATCGACCTGAGGTCGTCATTTGTCTCGTGTGAGTTCCTACTGTGCTTTGATTTCTACCCTACCACGGCTCAAAGGAGTCGTGCAAACAGGTAGTTTTTGGGTACAGTCCCGAGCCATATGGAGGCACGTGAGCGGATCGGCAGGGGATTCGTCTCTCCCGATATTGGGGGCGAGGTCATGCTGTGTCTAGGAGAGCCATTACACATAGTCCATGGCCATGCCAGGAGATTTACTGGTAGGTACTCCAGTAGTATCTCAGGGTGTTATTGGGCTACACTCCGACACGACTTATACTGCTATTGGGGGTCTGACGTTACTAGCCCCCTAGGCAGATATGCGATACTCATAGACGAACGGACCGGACTGTATATACATTGTCACTGTTAGGCTCAGTAGGGTTTCCGGATGAGTTCGCTCATCGGCCTCCCTTGAGGTCGTCCATGGGCAGCCGTTACGCATTGCTAGTGCCGCTGACGGTTTGTGGTTAAACCCACTGCCAGGGTACTGACGAGTCATTAGAGTCCCCCACAGACAGTTTCCCAAGTTCGGGCGAAACGTTGTAGAGGCCGTATGGTTTTATGGCAGGGTTCGGAAAATGCACGTGCGTTTACGCACGTGTTATTTTTCGGGCAGATGATACTGGTCGGCTTTGGTTTAAGCCGGATCCGAGTATTATATTGAGTAGGTATAATATCTTTGTCTCAGCTACATTTGTATTCGGTCGTAATACAAATGCGGGTATATTTATACAGTTACGGGGTTATCCTGAAAGTCGTTTCGGGATCACTTTTGGAAGTTGCCAGTTTCCAGTTTTCTATCAGCCGTCTTTTAACATTCGGTTAAAGACGGATTTATCTTTTCTTGGATGAGAGTGAGTCATGCTTCTAGAAGGTTCTAGAAGGTGATGACTTGGTTAATTGGTGTTGTGTTTTCATTGGTTGCATTAATGAATGGATGACTAGGTTTAGTGAGTCATTCATTTCATTAAGAGTTTTGTTTACTTAAGGATATTTGTTCTTGATATTTTGAGTGAGAAGCTTTTTATGGTCACCCTCTTCTCTCCTACACTCACCTCCCTCCATCTATATATGGCCGGCCCCTCCTCTCACTCTCTCACTTGATGTTTCACTTGAAAAGATTATGATAGATTTTGGGGTGTATGGAATTCACAGCTCATTTCATTCCATCACCCGATTCCCTCGGCAACTTCATTTACCGATCGTCCACGGACTTGGACGAAGTGAGACAAAGTCATCTACTCATTCTCTACATCATTCTTGGTCGTCTCTTTTAGCAAACTTGACGACCGAGTTGCCTCAAGTCAGAGGCGGGAGCCCGTTTAAAGAATCAGTGACGTGGTGCCACCTAGACGAGCAGATCGGAGATCGACGAGATCAAAGAAGCCGCAACGGAGCGTGGGATGATGGTTAAAGAACGAAGGACTCGGATCGTTCGGTATAACCTTTCTACACTCTTTACAGTTTGTTAGTTTAGCAATAATGGCAGATCCGGGTTAAAGTATACGATAGCGCCAGTTAAAAAGTTTTTGTTCCGCATTTGGCGTATGTAGACTGCCGGGGCGCTACCGTAGACTTACAGTGGTATCAGAGCCTAACCATTTTGCTATACTAACTTGTGCTAACGCGTTTAAAAGATCGATCGAACCGGAAATCAAAAACCGCATTTTTCATTTTCACAGTTTCTGTCGATTTTAAATGGTGTCCTAAAAATATTCCACATATCACAGAAATCTGTACAGGGTTTTATAAGAACACCGACAAATTTGGGCACGTGATTCCACCAAACCGCCGCGGAAACGCGGCCCAACCCATGGTTTGGCCGCGCATCCGCGACCATTTGGTAAGATCATGCTCCCAAATTTGTACAGTGTGTTCTCCTCTGGAAATTGGGGTTTTTGGTATATATCTTTTGGGCCCAGATTTTGTTACTGTTCAGCAGATTTGCGTGGGGCCCACTTTGTGATATTTAGTCGATCGAAATTTAAACATGTTAGTTTACAGTGCTTACATTATATCTCCGACCGGGAATTTCATTTGATCGGTAAACCGCGTCTGATTGCTATAGTTCTTTTAGACGGGTTTGCGAACGTGACATTCGCGTTGATGTTCTGTGTTGTGCTGTAATGTTGCGGATTTGTCGTGGTGGATAGCAGTGTGCAATGGTAGTACAGTTTGAGTTTATTTGTACATTTGATATTGCGGGGCGAGCGTCCAACTTGTGGACTGCCGTCACTGCCTGTTGTATAATATTCTTTTGGGGCACGACCAGGTTGCGGTCGATGTACCTGTTGTACTTTTTTTTCATTACTGTACTAGGTTTTGCCCCGCGACGGAGTGCACGGATAGCCGGGTTCTGGAGGAGCAACGGGTCCGCATCTCATGGCTTTGAGAGGCAGAGGGGCCCCACTCTAGAATTGGCAGACTATTCGCCGCACTCGTAGGGGGTACAGGTTGACCCAAGGAGGGGTGCCCAAGATTACCGGATTCCGTGAAGTGCTGGGTGGTCCATTCACTATGCTGTAGGGGGCTGCCTCGCTTCAGGTTTTGGCGGGTAACTTGCCGCACCCGTAGGGGTCTAGGTTTCATTGCACAGGCTATCCACACGACAGGGGAACGTCGGGTTTACGCAGCGGCTCTGTGAAACCTGGGGATCCCAGATTATCTGTATTGTTCTGTGATGCTTATTACTTTTCTGTAATGTTGCATATTATCACGCCTGGAGCGATTATTGTATATTGGTTTATATACTATTAGATGTTGTATATGTTTTACACCCGCGCTAGTCCAGTCCCCGCTCTGTCGTTAGTTAAGTAACCTAACGGGTGATGACGGGACCCAGTGACGAATGCGGATGGCATATACGTACATTTTATTTTCGTTCTTTTCTGGTGTGATCGATTGATGGGACTGCGTTGATTCTGATCAATGCAAAGTAAAGCAAACCTGTTTACAGTCGTTGGAACAAATTTAAAAAGTGTTATTGCAAAGACGTTTCCTATTGTTATGCATAGCGGTATTCAGTGGAATATCCTGCACCTCATTCGACGGGGCAAGGGCCGATATCCCTTCACCGGGACTGACCCCTTGGGCAGAAGTTTGCGTCAGGGTAATAACTTCACTATAGTCGATTACAAGTTGCTTTGCATAGCGGTATTCAGTGGAATATCCTGCACCTCATTCCACGAGGAAAGAGCCGAGATCCCTTTACCGGGAGTGACCTCTTTAGCAAAAAGTTTTCGCCACTATATTTTAAAAAGCTATCAGGTTCCTTCAGCGATATCAAGTTCGTTACGTTAAAGGTTTTTCGCCAAAAACCAGTCGTAGCCCTCCGTCGTTTCTTATGGATGGTCAGAGTATTCAAGCTATGTTTGTTGGCTTTCGTCAAGGCATAGTGTTTGGTAGCTGCTGGGTATTCATTTGTTGCATAGATAGATGAGTTGGTTTGGGACAGTCGTATTACCTTGTTGGCTTTCGTCAAGGGTATGTACGGGTGGGTTCAAATTAACAAGATAATGACGGGCAGAACTTGACATGTGACTTGTGATTTGTTGACTTTCGCCAAGGTCATAAGAGCATGGGGCATAAATGATATCGGGAGTTTCTAAAGAAACTGAAACTTGCCAAGTATGCGCATACCTTCTGGAGTATGAGTAACGTGGATGCATTCCATCACGTTATCATGCAATGAGAGTTGGATCCCGATTCCCACTGATGAGTTGGTTTACTCTTCGGGTGATCCCGATTGATTCTTCTTTCTGGTTTGGAGGAGAATTTGACAGGACAGTGGGAGGTTTCCGGATTAGATAAAGTGATAACCATTCTGATCTAGGTTAGAGTGCACGCAGAGTGTTTCTTTTCTCTCTCTTATGGCAGCGACCTTTGACCGACCCTAGACTATGACTCAGTGACCAAGTTGACCGAACCTTCTTAAAATACTGGCTTTTGGATTGTCTATGTTGCATAAGTCATTGCCACTCCTTCTTTTACCCTTTGCATTTCTCAGAACACCCGTATTACTACGGATATCCACTTCCATTGGATAGATCCATCGTATGGTTATATACGAACTCGAAGGGACTTCTTCGAGGATGGATTCAGGTTTAGGAGAAATAGAATTGGTTTATTCAGTTGTCTTTTATTATCACCTTCTCTCAGGTTGCGAGGGCTCCTTGGTTTAGGTGAGTACACCTATTACGCTTATTGGATAGTCTTATTCCAAACCATAGGCTGGTGCCGAAAGGTAGGGAATGAAGAAAACCAATTAGCCTAAGTAGGGTGTGCAGAAGGTAATATGTAAAGACAAAATAAAGGGATTAGAAAGAGGGCAAAGTAAATTGCGACTGTTATCATTCACGACCAAACCGCGTACTTCATCGCCACTCCTATTTCACCTTTAAAAGAATAAGGTATTATTCAGATGTCTTTTATAATCACCTTCTCTCAAGATACGAGTACTCCTTGGTTTAGGAGTGTACACCTATTATGCTTACTGGATAGTCTTCTTCCAAACCATAGGCTGGTGCCGAACGGTAGGGAAGGAAGAAAACCATTTAGCCTAACGATGGTGTACAGAAGGTAACGACTAAAGACAAATAAAGGGATTTGGAGAGATGGCAATAAAATATACGGTTGAAGTCATGAATTGGATTATGGAAAAGGCATTGCTATGAATACCAGGATACCCCAACGAAACATTTTCATGTTTCAGTGCATTGTTAAAGAAAAACTGTTTTCCCGATTAGACACTTACTCCAAGGGTATGTATTTACCAGGTTTCATTCTCATATCTGTATGGTTTTACAGATGATGAGTGGGAGTAAGTTATTGGGAATTAGGTGATTATCCTCATTATATCGGAATTCGTTGTAATTGGTGATATTTGAGGAAATCGCCAGGGTACAGTTTTCAACCTACAACGCACAAGTTTTGAGTTGCTTAAACTCAGCGGACTTATACAGAGAATTGTATGTTGTCCAAGTGTCCATCAGGACAAAAGGGTAGGTCCCCGTACTATGTTCTGTTTACTTATGACTTCTCTAGTTTTTAGACAAGTGTTTCGTAGAAATACATGGTCTAAGTTTTGAGAAGTTGTGGGTATAAGAATAAAGTAGAGAACCAGGTATCACAAGTATCGGGATTCTTCAAAGAGATCGAAGATGTAGATTCTTGTGATTGGTATTCAGATGATAGTGATTGTTTTGAGAAACGTGTTTCTCTTTCAGGTTACTCATAATTGGATGGATTCCTAAGTTGAGTAATGCTGATTAGCCTCTTTCCATTAAGTTGATATGCACTGGAGACAGCTGCATGGTTTGAATATGGTTCCAATTAAATAAGTGCCAAAGTTTCTATATTGGATATAGAATAGATCGTACCTTAAAAGATATTAAGGTACGGGGAGTTGTCCAGCTTATGCTTAAAACCAGACTCTGGATAACTCAGGGCACGTTTCTGTAATGGCTGTTTGTGGGTTGACCCTGGCTATGACAAGGGTTGATATTCTACCATTTGGAAGATCAATAGTGATATTGTTCTTGACTCGCCACAGTTTTAATAAAATGGATATTTTTCAGAAAACAGTAGTGGGAGTATGGTAGAACTGGAAGTGATTCCAGAACCGCGAACGATTATGGAAAATTTAATAGGACCTATATATTCAATCAGGTTTGACATTCCAATAGCCACTCCGCAGATATGATGGGTAACCTCAGACACCCGAGAGGTACTCCGGTAGCCTCAAGGACGGTGACAGGGAGGATCTTGTTTACCCAGACTTGACACTACCGTTGTTCCAGGATATGAGACCCGGTAGGAGGGTTGTCGTAGTCAGTGGGAGCAGCGGAAACATAGTGGGCAAGATGCTTATATCTATTTATAGACTTGAGCAGTTATAGCGGAGATAGATCATCTAATTTTGATGTGACAGTCATGGGTTTGACTTCAATCAGGATAGGGGATGGATCTGTTAAGAAGGTAGTAGGGTGTGATGTCATGGTATCTGGATGACATACACAAAGTAGGAAGTAAAATTCCTATACTACGATCGGTTGTACTGTGGTCGTCACACAGTTGTTTCTCCAGACAGGATATGGATATAATATTTGACATTCTGGTTTCTATATCTATGGTTTTAGATCTAGATTTGGGTAGTTTCCCAATGTGGGTACTTTGACAGATATTCTAAGGGTTTTTGGAATAGTTGACTCCTAGCATGGTGGTGTACCTGCAGGTGATGGAGTCGCCCTCTCTAAAGGTGTCTTACAGACTAAAGGGGAGAGGGATGGGCATGATTGGCAGATCACTTGCTTAGGCAATTGAGTCAATCATGAGATGTCAAGTACCACACCAGATGTTGTTTTTGCACTAGATGCAATAAGTTTGTATTAATCCAATCCTGGAGAAACATAAGGAAGCAGTTATAGAACATAAGTAAATGTTCTACGGATTTGATGACGGCAGCCTCTTTCGGGAGACGATTATCATTCCAGGCTTCAAAGGTGACATGGATGACAGAGTGATTGTCAGAGTTACAGTTTTCCCTCTGACGAGGGACAGTATTATGGACAGGTGGTCCAAGAGGATACTGTGGGAGGCATGGTGCCGATACTGATTAGGTTCAGTAATCGATACAGTCTAAGAAGTTTGGATTTGGAGTTCATTTATGAACTAGGTCCCATCAGATATCCAGACATATTCTAAGACAGGTATTACTCAATTCGGGAGATGGCTTTCTCCGCGAACTTGAGATTAAGAGAGATATAGAAAGAAACATCTAGGCGGATCCACTCACTGAGGCTATTTCTCGAACACAATAGTTTTACAAACGGGCTTTGTGAAACTGATTAGTAGAGGAGTTGGATGTTCGGTTTCACACGAGCTGTGAGTAGTCGACATCGCAATAATTAGCCTTGAGTGCAAGTAGGAGATTGTTGGAGATAGTGCCCTCAGAGTCAATTATTGGATCGCAAGTACGTGATTGCAATGATTGCGGAGGACCTATACCGGTAGGACAGTCTTACTCAAGATGATAATATGCTATCTGGTTTGCCTTTATCAGTCGTGTACATGTTCAGGTGACTGATTACATGTTACACTTTGATAGAGCCCTTAGGATCTTGCTTTACTACCAACAGTATGATGGCGATCATATACGTGAGAGTTGGGTAGTTTATATGCATATCCTTAATTGTGGTCCCTAGTCGTGGGAGTTTCGAGACAGGGCATCGCTACTCCGGAGTAGACTAGTGTGTACAGTCGAGACCCCGACGAGGGGCGGTGGCCGGTCTCACAAGCCACTGGTGTCAGTTGGATCACCTAAGATGTATACAGGTGCTCATTGGGTTATGAGTACACCGGACAGGACTCGCCGGGAATCTGCTAGTTAGTATTATATCTATCGTCAGATAGCAGTTCCCTGGTGACATGTGTACAGGTTAGTTCATCGACCTGAGGTCGTCATTTGTCTCGTGTGAGTTCCCACTGTGCTTTGATTTCTACCCTACCACGGCTCAAAGGAGTCGTGCAAACAGGTAGTTTTTGGGTACAATCCCGAGCCATATGGAAGCACGTGAGCGGATCGGCAGGGGATTCGTCTCTCCCGATATTGGGGGCAAGGTCGTGCTGTGTCTAGGAGAGCCATTACACATAGTCCATGGCCATGGCAGGAGATTTACTGGTAGGTACTCCAGTAGTATCTCAGGGTGTTATTGGGCTACACTCCGACACGACTTATACTGCTATTGGGGGTCTGACGTTACTAGCCCCTAGGCAGATATGCGATACTCATAGACGAACGGACCGGACTGTATATACATTGTCACTGTTAGGCTCAGTAGGGTTTCCGGATGAGTTCGCTCATCGGCCTCCCTTGAGGTCGTCCATGGGCAGCCGTTACGCATTGCTAGTGCCGCTGACGGTTTGTGGTTAAACCCACTGCCAGGGTACTGACGAGTCATTAGAGTCCCCCACAGACAGTTTCCCAAGTTCGGGCGAAACGTTGTAGAGGCCGTATGGTTTTATGGCAGGGTTCGGAAAATGCACGTGCGTTTACGCACGTGTTATTTTTCGGGCAGATGATACTGGTCGGCTTTGGTTTAAGCCGGATCCGAGTATTATATTGAGTAGGTATAATATCTTTGTCTCAGCTACATTTGTATTCGGTCGTAATACAAATGCGGGTATATTTATACAGTTACGGGGTTATCCTGAAAGTCGTTTCGGGATCACTTTTGGAAGTTGCCAGTTTCCAGTTTTCTATCAGCCGTCTTTTAATATTCGGTTAAAGACGGATTTATCTTTTCTTGGATGACAGTGAGTCATGCTTCTAGAAGGTTCTAGAAGGTGATGACTTGGTTAATTGGTGTTGTGTTTTCATTGGTTGCATTAATGAATGGATGACTAGGTTTAGTGAGTCATTCATTTCATTAATGAGTTTTGTTTACTTAAGGATATTTGTTCTTGATATTTTGAGTGAGAAGCTTTTTATGGTCACCCTCTTCTCTCCAACACTCACCTCCCTCCATCTATATATGGCCGGCCCCTCCTCTCACTCTCTCACTTGATGTTTCACTTGAAAAGATTATGATAGATTTTGGGGTGTATGGAATTCACAGCTCATTTCATTCCATCACCCGATTCCCTCGGCAACTTCATTTACCGATCGTCCACGGACTTGGACGAAGTGAGATAAAGTCATCTACTCATTCTCTACATCATTCTTGGTCATCTCTTTTAGCAAACTTGACGACCGAGTTGCCTCAAGTCAGAGGCGGGAGCCCGTTTAAAGAATCAGTGACGTGGTGCCACCTAGAGGAGCAGATCGGAGATCGACGAGATCAAAGAAGCCGCAACGGAGCGTGGGATGATGGTTAAAGAACGAAGGACTCGGATCGTTCGGTATAACCTTTCTACACTCTTTACAGTTTGTTAGTTTAGCAATAATGGCAGATCCGGGTTAAAGTATACGATAGCGCCAGTTAAAAAGTTTTTGTTCCGCATTTGGCGTCTGTAGACTGCCGGGGCGCTACCGTAGACTTACACTTTAGGGGATGAGATGCAGATCGCCCGCCTGTTGGACAGAGCTCAGTGAGAGCAGTATCTTAGGGCCACAGATTGTTGAGGAGACGACCTCGAAGATCCGGTTGATTCGTGATAGGATGAGAGCAGCCCAGAGTAGGAAGAGATCTTATGCGGACCGTCGTCGGCGCAGACTTGAGTTTTCTGTTGGTGATCATGTTTTCTTGAGGGTCTCCCCAATGAAAGGTGTGATGAGATTTGGGAAGAAGGGTAAACTTAGTCCCAGATATGTGGGCCCCTTCGAGATCCTCGAGCGTGTTGGTTCGGTTGCGTACCGTTTAGCCCTTCCGCCCAGTTTTCCAGACGTGCACCCCGTATTTCACGTTTCGATGCTCTGCAAGTATCTTTATGATCTTTCGCATGCGACGATCCAGCTTTAAGCGCGGCCTTTCCTATGCAGAGAAGCCGGTGATGATTTTGGATCGACAAGTGAAGAAATTGAGATCGAAAGAAATACCGTCCGTCAAGGTACTTTGGTGTGGTCCGAGCAGCGAGGAGGTCACTTGGGAGACCGAGAGCGAGATGAGGAAGAGGTATCCCTGACTTTTTGAAGGTACGTATAGTTAGATTTTTAAATTCGGGGACCAAATTTTTTTAAGGGGGGTAGATTGTAACGCCTTGAAATTCGTTTAGGATGTTTTCTCGTTAATTAGCTAGTGTGCGTGTTTTTCAAAAACGGATATCTTATTTTTTTTTCCTTCTTGGTTAGTGCTAAATTGAATTGTGAAGTGTTTATATAATTGTAGGATTATTAATTATTTTAGTCATGTTACCCTAAGTGAGAGATTTTGTGTTAAGTGCATACATGCACACTTAGCCAATTTTGTGACTTAGGTTTTTTTTAGTGTAACATGTTAACCCTCTTCATTTGTTGCATGGTTGATAATTTATCCCCACCATTTCAAAACAAGTCAAAACCCTTTTAAAATTCAAAGATTTCAATTAAACAAATGAGGCAAGGTATTAGGTAGGGAAGTTTGACCTTTTGACCTATTTTTCTTCTCTTCTCTCTCTCTTTTCTCTTCATTCAGAATTTCTGTAGAAATTCCAGCAGAGAAACCCTCATTTTTCGCCATTTTCTCTTCTCTTTTCACTTCTCTTTAGATCCTTATTCAAACCCTACACAAATCTAACCTTTTTCCTTCACAAAACCTTGGTTTAATGGCTCATTTGAGGTGTTTGGTGGCAAGACTGCATACATGAGGCTAGATCTGGGGCTTTTGGTGTTTCTTAAGATCTTTTGAAGGTATTAACTCACCCTTATCACCCCTTTTCCATAACTTGTAGTATTTCTAGCAAAATATCAGATTTTATGCATGTTTTGTGCTATATAAGGTGATTTAGTGAGGATATGATAAAAATTAACTTTTCATGGCTTGATTAGCTTTGTAATGTGATATTATTGTAGTTTTAGACTTGGGTTTGTTTCAGATTTCACAAATATACCCTAAAGTATCATTTTAGTGCAAAAGTGTGATTTTTAACTTCAAATTGGGTTCTGTTGAATCTGCTTCTACCCGGGGTGTTTCAGAATAAAATTGTAATTACTGTAGCTTGTGCAGGGGGTATAGAGTGCACACACCAAACCCGGGAGCCCACCCCCTACCCAGGCCGCCGAAAAACTCATTCTGGCCGCAATTTGCGGCCAGATGGGAGAATAGTGGGTTGGGGTTTTCGTGGTTGGTGTCTGCTGATATATGGGGTGTTATGGTATATATATTTTTTTAATATCAATTCTGTATAAAAATCTGGAGGTGAAAACCTATTTCTCCTATTTTAAATCTTCGCGACACACGTGATACGTGTGTGGGTTTGGGGTGTGCTGCGTATCGCGACGCGTCGGGTTAGCTTCAGGAGCGTAATCACACGTTTTAGCGTATCGCGCACACGCGCGCTTGGTTTGCGACGTGGGTTTCTAGTTTGACATTAATATCGCGTTTTTGTAGATTTGAGCTTATGTGTGATATATTGTGTAATTCTAGGTTCGCAGGCGAGTGAGACGGACGCGGCGAAGAAGGGGAAACAAGTCGTCGGCTACACTTAGCGCGAGACTATGGTGAGTAGATTTAACATCTACGGGGATATCGCCCGCATGGCCTTATGCGTCAGGGCTGATAGGACCTTATAGCTACATATTGCATTTACCTACATTGACTGTTCATGGATACTGTTGTTGCATACTGCATTCCCTGCTATATGTATGTAAACTTAGAATTGATAGAACACCGCACTATTACTAACGGTTCATGTTGCACGAGCACTAATCGGCATGTTACACACACACCGTTAGTTATTGCCATGATACACTCACTGTAGAATTGCCATGATCATTATACTGTAGTTCATTTCACATATGATTCGATATGATGTTCATAGAAATTGGAAGCCGCATGCTGTCTTTGAAAACTGAAACTATCTTAAGAAAAGCGGTTTCTCCCTTGTACCTATATTATGACTCGATGTACATAGCACATCGTATTTGATTTACTCATTGGTGTTGGATTTTTATGTGATTTCTGGTTTTGAGGACCGTAGAGTTATTTAAGAAAAGATGCCCTATTTGAAAAACCCGGTTCTTCGTGATATGATATTTTGGTGCGTCCACTACGCGTTTTCTCGGTGCTGAGATGTGTGCTTGAAACCCGATTCGTGGAGTGGATGATCCGTTTGCGGGTTCGTGGTGGACCCGGTATGGTTCCCCTCGGCAAGATGATCGATGGACTTTGCCGATTGAGCCTGGAGGTGGGCGAGTACCTACCGGTGATTGGTTAGATCTGGCGGTTATCCGGAGGATACTGACCAGAGTCGAGAGATGGATGCGGGATGATCCGTACTGCCGGGGCATAGGGCTGATACCGCAGACGGAGCCCGTGGGCTGATCCGGACTTACGGAGCCCGATGTATGAGGATTTGCGTGTCGATGCTGGACACGAGTATTTTATGATATTTTGGGTGCCGATGTTGGGCACTCGTGATTCTCAGAGATTTACAGGATTTGAGGGCCGAGGAGAGTGCCAGCGCCTGAGTTTATTTGGGATTTGGGTGCAGTTTTGGGCACCGATTATTTTCCACGATTGATATTCAAGGTAGATGTTGTTTATCCCATGCTCAGCAGTGATTATCATGTATCTCATCCTGTAGTTATCTTACCTGACAGAGCATTTGCATGATTATTGCACCTATTGCTTGTCGCATATAGATTTACCTGCTGGCATATGATAGCGTAGCGCAGTACGTGCATGCTCGTGATTACCTTTATATGTTATCTCTATTCACGAGTTGGCAACTCACCCCGTTGTGCCACAATATTTGCAGGTTGCCCCTCAGAGTAGTCGCGGCAGGCTGCCTTTTTGCATCTTTTGGCTACAGATACCCCTACAGCTGGTGCGAGAGCTATTTTGCTATTATGTGGGTTGAAGTATCTGGTGTCGAGCTCGTGGGAGCCGACTGTTATATATTGCAGTTTATTATTCTGTGATGTTTACTTATTGCTCATTCTTCGCTACGGCGTCGTATATTACTCTTGTGGTGATGGTTTCCGCCGTTGGGCATGATTGTTCCCGTTGGGAATGCTTTATTTCTTTATATATCATTTTCACTTATATCCTGTTTTATACCCGATTTTCGGGGTTACTTTTACAAAGGAAATGCTGCCAAAATTATTATAAGGATAATTAAATTTTAAAAAGAACTTTATTGAGCTATTAAGTTTTTCTAAATGTTTTAATTGAATGTTTTCAACATTCACTACTTTTAAATGGTTTTGATTTCTGGGTTCGGCTAACTTAGTCGCGTTACGCCTGTAGACGTCGCGTGGTTAAGTGACGGGTCGTGACAGCAGAGGTTGAAGACCGAAGGACACGGATCGATCGGTATAACCTCTCTAAACTCTTTACAGTTAACTAGTATAGGGTTAATGGCACGATATGTCGATTAGGGTTCCGTTAGCGCCCGTTTTCTAAAGTTATTGTTCCGCATTTGGCCACGGATTGATGGGCGGGGCGCTTGCGTAGCCTTACAGAAATAATTTGTAACACCTTAGATTGTGTTTAGTGTCTAATTACATTTAATGTGTGGTTTTTAGTAAAAATTTTACCAAAACGATTTTCAAATATTTTATCAAAATTAATGAATATTTTATTAGAATTTATTTAGGCTTGCACACACATGTGCACGCTAACTAGGGTTAAGATTTGGGTTTAACCATGATTAGCAACCATGGTGGACTAACCATTTTCTTTGTTAAGCCAATTTGATTTTAATTAAGGGTAATTGTTTTTTTAAAAAAGAATTAGTTTTAGGTGTTGACTTGAGTAGGTGAGAGAGAGAGAGAGAGAGAGAGGGCTTGATGGCTTGAGCCTATGCTTACATTTAATGAGGAGAGAGATGGGGGTTTGACTCTCTCATGCTCTCATTTCTTTTTGTTTCAACACTCTCATTTTCTCACATCTCTCTCTCACTCTCACTCACACACACACTTCAGCCACAGCAGCAGCAGAAGCCCCAGCAGCAGCAGCAACACAAGCAGCAACAGCAACACAAAGCAGCAGCAGCTGTAGCAAGCAGCAGCAGCACCCCAGCAGCAGCAGCAACAACTTCTCCTCTTCTTCTCCTTCTCCTTGCACCTAGGGTCAAGTGAGGTATAATTTTTAGGCTAATTTTCTTGCTTGCTAAACTTATGTGTTATTTAGCTTCGGTTAGTGTTAAATAAGAGTTTTAGTGCTAGAAATGGTGATTATTGTGGATATTTAGCCAAGTGGTGATTTTGATGGTTAGCTTCACTTAACTAAGTGTTATTAGGCCCTTTAAACTGAGATTTAAAACCAGCTTTCACTAAAATACCATAGGGTTTCAATTTAGTGTAAATTTAACGTTTTAAGGTAAAATTTTAGACTTTTAAAATCTGCTGTTGACCCGGTTACTTCAGAAAAAATCTGAGATTACTGGAGCATGTACACTAGATCTAGACCACACACACGAAGCACGAGCCCCTATTTCCACACCCTGGCCACCGAAATATTCGTTCTGGCCGCAATTTGCGGCAAGAGGGGGGAGTTGGGTTCCTGGGTTTGTTCTGTGGTACTATGTTGTATATTCTAGTGTTTTGGTATATGCAACTTTTCACTTTTACACCCGAGTCAAAATCTGGAGCAATATACCGTTTTTCCAATACTTTAAGCTTGCGTGACACATGTGATACGTGAGTGGGTTTAGTGTTCCTGCGTGTCGTGACGTGTCGGGGTAGTTTCAGACTCGTATACACACGTTTCAGAGTATCAGATACACGCGCGTTTAGTTCGCGACGCGAGTTTCTCGTTTGGTTTCGATATCGCTTTTTTTTTAGGATTTTTGCTAATGTGTATTCCTTGTGTAAATTCTAGGTTCGCAGGTGGGTATGTCGGACGCCGCAAAGAAGGGGAATTAGGTGGTCGGCTACACTTAGCACGAGACCAGGTGAGTAGATTTAACATCTACGGGGAAATCGCCCGTATGGCGTTAAGCGTCAGGGCGTGATAGGATATTGTAATCGCATATATTTATATGTATATTGTTCGCGCATAGGTACTATTTTAGCATACCCCTCTTTGTTGCATATAGAAATGGTAGTTATATAACACCGCACTGTCACTAACGGTTCAAGTTGCACGAGCACTATTTGTATGTTACACTCACACCGTTAGAGATTGCCATGACACTCGCACTATAGGATTGCTACGAATCATACATCGTTTTGAGTACCGCATCATTGATGATTAGACATGACTTTGTCGCATATTGGCATATATATACGTTGATAGATTCATACTTGCGCACATACGCATTGTGTATCCATATTGGTGCACATATACATTGCTACACTCATAGATGTATATACACATACCTTGATATATCTATACTTGTACACACACATATTGTATATCCCTATTCGTGCACACATACTCTGACATACCTATACTTGCGCATATACACACTGTGTATCCATATTAGTGCATATATCCATTGCTACACTCATATTTGTGTATATATCCACTTGCACATCCATATCTATATACATACATATGTTACATACATGGATGATATTGACTTGATTTCTAGAGAATAGGGACCGCATGAGATATTTTCAAAACTGGATCCTATTAAAATAGCGGTTTTCCCTTTTAACTCTTAGTGTCATACGACACATTGCATGGATTTTTGCATTGAGTTTTGGATTCATATGATTTCTGGATTTCAGAACCGTGGTATTATTTTAAGGAAATATGCACTGTTTTAAAAACCCGGTTTCTCTTGTTATGATTTTTCAGTGCGTCCACCATGCATTTTCTCGGTTCTGAGACGTGTGACATGTGAAGCCGAATCGAGGAGCTAGATGAGACCGATTGCGGGTATATGGTGGACCCGGTATGGTACCCCGGGGTGAGAACGGATTGCTGTGCAGTAGACGGTGAGCGTGGCAGAGGGACTATTACCTACCGGTGATTGGTTGGACTTGGCGGTTATCCGGAGGATACTGACAAGAGTCGAGAGATGGATACGGGACGACCCGTACTGCTGGGGCCGAGGGCCGATTCCGCAGACGGAGCCCGTGGGCCGATCCGGACTGACGGAGCCCGATACTTGAGGATTTGCGTGTCGATGCTGGACACGATTATTTCATGATATTTCGAGTGCCGATGTAGGGAACTCACGATTCTATGAGATTTACAGGATTTGAGGGCCGATTAGAGTAACGGGGCCTGAGTTTTTACTGGGATTTAGGTGTATTTGATGGACACCGGGTATTTTTCCACGTTGATGATCCGTGTAGACATTTTATCTCATGCTCAGCATTCATTGTTATGCATCTCATCCTGTAGTCGTAGTACCTGATAGAGTACTTTAGCCTAATTATTGCATACCTTGCTCATCATATTTATATAGATGTTATTAGATTGTACTTGTTTGCCTGATTATTGCATACCCTGCTCATCATATAGATGTTATCTGTTGGCACATGTTAGAGTATCGCAGTACGTGCATACTCGCGATTACCTTTATATGTAATCTACTATTCACGAGTTGGCAACCCACCCCCGTTGTGCCACAGTGTTTGCAGGTTTCCCCTCAGAGTAGTTGCGGCAGGGCTACTTTCTTGCATTTTTTAAACGGATACCACTGCAGTTGGCGCGTGAGCCCTTTTGCTAATAGGTGGGTTTTTGCGGTATCCGTTAATTTTCCAGTTGTATACACTATTGTATCTAGTACTCTCCATCTACTATTCATGTATTGACTTAGAGACCAGTGGTGAGGACGATGTATATTATTTTGTTCTCTGGTGTCGAGCCCGTTGTGAGCCGACTTTATTTATGCAGTTTTATCTTTCATGATATTTTTCCACTTATATTGCTTATTTTTTCGCTACGGCGTCGTATATTATTCTTGTGGTGATTGTTTCCGCCGTTGGGCGTAATTGCTCCCGTTTGTGGTTGCTTTATTCTTATTATATGTCATTCTTACTTATATCATGTTTTGTACCCGTTTTCGGGGTTAGTTTTTACAAAGCAGATGCTTCTGAAATTTTTAAGAAAACAACATATACATTAATGATTCTTACCCGAGTTTTCTAAATGTTTTTAAACCAATGTTTTCAACACTCACTACTTTTAATGGTTTTGATTTCTGGGTTTTGGCATACTTAGTCGCGTTACGCCTGTAGACGTTACGTGGTTAAGTGCCGGTTACGTGCCGAACTTCGGGCCGTGACATAATTTTTCTGGAAGTTTTAAAATTCGACAGGAACTTGAAGGTGCGGGTGTTCCGTTTTCATGTTTTCCGACGATCGAAGTTCTAACTACTTGCGAACAAGCTAGTAAAGGTTTAATAGGCTCGGATACGACTGTAAGTCGATGTTATGCACCCCACGGGTTCGTAAGGGAGGCAGAATATGTAAAAAACGATTTTTACAGGCTTCGTAACACCGACTCGAACTCCAGGATCGATACTAAACGCTCACTAACAAACTACTATGAGGTAAATTACATGAATATAATGTTATACCTCATGATTTCAAGTCCTTCGGGTCTTCTTGTCGTTGTCCTCCTCCTCGTCACAAGCTCCAAGGATCGTAACGGATGGACGCTTCCTCGTCGGCCTCCTCGAGTCAAAGACGATCCACCCGGGAGTCTGTAGTCCGGGCTCCAACCTCAAATCCATGGAAAATAGGGCACCTAGTTCGCTACACTAGATGACCTAAGTGATGTAGAGAGTATGGACGGATTGGTATGTCTTTCATAGCCTTAGGTTTCTCAACACATGAGACATGAAAGGCCAAAGGTAGAAGAAGATCTACTTGAGGAAAAGCTAGTGAAGTGTTAGCATGAAATGGAGAGTGTACTCTCTTGTATAAATCTGAACCATTCTTGGTTTTCAATAGAATAACTCTAAATAAAAAATCAAGTATGGTTCATATCTTATCTTAGTGAGTCATGGCTTCAAAGCTCTCCAGGTGTCACAAAGAGCCATGCTCCATATTATGCAAACTTCCACCTCATTTCCTCCACCTCTTAATGCATTAATCATTTAACCTAAAATGTTTAATACATAATATGATGTGTCTTCTTATAGAAGCAACTTTGAACAAATTATGAAAATGCCTTTCATCCGTATATACATACCCGTATTCGTATTCCGAAAAATACGAATACAAAAGAGACGAAAATAATCCATTTGTATAATACTAGGATCCGGCTTAAACCAAAGGCCACTAGTATTATCTATCCGAATCATCATGCGTGCACAAGTACACATACATGATCGAACCCTGTCGTAAAACCATACGACCTCTACATCATTTTCCTAATGTCGGGAAACCCTCTGTGTAGGACTCTAAAGACTCGACACTACGCTGGAAGTGGGTTTAACCACAACCCGCAAGCGGTACTAGCTGCATGTAATGGCTACCCAGGTATCTGTCGATAAGAAGGCCGATGAGCAAACTCATCCGAACTCCTACTGAGCCTATCTGTGACAATCTCCGTACAGTCTGGTCTGTTCGTCTAAGAGTATCGCATATCGAGCCTAAGAGGGCAGTAATTGTCAGACCCCTAATAGCGCAATAAGTCGTTTCGGAGAATAGCAGAAAACACCCTGAGAAACTATTGGAGTACCTACCAGTAAATCTCGCTTGCCTTGGCTAAGGACTTTGTGTAATGACCTTCCGAACACAGCGCGATATCAACCCCCAATACAGGGAGAGATGAATCCTATCTAACCGCAACTGCCTCCAAGTGCTTCGGGACTGCACCCAACTACTACCTGTTAGCATGACTCCTTTGAGCCGTGGTAGGGTAGTAATCTAAGAACAGTGGGAACACACTCGAGGCGAAGTAGCAGTGTCAAGTCAACAGACTATACTGTACTTGTGTAACTTGTGAACTGCTACCCGACGATTGGTATAATAACCACCAGCAGTCCCCAATGAGTCCAATATAGTGTACTCATAACCCAATGAGCACCTTCATACTATCTCCAGTACGACGTACTAATAGCTGTAAGACAGACCATCTCCTCTCTGGGATGAGAAGCGTATACACTAGTCTACTCTGGTGTATCGATGACTTATCTTGATAATCCTCTGACTAGGGACATGTTAGGATGTGCTTATAGACTACCAAGCCCCCACTAGTGTGACTGCCATCACAACGCTGGTAGTCATGCAAAGATCCTAAGGGCTCTACCTATATGTATAAGCGATGTGCAAAAACACATGCACATATTGAGGTAGAAACAAACCAGGTAGCATACTACCATTTCGAGCAAGACTGTTACTATATCCGTGCATATCCCAAGCTTCCATTAATTAATATACCAACTAGTATGATACAATAATGGCCTCTAGGGCATATATCACTAATATGCTTGACTACCAGTGGTATGATGGCGATCATACTTATGGGAGATGGGTCGTCCATAAGCACATCCTTAAAGGTCCCAAGTCGAAGGAGTATCCAAATCCAGCATCGATACTCCCTAATAGACTTGTGTATACGTATCTAGACCCCAACGAGGGGCGGTGGTTGATCCCACAACCATTAGTGTGATCAAGATTGTATACAGGTGCTCACTGGGGGTGAGTATACTGGACGGACTCGTTGAGAACCTCTAGATAGTATTACTCCTATCGTCAGATTGCGGTTCAGAGGTGACATGAGTACATGTTACACTTAGGACCTGAGTGTTAGTTATGTATATGACCTAGAGGCCATTGTTGTACATATGATGTATATTATGATGGATGCTTGGATATATACAGAGAGGCCTTCTTGCTCGTCATGATAGTATGCTATTTGGTTTCACTTTATCTTAACATGTTGACTTGTATTGGTTTACTGTCTTACTCTCACATGTTGATAATGCCCTTAGGATCTGTACTAGACTACTGGGACTATGATGAGATCATACTGGTGGGGCCATAGTAGTCGATGAGTACATCCTATAACTGTTCCTAGTCGAGGGTATATCGAGACAGGGCATCGATACACCAGAGTAGACTAGCGTATACGCATCTTGACCCATATGATGGGCGATGGATGATCCCATATCCATTGGTGTTTGACATCAGAGATGGTGTACGGGTGCTCAGTGGAGACTGGGTACACTGGACGGACTCGCCGAGAACTCCCAGATGGTGATATACCACACGTCAGATGGCAGTTCTCCGATGACATTGGTACAGGGTAGTCTGTAGACCCGAGATCGTCATAGAGTCTTGTATGATTCTCACTGTGCTTTGATTTCCACCTTACCACGTCCAAGAGGGCGTGCAAAACGGTGGCTTTTGGGTACTTTCCCGAATCACATAGAGGCAATGAGCGATAGGAGGGGATTCGTCTCTCCCGGTATAGGGAGTTGATGTTGTGCTGTGTTCGATTGGCTATAACTGGAAGTCCCTGGCCAGGGCTGATATAGAGATATACTGGTAAGTGTTACTAGTAGTTTCTCGACCTGTTATGAGCCTCACATCGACACGACTTATCGGTTACTGGGGTCTGACGTATACCACCACTAAACTTGATATGCGACATATCAGACGAACAGACCGGACTGTACGGGAGTGTTACTGATTGGATTCACAGGAGAACGGACAGGCTAGCTTGTTGATCTTCTGATCGCTCAATACCTGGGTGGCTGTTACGTTTAGCTGACTGCTTGCAGCTTGTGGGTGTTTGATATGATCATCACCTGCTACCGGCGTATTGACGATTCTTTAGAATCCTACAAAGAGGTTTCTTGTCTCAGGCAAAACGGAGTAGAGGCACATATGTGATATGTGCAGGACCGAGGATAATGCGATACGAGATACCGTATTATATTCTCGCGATATTTAGATATGAACCGGGACATCGAATCAAGTGTTGATTCGATGAATCGGTATATGATATATTAGTCGGTTATATTCGATATAGCCGGATCGTCGGATCAAGTGTTGATTCGATGATTTAATGTATAATGATATATATGATATAATGTATTACATTATCTAATATTGGATCGCTTTATTATTTCATTTTCTCACCGGATTAATACATATATATGCGATATATGTTAATTGTATTATTTTCTTTTTTTGCAAATATATAATATATATGTGATATATATTATTGTGACATGATATGATTTATTATGAAACATGTTTAAGGATGATAAAAAGGGATTAGGGTTTGATTAGGGTTAGCTCCCTCTTGTTCATTCTAGAAGCATTCTCTTTTGTCTTGGTTAAGATATTATGGTTGATTCTTATCCTTAACCTAACCAAACCCTAACTCTAGTTTATTCTTTACAAAGTTTTAGCCTCTCATCCTTGACCATGGTTCCATAATAAATGATATACTCTAATCTACTATTCATCACAAAAGTTTTTATTCTTTTCATTCTTCATCTTCTTCTCTCTTGAGTTTGAGAGAGAGTTCACTTGTGTTATCCTTTGTGATGAGTTATTGTGAGAAAATGATATAAAAAGAAAGCATAAATAATACTCCATCATCCTCATCTAATCTAGCCCATTAGATTAGGGTGTTCACCTCATTAGAGTGAGAGAAAGCTTGAGCTATTGCAACTTCGACGTAGGTCATCGGAGAAAAGGAATATGACAAGCTATCATGGATCGTTCGAGTCGTGGAGCCTCTCTTGAGTCCGGGAGATCATGGATCGCGGCGAAGGGACTTCTACTCGGAGCTTGTGAAGCGAAGGTGCGGACTACAAAGGTTGTTATCCCTCACACTTAGGTTTAAAGATTTTATCTTGCATGTTAAACCCCAATAATCTAGCAAAGATCCCGGCTTTGGGTTGTTCGGCACATCTAAAATTTTATTCGGGCATGTTTGATGCTTTATGAACCTTCACAAGAGTGCCTAGGAACCCTACAGTGGTATCAGAGCCTAGCTAGAGCATTAGGCGACGTTTTTACGAAGTTAAAACTCCGATCGAACCCGAACCGACAAAGCTAAACCCCTCTCTGGACAATTTTTTAAATCTAGGATTTTTCTGAATTAAAAATACCTAAAAATTTCAGCAGGGAAATATAAGAATTGTGGTGAAAAACGATAACCTAACACTTCCAAACCGCCGCGGAACCGCGGCCGTACCGCGCTTGGGCCGCGGATCCGCGGCCGTACAGGGGAGATTGGTATTTGTTTTTACACAGTAATTCATATTTCTGTGATTTAAATTTTATGGGTATTTTTATTCTGACTCAAGTGTTGAGTATTCTAGGGTTTATTTTGTAATCGTAGATTCGATCAGAATATTTAAATTCGTTATTATTTCCGGTTATTTAGAATCTGTTAAAATGTTCGAACGGATATCATTAACTCAAATTTCCCGACACGAAAAATTTTCAAGTGTTGAATCTTTTCTTGAGTTTAAATCTTTCGCAAATGCGTGCAAGTTTTGTGGTGGACCCTCTAGAAGACAACAAACCTTAACTCGATTATGTGACTGTCTTGAACTGCCTTTTGAACCTTCGGGTTTGGAGCAGTACGGCGTGCCACATGTGAGGCGTTGGCTTGACCCTTCTACGGCTGGACCGCTACTACTGTGACACATTCCTGATTATTTGAACTCCGCTCAAGTGTTGAGCAATTTGGGAAATTTTGGGTATTTGATTATCTGTTTGAAAAGTTTAATAATGTCTATTTATCTGGAATGTGATACAATATGTGGAATTCAAAGAGTTAGGCATGAAATGTGAAGTATGTGATATTTCGGATTTACGATGTCTAAAGTGATTGTGGATTCCAAATATTGTAGTTTTACACTTTCTTTTCTGTGACCGTAAGTGTAGTATGTAGTGGTATTGCCGATTGTCGTTGCTATACATCGACGACGATCGGTGTATGCATACTTACTTACGTTGATGATATGAGATATTATGTGTTGCTGAGATATGATGTGCAGGATTGTCGCGATTGAATAGCCGGGGTTTTATGTGAGATGAGAGTTTTATATTTTCATTCATGTAAATTCAAATGTAATGTAATATTCTTTTATTTGGGACACTTCCGGGATGAGGTTGATGCCACCAGTGTTGTATATTATTTACTTTTCCGCATTTGGATGGACCCAAGGAGTGGAGCACAGGTGACCGGGTTCTGGGGTTCAGTGGGAGGCCATCTTGAGGAGTCGAGACCGGGTCTCCTAAACTCCAGAATTGGTAGGTTCTCTTGCCGCTCTCGTAGGGGTCCAGGGTGTGTGCTTGGCTATTCATCACGACTGTGGAATCCGTATTTTCTATTGTTGGCTAAATACTAAATACGGACGTCCTAGTATATCCCACATTATATCTATGTTTCTGCTGCGATATCTATGATGTGATCATTTGATATGTTGTGATGGATACAGTATATAGTATATATGATATATTATATATACGTTACTTATGTTTTACACCTGCACTAGCCCTGCCCTGCTCTGTCGTTAGTTACCTAACCTAACGGTGCACGAGGGGACATCGAGGCGAAAGCGGATGGCATAAGTGTACGTTGTATTTATCTGTGATGCTTAGGAAGCATAAGCTGATGGGATTTTTTATTAATAAGATTAATAAAAAGAAAAGAAACCTAAAAGATGTTGTAGAATCAAAACTTTATAAAAAGGGTAGCTACAGTTTTGCTTTGCATAGTTGTATATATGATATACCCAGCACCTTATTCGATGAGGAAAAGCCGAGATCCCTTCACCGGGAGTGACCTCTTTAGCGAAACTGGCAGATGCTACAAAACTCGGTTTGTCTTTTGATTGCATTTAGAGTTTTGCTTTGCACAGTGATATATATGATATGTCCTGCACCTTATTCGATAAGGAAAGAGCCGAGATCTCTTCACCGGGAGTGACCTCTTTAGCAAAACTAATGAAAGCCTCAAAAACACTCCATTTCAAAATTTCACATGATTCTACGACGATATCAAGTTCATTACGCTCATGGTTTTCTGAAAAACCTGCGTAGCCCTCCGTCATTTCAGATAAAGACTAGTTAGTATTCGTGCTACGTTTGTTGACTATGTTAAGGCGTAGTGTGCGGTAGCTAATTAGTACTTATCTGCTAAAACATGAGATGTGATTGGATTAGGGTAGTTGTACGACTTTGTTGACTATGTTAAGGGTCGTGCAGGCGGGTTTAATTCAATCGGGAAATGACGGGTTGAACTTGGCTAGCAATTATGATTTTTTGACTATCTTAAGGTCATAAATTGATAGGGGAAAAATATTATCGGGAATTTCAAGTGTTGAAATTTGCAATGAGATTGCATACCTTCTATGAGATAGTTGGATCCCGATACCCACTGCGAGTAAGAGTTACTCCTGGGAGAGTTTTACACAGGACAATTAGTCGATCAAATAGGTGTCTAGAAAAGTGTTAACGGGGTTACGCCTCTGGGAAAACGAGGTTTACTTTAATTAGGTCTGTGCGAAAGCACGGGGAACCTCCCTCAAGTTCCGACACTGATCTGGCTGAAAGATTGACGAAATTGTAGGGTGTAATTAATCCCGGCTAATCTTACCTTTTAGGGTTTGAAGGTAGATTTGATAAAAACAGTGGGAGACATCCTGATTAGATAAGATAATAACCAATCTAATCTTGCAAGAGCATACGCTAAAGTGTTTTCTTCTCTCTCTCTCCAGGTAGCGACCATGTCAGGCCATAATCAAGATAATAATATGGATGTATTGATTGAACCCGCTTATTATACTGAGCAGGGGAACGTTGGACCCGTTCTTTCTTATAAGAGTTATAAGACTGAACAGGGAATAGGGGTATATCTGGATTCTCAAGCCGCCGAGAAGAACATGCATGTTGATGCATCTTCTTCTGGTGTGTTAGCTATTGAGAACTGTTTCTCAGTTCACCCTACGTCCTGGGTATTAGATACCGGATCAGGATCCCATATATGTAAATTGTTACATGGGCTACGAAAAGGTAGAGAACTGGGAAAAGGTGATCATTCCGTTCAAGTAGGAAACGGTGCAAGTATTACAGCCAAAGCAGTTGGTGAATATCACCTTGTATTGCCAAGTCGTAATACACTGATTCTAAATGAGTGCTATTATATACCGAACATGATGTGCAACATTATATCAGTCTCTTTATTAAGTAAAGAAGGATATAATTTTGTAGTAAAGGATAATGTTATGAACATATTCCTAGATCAAAAGTTGATTGCATCAGGCTCGTTACATAATGGCATATTTATTCTAAATTAGAATACAGTTCTCAATATACAAAACACACACAAGAGGAAAAGTTCAGAAATAAACGAATCCTTCTTGTGGCATTGTAGACTTGGTCATATCAATGCGACACGACTGGCTAAGTTACATAAGGATGGTTATTTGAATCCGTTCGAATTATCATCTTATGATACTTTCCATTCATGTCTCAAAGGAAAAATAACCAAAGCTCCGTTTAGTGGACACGGAGAAAGAGTTACTGAATTCTTAGGACTGGTACATAATGATTTATGCGGTCCCATGTCTACGCATGCCAGGAACGGTTCTTCCTACTTCATTACATTCACTGACGATCTCTCTAGATTCGGGCATGTGTTCCTAATGAAACACAAGTCTGAAGATTTTGAGAAATTCAGAGAATATAAGCACGAAGTAGAGAATCAAACGGGCAAAAGTATTAAGATTCTTCGATCTGATCGAGAAGGTGAATACTTAAGCAATGAGTTCCTAGATTATCTAAAAGAGAATGGGATTCTCTCTCAGCTTACTCCTCCTTATACACCACAGCACAACGGTGTATCGGAAGGGAGAAATCGCACCCTATTAGATATGGTGCGCTCTATGATGAGCGAGGCTGAGTTGCCTATTTCCTTCTGGGGTTATGCGCTTGAGACAGCAGCATACCTATTGAATCATGTTCCGTCTAAATCTGTGCCTACCACACCATATGAGATATGGAGTGGGAAGAGACTATATTTTAAACGAGTTAAGATATGAGGTTGTCCGGCCTACGTCAAAAGGAAAAATCCAGACAAACTCGAGGCACGGTCAGTTCTTTGCAAGTTTATGGGATATCCTAAGAATTCCCAAGGATATTTTTTCTACCAAGCTGAAGAACAAAAAGTGTTTGTTTCTCAATATGCCATCTTTTTGGAAAAGGAATTTCTTGCAAAAGAAATTAGTGGCAAAGAGATAGAGCTGGAAGAGGTTCCAGAAACACAAATTGCAATTGAAGATTTAGTAGAACCAGAGGATTCAGTAGTACCCGACGAACCCCAGCCTCTCCGCCGATCTAGTAGGGTTTCTCGTCCACCTGAGAGATACTACGGTTTTCTCATTGATAGTGGAAGCGAGGATTGCATCGTGGAAGATGATGACCCGACTAGTTTCGAGCAGGCCATCACGAGTGGTCACTCTGTGAAATGGCTGGATGCAATGTGATCTGAGATGGAATCCATGTACACCAATAAAGTATGGATTTTGGAAAATGCTCCTGAAGGGGTAAAACCCATTGGGAGCAAGTGGATTTTTAAAAGGAAATTTGGTTTAGATGGAAAAGTTGAGACTTTCAAAGCTAGACTTGTAGCAAAGGGTTTTCGTCAACGACCAGGTGTGGATTATGACGAAACCTTTTCTCCAGTAGCTATGCTTAAGTCCATCCGGATCTTACTTGCCATTGCTGCATACCATAACTACGAAATCTGGCAAATGGATGTTAAGACCGCCTTTATAAATGGTGATTTAGAAGAGTTCGTGTACATGACTCAGCCAGAGGGCTTCGTAGATAGTGGGAGCAGCGGAAAGGTGTGCAAGCTGCTTAAATCCATTTATGGGTTAAAGCAAGCATCGCGGAGATGGAACATCTGTTTTGATGTAGTAGTCAAAGAGTTTGACTTCATCAAAAACATAGATGAACCTTGTATCTATAAGAATGTAGCAGAGAGTAAGGTTGTCTTCCTCGTATTGTACGTGGATGACATACTGTTGATAGGAAATGATATTCCTATGCTGCAATCAGTCAAGCTCTTCTTATCACAAAGATTCTCAATGAAAGATCTAGGTGATGCCTCATGCATATTGGGGATTAGGATCTATAGAGATAGATCCAAACGGATACTGGGATTGTCCCAATCCAGGTACATTGACACCATACTAAAGAGATTTAGTATGTAAGAATCCAAGCGTGGGAACCAACCCATGATCTCTGGACTCACTCTCTCCAAAAAGATGTCTCCCAAGACTGATTTGGAAAGAGCTCGCATGCAAGGGATACCCTATGCTTCGGCAGTAGGCTCTATCATGTATGCGATGCTATGTACCAGACCCGATGTAGCATAATTACTAAGTGTAGTGAGTCGGTATCAAGCAGATCCTGGAGAGAGTCACTGGACAGCTGTGAAAAACATTCTCAAGTACTTGCGAAGGACTAGAGACATGTTCTTTGTGTATGGTAACGGAGAACTCCGGGTGGAGTCCTCTACCGATTCCAGCTTCCAAAGTGATAAGGACGACTCTAAGTCACCCTCGGGATTTGTCTTTACCCTCAATGGAGGGGCGGTATGTGGGAAGAGCTCCAAACAGGATACCGTTGCAGACTCGACGATGGAGGCTGAATACATCGTTGCCAACGATGCTGCCAAAGAGGCTGTCTGGATGATGAAGTTCATCACTGAACTTGGTGAGCTTCCATCTATTGAACATCCAATACCTCTGTATTGCGATAACAATGGAGCTGTGGATTTGGCCAAGAAACCCTGATCCCATCAGAAGTCCAGACATATTCTGAGGCGGTATCACCTGATCAGGGAGATAGTTGATCGCCGGGAGATCGAGGTCAGGAGAGTAGATACGAAGGACAACACTGTGGATCCACTCACGAAGGCCATTCCCTAGATACAGTTTGAGAGATATTCGGGATGCTAGGTATGAGATACTACAGCAGCTGGCCTTAGTGCAAGTGGGAGATTGTTAGTTATGTATATGCCCTAGAGGCCATTGTTGTACATATGATGTATATTATGATGGATGCTTGGATATATACAGAGAGGGCTTTCTTGCTCGTCATGATAGTATGCTATTTGGTTTCACTTTATCTTAACATGTTGACTTGTATTGGTTTACTGTCTTACTCTCGCATGTTGATAAAGCCCTTAGGATCTGTACTTGACTACTAGGACTGTGATGATATCATACTAGTGGGGCCATAGTAGTCGATGAGTACATCCTATAACTTTTCATAGTCGAGGGTATATCGAGACAGGGCATCGATACACCAGAGTAAACTAGCGTATGCGCATCTTGACCCATATGATGGGCGATGGATGTGTAAGTGCACGGCGGCGCCCCGGCCGTCAATCCGACGCCGGAATGCGGAAGCTATGCTTTTCTTTAAACTTTTCAAACCGGCACCACCGCGCACTATAAACCCGGATCGTGCCATTAATCTAGTCCTAGCTATCTAGAGAGGGGTAGTGAGATATACAGAGCGATCCGTGTCCTTCGGTCTTCTCGTCGTCGTCCCAATCTCCCCGCGGAATCTCCGGTCTCCACCTCGTCGCCGGAAGGGCACCACGTCGCCGGCTTCTTCTACGGGCTCCCACCTATGGACCGAGGCAACTCGGGCACGAAGTTGGCGAGCTGACGTGCCCAAGGTTTGCTGTAGAATAAGTGAAGATCTATATGTCTCATTTGGGGTTGTAGGGAGTTGCCTTTTGGTGGAGGAAAATAGATCAAAGCTTTTTGTTGATGAACTTGGGAATTTTGTAGCATGATAGGAGAAAAATTCCATACCCAAAAATGTCAGCCCCTTCCCTCTAAGATGGCCGGCCATGCTTATGAGGTGAATGAGAGGAGAGGGTGAGAATGAGGGATTGAGTCTCACAAGAATAATGTAAGAGAGAGAGATCAAAAAAGTTATCATGAAAGGAAATGATCACCAAAACAAACCCACACTCCACCAACCATCATCATCACTCCAAAGTCAAGCTATCATGAAACATCATGAACAAAGGAAAGTCAAGGGTGTTAAAATCATCATGAAACAACAAGATGCAAATAACACCCTCCACAAATGCTTATTTGCACAATTGCAAATAAGCCCTCCTCCACCAATCTTCAGCCAATGAAAGATACAAAGAAATATGGCTGAAACAGAAAACAAACTGGCAACTCCAAAAAACTGATCCCGCAATAAATTACAAGAAAACCCCGCTACTGTATATATATACCCGCATTTGTATTCCGACCGAAATACAAATGCAATGAGTCAAAATCTACACAGTACTATACTAGGATCCGGCTTAAACCAAAGCCCGCTGGTATTAACCGTCCGATCCTGATCCGTGCAATACCGCATGTATCTGATCGAACCCTGCCATATATCCATACGGCCTTTAGTACTAACCGTCCGATCCTGATCCATGCAATACCGTACGTATCTGATCGAACCCTGTCATATCTCCATACGGCCTCTACAGCGTTTCGCCCGAAACTTGAGTAACTGAATGTAAGGGACTCTAAAGACTCGTCAATACTATGGCTGTGGATTTAACCACTAGCACGTCAGAGGTTTTAGCCATACGTGACGGGCTACCAGCTATTGACCAAAAGGGACGTCGATGAGCGAACTCATCCTGACACCCTACTGAGCCTGTCAGTGACAATATCCGTACAGTCCGGTCCGTTCGTCTATGAGCATCGCATGGAGGGCCTAGGGGGTTGGTAAAAGTTCGACCCCCAAAAGCGGTACAAGTCGTGTCGGAGTGTAGCCAAGAACACCCTGAGATACTCCTGGAATACCTACCAGTAAATCTCGTGCCTTGGCCAAGGACTTCGTGTAATTGCTCTCCTAGACACAGCGCGACCTCACCCCCAATACCGGGAGAGACAAACCCCCGAAGATCCGCTCACTGCCTCCATGTGGCTCGGGACTGTACCCAACTAAAACCTGTTTGCACGTCTTCTTTGAGCGTGGTAGGGTAGTAATCAAAATACAGTGGGAACTCACACGAGACAAATTACGATCCTCAGGTCGATGAACTAACCTGTACACATGTCACCAGGGAACTGCAATCTGACGTCAGGTATAAGACCTACTAGCATGTTCCCGGCGAGTCCTGTCCGGTGTACTCATAACCCAATGAGCACCTGTATACATCTTAGGTGAACAAACTGACACCAGTGGCTTATGAGACCGGCCACCGCCCCTTGTCGGGGTCTCGACTGTATACACTAGTCTACTCTGGAGTATCGATGCCCTGTCTCGAAACTTCCACGACTAGGGACCTTTTAAGGATGTGCTTATAGACTACCAGCTCCCACGTATATGATTGCCCTCATACTGCTGGCAGTCAAGCAAGAATCCTAGGGGCTCTATCAACATGCAATAGTGACCTGTAAGGTCACCTGAAGCAGTACACGATGATAAAGATAAACCAGATAGCATACTATCATCTTGAGTAAGACTGTCCTACCGGAATAGGTCCTCCCTCAATCATTGCAATCACGTGCCTGTGATCCAATAATTGACTCTAAGGGCACTATCTCCAACAATCTCCCACTAGCACTCAAGGCTAATTATTGCGATGTCGCATACTCACAGCCCGTGTGATACCGAACACCCAATTCCTCTACTAATCAGTCTCACAAAACCCGTTTGCGAAACTATTGCGTTCGAGGAATAGCCTCAGTGAGTGGATCCGCCTTGATGTTTCTTTCTATGTCTCTCTATATCTCAAGTTCGCGGAGAAAGCCATCTCCCGAAATGAGCAATACCTGTCTTAGAATGTGTCTGGATGTCTGATGGGACCTAGCTCAAAAATGAACTCCAAATCCAAACTTCTTAGACTGTATCGTCAACTGAACTTAATCAGTATCCTGCGCCATGACTCCCTCAGTATTGCCTTGGACCACCTGTCCAAAATACTGCCCCTCGTCAGAAGGAAAAACTATAACTCTGACAACCTCCTTGTCGTCCAGGTCACCCTGGAAGCCTGGAATGATAATTGTCTCCCGAATGAAGTTGTCGTTATCATTCCCTAGAACATCCACTTATGTTCTAAAACTGCTTCCGACTGTTTCTCCAGGATAGGATCTATTAGTTATGTATATGCCCTAGAGGCCATTGTTGTACATATGATGTATATTATGATGGATGCTTAGATATATACAGAGAGGACTTTCTTACTCGTCATGATAGTATGCTATTTGGTTTCACTTTATCTTAACATGTTGACTTGTATTGGTTTACTGTTTTACTCTCACATGTTGATAAAGCCCTTAGGATCTGTACTCGACTACTGGGACTATGATGAGATCATACTAGTGGGGCCACGGTAGTCGATGAGTACATCCTATAACTGTTCCTAGTCGAGGGTATATCGAGACAGGGCATCGATACACCAGAGTAGACTAGCGTATACGCATCTTGACCCATATGATGGGCGATGGATGATCCCATATCCATCGGTATTTGACATCAGTGATGGTGTACGGGTGATCAGTGGAGACTGGGTACACTGGACGGACTCGCCGAGAACTCCCAGATGGTGATATACCACACGTCAGATAGCAGTTCTCCGGTGACACTGGTACAGGGTAGTCTGTAGACCCGAGATCGTCATGGAGTCTTGTGTGATTCCCACTGTGCTTTGATTTCCACCTTACCACGTCCAAGAGGGCGTGCAAAACGGTGGCTTTTGGGTACAGTCCCGAATCACATGGAGGCAATGAGCGATAGGAGGGGATTCGTCTCTCCCGGTATAGGGAGTTGATGTTGTGCTGTGTTTGATTGGCTATAACTGGAAGTCCCTGGCCAGGGCTGATATAGAGATTTACTGGTAAGTGTTACTAGTAGTTTCTCGACCCGTTATGAGCCACACATCGACACGACTTATCGGTTACTGGGGTCTGACATATACCACCCCTAGACTTGATATGCGACATATCAGACGAACAGACCGGACTGTACGGGAGTGTTACTGATCGGATTCACAGGAGAACGCACATGTTAGCTTGTTGATCTTCTGATCGCTCAATACCTGGGTGGCTGTTACGTTTAGCTGACCGCTTGCAGCTTGTGGGTGTTTGATATGATCATCACCTGCTACCGGCGTATTGACGATTCTTTAGAGTCCTACACAGAGGTTTCTTGGCTCAGGCGAAACGGAGTAGAGGCACATATGTGATATGTGCAAGACCGAGGATATTGCGATATGAGATACCGTATTATATTCTCGCGATATTTAGATATGAACCGAGACATCGGATCAAGTGTTGATTCGATAAATCGGTACATGATATATTAGTCGGTTATATTCGATATAGCCGGATCGTCGGATCAAGTGTTGATTCGATGATTTAATATATATAATAATATATATGATATATTATTATATTAACTAATATTGGCTTGCTTTATTATTTCATTTTCTCACTGGATGATACATTGATATATATGCGATATATGTTAATTGTATTATTTTATTTTGTTGCAAATATATAATATATATGTGATATATATTATTGTGACATGATATGATTAATTGTTAAACATGTTTAAGGATGATTAATTGAGGTTAGGGTTTGATTAGGGTTAGATGCTTCAAGTTGTTTCTAGAAGCATTTTTCTTTTGTCATTGCAAAGATCTTTTGGATGACACATTCTTTTAACCTAACCAAACCCTAACCCTAGTTGTTTCTCTACTCATTATTATCCTATCATCCTTGACCATGGTTTAAAAATCAATCATATAGTTCTTTCTATTCATCACAAAAGGTTTTAATCTTAGGATTATATTTTCCATTATCATCTTCTTCCTTCTTGATAAGCTCTCTTGAAAATCCTAAAGTGATGAATAAATATGAGAAAATGATATAAAAAGAAAGCAAAATTACTACTCTCTCATCCTCATCTCATCTAGCCCATGGGATTAGTGTGTTCTTCTCTTTTGAGTGAGAAAGCTTGAGTCGTAGCAACTTCAAGGTAGATCATCGGAGATTTGGAATAGTTCGAGCTAGCATGGATCGTTCGAGTCGTGGAGCCTCTCATGAGTCCGGGAGATCGTGGATCGCGGCAAAGGGACTTCTACTCGGAGCTTGTGAAGTGAAGGACCGGACTACAAAGGTTGTAATCCCTCACACTTAGATAAAAGTTATCTTCTTGTATGTTAAACCCTAATAATCTAGCAAAGATCCCGGCTTTGGGTTGTTCGGCACGTCTAAATTTTAATCCGGGCATGTTTGATGCCTTATGAACCTTCGCAAGAGTGCCTAGGAACCCTACAGTGGTATCAGAGCCTAGCTAGAGCATTAGGCGATGTGTTTACGAAGCTAAAACTCCGATCGAACCCGTAACGACGAAACTAGACACCTCTCTGGAAATTTTTTAAATTTTGGGAATTTTCTGAATTAAAAATATGTAAAAAAATCAGTAGGGAATTCTAAGAATTACCATAAAACCCGAGCCACCAATTCGATCAAACGGCGGCGGAACCGCGGCGCAAGCATGCCTTGCGCGGCGGTTCCGCGGCGGATTGATAGGATTGTGACACGTGGCTTTTCTGGTAATGTCCGTAGGTACTTGTTGACGCTTCTAGATATTTTTAACAGTGATTCCAGTATTGTTTAAATATGGGGTTTATTTTGTAATAGTAGATTCGATCGGAATATTTAAGTTCGTATTTCTTTCCGGATATTTAGAAATTGTTAAACTAGTTGAACGGATATCATTAACCGACTTTTTCCCGGCACGTAAAACTTTCAAGTGTTGAATTTTTATCGGGTTTACTTTCGGAAAATTGTACAAGTTAAGCGGTGGACCCTCTAGAAGACAACAAACCTTAACTCGATTATGTGACCGTCTTGAACTGCCTTTTGAACCTTCGGGTTTGGGGCAGTACGGCGTGCCACATGTGAGGCGTTGGCTTGACCCTTCTACGGCTGGATCACCGGTACTATGACATATTCTGGGATTATTTGAACTACGCTCAAGAGTTGAGCACTTTGGGAAATTTTGGGTATTTGATTATCTGTTCGGAAAGTTTAATACTGTCTATTTATCTGGAATGTGATACAATATGTGGAATTCATAGAGTTAGGCATGAAATGCGGAGTATGTGATATTTCGGATTTACGATGTCTAAAGTGATTGTGGATTCCAAATATTGTAGTTTTACACTTTCTTTTCTGTGACCGTAAGTGTAATATGTGATATCGCCGGTTTCGTTGCTATATGTCAACGACAATTGGGATGCGCATATTTACTTACGTTGATGATATGAGATATTATGTGTTGATGTGATATGTTATATTGGATCGTCTCGATCAGAATAGCCGGGGGTTTTATGTGAGATGAGGGTTTTAATTTTCATTCATGTAAAATTCATTTGTATTGTAATATTCTTTTATTTGGGGCACTTCCAGGTTGCGGTTGCTGTCACCAGTGTATATTATTTACTTTTCCGCATTAAGTAGACCCAAGGAGGGGAGCACAAGTAACCGGGTTCTAGGGTCCAGTGGGAGGCCATCTCGAGGAGTCGAGACCGGGTCTCCTAACCCTAGAATTGGCAGAGTTACTTGTCGCTCTCATAGGGGTCTTGGGATGTGGGTTTGGCTATTCGTCGCGACCGTGGAATCCGTGTTTTATACAGGCTCGTATTAAAAACACGGACGTCCTAGTATATCCAATATTTCATTTATGTTCTTCTGCTGCAATGTTCTGTGATGAGATCATATTACTGCCTGAGACGAATGCTTATACTATATATATATGCTGATATATAAATATTACTGCTTTCGTTTTTTCTGTGATGCTTAGGAAGCATAAGCTGATGGGATTTTTATTAATGAGATTAATAAAAGAAAAGAAACCTAAAGATGTTGTAGAATCAAAAACTTTACAAAAAGGGTAGCTACAGTTTTGCTTTGCACAGTGATATATACGATATATCCTGCACCTTATTCGATGAGGAAAGGACCGAGATCCCTTCACCGGGAGTGACCCCTTTAGCAAAACTGGCAGATGCTACAAAACTCGGATTGTCTTTTGATTGCTTTTAGTGTTTTGCTTTGCACAGCGGTATATATGATATATCCTGCACCTTATTCGATGAGGAAAGGGCCAACGATCCCTTCACCGGGAGTGACCCCTTTAGCGAAACTAAGAAAAGCCTCAAAAACACTCCTTTTCAAAAACACATGATTCTACGACGATATCAAGTTCATTACGCAATAGGTTTTCTGAAAAACCTGTCGTAGCTCTCCGTCATTTCAGATAAATCCTACTTAGTATTCGTGCTGTGTTTGTTGACCTTGTCAAGGCACAGTGTACGGTAGCTAATTAGTGTTTATCTGCTAAAACATGAGATGTGATTGGATTAGGGTATTCGTACGGCCTTGTTGACCTTGTCAAGGATCATGCGGGTGGGTTTAATTCAATCAGGAAATGACGGGTTGAACTTGACTTGCGATTTATGGTTTGTTGACCTTGTCAAGGTCATAGATCACTAGGGGCAAAAGATTATCGGGAATTTCAAGCTTTGAAATTTGCAATGAGATTGCATACCTCCTATGAGATAGTTGGATCCCGATACCCACTGCGAGTAAGTGTTACTCCTGGGAGAGTTTTACACAGGACAATTAGTCATTCAAGTAGGTGTCTAGAAAAGTGTTAACGAGGTTACGCCTCTGGGAAAACGAGGTTTACTTTAATTAGGTCGGTGCGAAAGCACGGGGAACCTCCCTCAAAGTACCGACACTGATTTGGCTGAAAGATTGACGAAGTTGTAGGGTGTAATTAATCCCGGCTAATCTTACCTTTTAGGGTTTTAAGGTAGATTTGATAAAAACAGTGGGAGACATCCTGATTAGATAAGATAATAACCAATCTAATCTTGCAAGAGCATACGCTAAAGTGTTTTCTTCTCTCTCTCTCCAGGTAGCGACCATGTCAGGCCATAATCAAGATAATAATATTGATGTATTGACTGAACCTAATTATTGTACTGAGCAAGGGAACGTTGGACCCGTTCTTTCTTATAAGAGTTATAAGACTGAACAGGAAACAGGAGAATATCTGGATTCTCATGCCGCCCAAAAGAACTTGCATGTTGATGCATCTTCTTCAGGTGTGTTAGTTATTGAGAACTGTTTCTCAGTTCACCCTACGTCCTGGGTATTAGATACCGGATCAGGATCCCACATATGTGAACAGTTACATAGGCTACGTAAAGGTAGAGAACTGGGAAAAGGTGATCATTCCGTTCAAGTAGGGAACGGTGCAAGTGTTGTAGCCAAAGCAGTTGGCGAATATCACCTTGTATTACCAAGTCGTAATACACTGATTCTGAATGAGTGTTATTATATACCGAACATGATGTGCAACATTATATCAGTTTCTTTATTAAAGAAGGATATAATTTTGTAGTAAAGGATAATGTTATGAACATATTCCTAGATCAAAAGTTGATTGCATCAGGCTCGTTACGTAATGGCATATTCATTCTAAAACAGAATACAGTCCTGAATATACAAAACACACACAAGAGGAAAAGTTCAGATGTGAACGAATCCTACTTGTGGCATTGTAGACTTGGTCATATCAATGCGACACGACTAGCTAAGTTACATAAAGATGGTTATTTGAATCCGTTCGAATTATCATCTTATGATACTTGCCATTCATGTCTCAAAGGAAAAATGACCAAAGCTCCGTTTAGTGGACACGGAGAAAGAGTTACTGAACTCTTAGGACTAATACATAGTGATGTATGCGGTCCCATGTCTACGCATGCTAGGAACGGTTCTTCCTACTTCATTACATTCACTGACGATCTCTCCAGATACGGACATGTGTTTCTGATGAAACACAAGTCTGAAGCTTTTGAGAAATTCAGAGAATATAAGCACGAAGTAGAGAATCAAACGGGCAAAAGTATTAAGATTCTTCGATCTGATCGAGGAGGTGAATACTTAAGCAATGAGTTCCTAGATTATCTAAAAGAGAATGGGATTCTCTCTCAGCTTACTCCTCCTTATACACCACAGCACAACGGTGTATCGGAGCGAAGGAATCGCACCCTATTAGATATGGTACGCTCCATGATGAGTACAACTGAGTTACCTATTTCCTTCTGGGGGTATGCGCTTGAGACAGCCATAGACCTATTGAATAGAGTTCCTACCAAATCTGTGCCTACCACTCCATATGAGATATGGAAAGGGAAGAGACCACATCTTAATTATATTAAGATATGGGGTTGTCCGGCCTATGTCAAAAGACAAAATCCGGACAAACTAGAGGCAAGATCAGTCTTATGTAAGTTTGTAGGATATCCCAGAAATTCACAAGGGTATATCTTCTACCACCCCGAGGAACAAAAGGTGTTTGTTTCTCGACATGCTACTTTCTTAGAAAAAGGTTTTCTTATGAAACAGAACAGTAGTATTGAGGTAGAACTGGAAGAGGTTCCAGCAACACAAACTATAACAGAAGACTTGGTTGAACCAGAGGATTCAGTAGTACCCGACGAACCCCAGCCTCTCCGCCGATCTAGTAGGGTTTCTCATCCACCTGAGAGATACTACGGTTTTCTCATTGATGGTGGAAGCGAGGATTGCATCATGGATGATGATGAACCGACTAGTTTCGAGCAGGCCATCACGAGTGGTGACTCTGTGAAATGGCTGGATGCAATGCGATCTGAGATGGAATCCATGTACACCAACAAAGTATGGACTTTGGAACATGCTCCTGAAGGGGTAAAACCCATTGGGAGCAAGTGGATCTTTAAAAAGAAATTTGGTGTAGATGGAAAAGTTGAGACTTTCAAAGCTAGACTTGTAGCAAAAGGTTTTCGTCAAAGACCAGGTGTGGACTATGACGAAACCTTTTCTCCAGTGGCTATGCTTAAGTCCATTCGGATCTTACTTGCCATTGCTGCATACCATGACTACGAAATCTGGCAAATGGATGTTAAGACCGCCTTTCTAAACGGTGATTTAGAAGAGAGCGTGTACATGACTCAGCCAGAGGGCTTCGTAGATAGTGGGAGCAGCGGAAAGGTGTGCAAGCTGCTTAAATCCATTTATGGGTTAAAGCAAGCATCGCGGAGTTGGAACATCTGTTTTGATGTTGTAGTCAAAGAGTTTGACTTCATCAAAAATATAGATGAACCTTGTATCTATAAGAAGGTAGCAGAGGGTAAGGTTGTCTTCCTCGTATTGTACGTGGATGACATACTCTTGATAGGAAATGATATTCCTATGCTGCAATCAGTCAAGCTCTTCTTATCACAGAGATTCTCAATGAAAGATCTAGGTGATGCCTCCTGCATATTGGGAATCATGATCTATAGAGATAGATCTAAACGGATATTGGGATTGTCCCAATCCAGGTACATTGACACCATACTAAAGAGGTTTAGTATGGAAGAATCCAAGCGTGGGAACCAACCCACGATCTCTGGACTCACTCTCTCCAAAGAGATGTCGCCCAAGACTGATTTGGAGAGAGCTCGCATGCATGGGATACCCTATGCTTCGGCAGTAGGCTCTATCATGTATGCGATGCTATGTACCAGACCCGATGTAGCATACTCACTAAGTGTAGTGAGTCGGTATCAAGCAGATCCTGGAGAGAGTCATTGGACAGCAGTGAAGAACATTCTTAAGTACTTACGAAGGACTAAGGAGATGTTCTTGGTGTATGGTAACGGAGAACTCCAGGTGGAGTCCTTTACCGATTCCAGCTTCCAATGTGATAAGGACGACTCTAAGTCGCATTCGGGTTTTGTCTTTACCCTCAATGGAGGGGCGGTATGTTGGAAGAGTTCCAAACAGGATACCGTTGCAGACTCGACGATGGAGGCTGAATACATCGCTGCCAACGATGCTGCCAAAGAGGCTGTCTGGATCAAGAAGTTCATTAGTGAGCTTGGTGTGGTTCCATCCATTGAGCATCCAATACCTCTGTATTGCGATAACAATGGAGTTGTGGCTTTGGCCAAGGAACCCAGGTCCCATCAGAAGTCCAGACATATTCTGAGGCGGTATCACCTGATCAGGGAGATAGTTGATCGCCGGGAGATCGAGGTCAGGAGAGTAGATATGAAGGACAACACTGCGGATCCATTCACGAAGGCTATTCCCCAGATACAGTTTGAGAGATTATTCGGGATGCTAGGTATGAGATACTACAGCAGCTGGCCTTAGTGCAAGTGGGAGATTGTTAGTTATGTATATGCCCTAGAGGCCATTGTTGTACATATGATGTATATTATGATGGATGCTTAGATATATACAGAGAGGACTTTCTTGCTCGTCATGATAGTATGCTATTTGGTTTCACTTTATCTTAACATGTTGACTTGTATTGGTTTACTGTTTTACTCTCACATGTTGATAAAGCCCTTAGGATCTGTACTCGACTATTGGGACTATGATGAGATCATACTAGTGGGGCCACGGTAGTCGATGAGTACATCCTATAACTGTTCCTAGTCGAGGGTATATCGAGACAGGGCATCGATACACCAGAGTAGACTAGCGTATACGCATCTTGACCCATATGATGGGCGATGGATGATCCCATATCCATCGGTGTTTGACATCAGAGATGGTGTACGGGTGCTCAGTGGAGACTGGGTACACTGGACGGACTCGCCGAGAACTCCCAGATGGTGATATACCACACGTCAGATGGCAGTTCTGCGGTGACACTGGTACAGGGTAGTCTGTAGACCCGAGATCGTCATGGAGTCTTGTGTGATTCCCACTGTGCTTTGATTTCCACCTTACCACGTCCAAGAGGGCGTGCAAAACGGTGGCTTTTGGGTACAGTCCCGAATCACAAGGAGGCAATGATCGATAGGAGGGGATTCGTCTCTCCCGGTATAGGGAGTTGATGTTGTGCTGTTTTCGATTGGCTATAACTGGAAGTCCCTGGCCAGGGCTGATATAGAGATTTACTGGTAAGTGTTACTAGTAGTTTCTCGACCTGTTATGAGCCACACATCGACACGACTTATCGGTTACTGGGGTCTGACGTATACCACCCCTAGACTTGATATGCGACATATCAGACGAACAGACCGGACTGTATGGGAGTGTTACTGATCGGATTCACAGGAGAACGCACAGGCTAGCTTGTTGATCTTCTGATCGCTCAATACCTGGGTGGCTGTTACGTTTAGCTGACCGCTTGCAGCTTGTGGGTGTTTGATATGATCATCACCTGCTACCGGCGTATTGACGATTCGTTAGAGTCCTACACAGAGGTTTCTTGGCTCAGGCGAAACGGAGTAGAGGCACATATGTGATATGTGCAAGACCGAGGATATTGCGATATGAGATACCGTATTATATTCTCGCGATATTTAGATATGAACCGAGACATCAGATCAAGTGTTGATTCGATAAATCGGTACATGATATATTAGTCAGTTATATTCGATATAGCCGGATCGTCGGATCAAGTGTTGATTCGATGATTTAATATATATAATAATATATATGATATATTATTATATTAACTAATATTGGCTTGCTTTATTATTTCATTTTCTCACTGGATGATACATTGATATATATGCGATATATGTTAATTGTATTATTTTCTTTTGTTGCAAATATATAATATATATGTGATATATATTATTGTGACATGATATGATTAATTGTTAAACATGTTTAAGGATGATTAATTGAGGTTAGGGTTTGATTAGGGTTAGATGCTTCAAGTTCCTTCTAGAAGCATTTTTTCTTTTCTCATTGCAAAGATCTTTTGGATGACACATTCTTTTAACCTAACCAAACCCTAACCCTAGTTGTTTCTCTACTCATTCTTATCCTATCATCTTTGACCATGGTTTAAAAATCAATCATATAGTTCTTTCTATTCATCACAAAAGGTTTTAATCTTAGGATTATATTTTCCATTATCATCTTCTTCCTTCTTGATAAGCTCTCTTGAAAATCCTAAAGTGATGAATAAATATGAGAAAATGATATAAAAAGAAAGCAAAATTACTACTCTCTCATCCTCATCTCATCTAGCCCATGGGATTAGTGTGTTCTTCTCTTTTGAGTAAGAAAGCTTGAGTCGTAGCAACTTCAAGGTAGATCATCGGAGATTTGGAATACTTCGAGCTAGAATGGATCGTTCGAGTCGTGGAGCCTCTCATGAGTCCGGGAGATCGTGGATCGCGGCAAAGGGTCTTCTACTCGGAGCTTGTGAAGTGAAGGAGCGGACTACAATGGTTGTAATCCCTCACATTTAGATAAAAGTTATCTTCTTGCATGTTAAACCCTAATAATCTAGCAAAGATCCCGGCTTTGGGTTGTTCGGCACGTCTAAATTTTAATCCGGGCATGTTTGATGCCTTATGAACCTTCACAAGAGTGCCTAGGAACACTACAGGATCAATGTCAACTTATTCCATCTAGTGCAGGAACAACATCTGGTGTGGTACTTGACATCTCATGATTGACTCAATTGCCTGAGCAAGTGATCTGCCAATCATGCACATCCCTCTCCCCTTTAGTCTATAAGACACTTTTAGAGAGGGTGAGTCCATTACCTGCAGGTACACTACCGTGCCAGGAGTCGTCCATTCTAAATACTCTTAGAATGCTGTCTAAGTACCCTAATTGGGAAACCACCCAAATCTTGATCTAAAACCATAGATCTAGTAACCAGTATGTCTGATATAATGTCCAAGTCCCATGTGGAGAAATCACTGTGTGACGACCAAAGTATAACCGATCGTAGTATAGGAATATCACTTCCTACTCTGTGTATGTCATCCAAATACCATGACATCACACCCTACTACCTTCTCAACAGATCCATCCCCTATTCTGACGAAGTCAAACCTATGACTGTCACGTCAGAAATAGATGATCTATCTCCGCTACAGCTGCTTTAGTCTATAAATTGTCATAAGACACCTGTCCACCAATGCTTCCGCTGCTCCCACTGACAACGACAACCCTCTGGCAGAGTCATATACACGTTCACTTCTAAAGCTAGTTTTGAACGACGCTATACTCATCCTCCCACCGGGTCTTACAGTCTGGAACAACAACAATGGCAAGTCTGGGTAAACAAGAACTTCCCTGTCACCGACCTTGAGGCTACCGGAGTACCTCTCGGGTGCCTGAAGTTACCCACCTTATCTGCGTAGTGGCCAATGGAATGTCAAGCCGGATTGAATCTTTAGGTTCCTATCAAATCTTCAGTAATCGTTTGTGGTTCTGGAATCACTCCCAGTTCTATCATACTCCCACTACTGTTTTCTGAAAAAATCCATTTTTAATAAAACTGTGGCGAGTCTAGAACAATATCACTATTGATCTTCCAGATGGTAGAAAGTCAACCCTCGTCATAGCCTGGGTCAACCCACAAACAGCCATTACAGAAACATGCCTTGAGTTATCCAGAGTCTGGGTTTAAGCATAGGCCGGACAACTCCCCGTACCTTAACATCGTTAAGATATGAACTGTTCTATATCCAATATAGAAATAGAGGCACTGATTTAATTGAACCAGATTCAAATCATGCAGCTGTCTCCAGTGCATGTCAACTAAATGGAAAAAGACCGATCGGCGCTACTCAACTTAGGAATGCTTCCAATTATAAGTAACCCGAAAGAGAAGCAAGTTCTCTTAATCACTACTATCAACTGAATACCATACACAAGTATCTACATCTTCGATCACTTTGAAGAATCCCGATACTTGCAATACCTGGTTCTCTACTTTATTCAAATACCTATAACTTCTCAAAATTCGGACCCTGTGTTTCCACGAAACACTTGTCTAAAAACTAGAGAAGTCATAAGTAAACCGAATATAGTACGAGGACCAACCCCTCTGTCCTGATGGACCCTGGACAACATACAATACTCTGTATAAGTCCCTTATGTCTGATAACTCATTCACTGTGTGTCGTAGGTTGAAAACTGTACTTATGGTTAAGAAGAATTACACCGCTGTTTAATGCTCCTTACCTAACCATCCACTGATATAGGTAAATGTCACAGACATAATTTCAGAAAGGTATATCTCATTCTATGAAAATAGACGTACAGATATATCAATTTGAAATTGGTGCATAACAGCGGATATTCAAAACAAAAAATTTGCCGTCCGGCAAACAACCCAGGCGATTTCCTCAAATATCACCAATTACAACGAATCCCGATATAATGAGGATGATAACCCAATTCCCAATAACTTACTCCCACTCATCATCTGTAAAAACCATACAGATGTGAGAATCATACCTGGTAAATACATACCCTGGGGTAAGTATCTAATCGAGAAATCAGTTTTCTTTTAACATTACACAGAGAAACTGAAACATTGAAATGTTTCGATGGGGTATCCGGGTATTCCCAGTAATGCCTCTTCCATTATCCAGATTCACAACTGTAACCGCGTAATTCTTTGCCATCATTCCAAATCCCTTTATATGTCTTTAGTCATTACCTTCTGTACACTCCTTTAGGCCAAATGGTTTTCTTCCTTCCCTACCGTTCGGCACCAGCCTATGGTTTGGAAGAAGACTATCCAATAAGCATAATGGGTGTACTGTCCTAATCCTAGGAGCACTCGCAATGCGAGAGAAGGTGAAGATAAAAGACAACCGAATAAACCTTATTCCTATTTCTCCTGAACCAGAATCCATCCCCGAACTGGAACAAGTTCCTTTCGAGTTCGTATATAACCATACGATGGAGTATCCAATAAACTGTGGATCTACGTAGTGATACGGAGTGTCCTGGAGAAATACAAAGGTGATTTAGGATTGGCGAAGAAATACTTGGTTTGGTCGTGAATAGCAGTCGCAATTTACTTTGCCCTCTCACTAATCCCTTGTTATGTCTTTACTTAATACCTTCTGTACACCATCGTTAGGCTAATTGGTTTTCTTCATTCCCTACCGGTCGGCACCAGCCTAAGGTTTGGAAGAAGACTATCCAATTTGCGTAATAGGTGTACTATCTCCTAAACCAAGGAGTACTCGCAACCTGAGAGAAAGTAAAAGGAAAAGACAACTGAATAGTCCTATCCGTTTTCTCTAGAACTGGAAACCAACCTCGAATAAATTCCTTCGACTTCGTATATAACCATACGATGGTTTTATCCAATGGAAGTGGACGTTCGTAGTAATACGGGGTGTCCTATAGAAAAGGGTAAAAGTAGGAGTGGCAATGAGGTTTGCAACTCTGACAATCCAAAAGCTGGTGTTTAAGAAGGTTCGGTCAATTTTGGTCTCTGAGTCATAGTCTTAGGGTCGGGTCAATGGTCGCTGCCAAAGAGAGAGAGAAAAGAAACACTCAGCGTGCACTCTAACCTAGATTAGAATGGTTACCAATTTATCTAATCCGGAAACCTCCCACTGTAACCTCAAATTCTCCTCCAAACCTGAAAGAAAAATTAGTCGGGGTCAACCGAGGAGTAAACTAACTCATCAGTGGGAATCGGGATCCAACTATCATCGCATGATAACGTGACGGAATCCACTCACATCATCGCACTCCAGAAGGTATGCGCATAGCTGGCAAGTTTCAGTTTCTTTAGAAACTCCGGATGTGATTTCTGCCTCATGCTCTTATGACCTTGACTTTGGCCAACAAATCATAAGTCACATGTCAAGTTCTACCCGTCATTCTCCAGGTTAATTTGAGCCCACCCGCACAAGCCCTTGACTTTGGCCAACAAGGCTATACGACTGCTCCAAACCAACTCATCTATCTATGCTGCATATGAATACCCAACAGCTACCAAACACTGTGCCTTGACTTTGGCCAACAAACACAGCTTGAATACTATTGACCACCTATATGAAACGACGGAGGGCTACGAATGGTTTCTGGCGAAAACCTTTAACGTAATGAACTTGATATCGTTGAAGGAACCGGATAGCTTTTATGAAAATATAGTGACGAAAACCATTGCTAAAGAGGTCACTCCTGGTGAAGGGATCTCGGCTCTTTCCCCGTAAAATGAGGTGCAGGATATTCCAACTGAATACCACGGTGCAAAGCCAAAGTAATCGGCTATAGTGAAGTTAATGCCTTGACGCAAACTTTTTGTCCAAGGGGTCACTCCCGGTGAAGGGATCTCGGCCCATGCCTCGTCGACTGAGGAGCAGGATATTCCAACTGAATACCACAATGCAAAACAAAAGAGAACGTCCTTGCAATAACAGCTTTTTGAAAATTTTTCCAACAACATCAGAATAGATTTGTTTTTAACTTGCATTAATCCGAATCAACGCAGTCCCATTAATTGATCACACCACAAAGAACGAAATATAATGATGTACGTATATGCCATCAGCATTCGCCACTGGGTCCCGTCATTACCCGTTAGGTTAGCTAACTAACGACAGAGCGGGGACAGGACTAGCGCGAATGCAAAACATATACAACATCTACTAATATATATATATATATATCAATATATAATATTTCGCTCAAGGCGTGATAAAATGCAACATCATAGAAATGTACAGCATCACAGAACAATACAGATATCTGGGATCCCCGGGTTTCACAGAGCCGCTACTGAAACTCGACGTTCCCCTGGTCGTGTGGATAGCCTGTGCAATGAAATCCTAGACCCCTACGGGCGCGGAAAGTTACCCGCCAAAACCTGAAGCGAGGCAGCCCCCTTCAGCAACGTGAATGGACCACCCGGCACTTCACGGAATCCGATAACTTGGGCACTCCTCCTGGGTCAACCTGTACCCCCTACGAGTACGGCGAATAGCCCGCCAATTCTAGAGTGAAGCCCCCTCCGTCTCAATGCCATGATATGCGTGCTTGTTGCCCTCTAGAACCCGGCTATCCGTGCACCCCACCTTAGGGTAATCCTAGTACAGAAAGTAAAATATACATACAACGGGTACATCGACCTCGACCCGGTCGTGCCCCAAAAGAATAATATACAAACTGGCAGTGACGGCAGTCCACATGTCGGACGCTCGCCCCGCAATATCAAATGTATATAATACAACCATAACTGTACTAACATTGCATCCAGGCTATCCCCCATGACCAATCCGCAACATCAAAGCACAATCACAGAACATAAACGTGAATGTCACGTTCGCAAATCCGTCTAACCGGGCTATAGCAGTTAGACAGGATTTACCGATCAAGTGACATTCACGGTCGCAGATATAATGTAAATACTGTGAACAAATGTGTTTAAAATATCCGATCGATTAAATTTTACCAAGTGGGCCCCCAAGCAATACTGTAGCACTCACAGAAATTCTGGGCCCAAACAAAGTATACAAAAACCCCTATTTTCAGCCCAAAAGCCTACTACAAAAAATTGGTGAAGTGAAGCTAAATTCCTGCGGCGGAACCGCGGCCAAAGAGAGGTTACGGCCGCGGTTCCGCGGTCGTATGGAGAGATCATGTCACCAAAATTTTATAGTGTTCTTAGGATTCTCTGCACATCATTCTGCAATACCCTGAAAAAATTTTGGAGACAAAACAATTTCGACAGAAACTGATTGTACATGAAAACGCGGTTTTGGGATTTTTGTTCGATCGGAAATGTAAAACACATTAGCCAAAGCTAGACTAGGTTAATGGCGAGTCTCTGATACCACTGTAAGTGCACGGCGGCGCCCCGGCCGTCAATCCGACGCCGGAATGCGGAAGCAATGCTTTTCTTTAAACTTTTCAAACTGGCACCACCGCGCACTATAAACACGGATCGTGCTATTAATCTAGTCCTAGCTATCTAGAGAGGGGTAGAGAGATATACCGAGCGATCCGTGTCCTTCGGTCTTCTCGTCGTCGTCCCGATCTCCCCGCGGAATCTCCGGTCTCCACCTCGTCGCCGAAAGGGTACCACGTCGCCGGCTTCTTTTACGGGCTCGCACCTCTGGACCGAGGCAACTCGGGCACGAAGTTGGCGAGCCGACGTGCCCAAGGTTTGCTGTAGAATAAGTGAAGATCTATATGTCTCATTTGGGATTGTAGGGAGTTGCCTTTTGGTGGAGGAAAATAGATCAAAGCTTTTTGTGGATCAACTTGGGAATTTTGTAGCATGATAGGAGAAAAATTCCCTACCCAAAAATGGGCAGCCCCTTCCCTCTAAGATGGCCGGCCATGCTTATGAGGTGAATGAGAGGAGAGGGTGAGAATGAGGGAGTGAGTCTCACAAGAATAATGAAAAAGAGAGAGATCAAAAAAGTTATCATGAAAGGAAATGATCACCAAAACAAACCCACACTCCACCAACCATCATCATCACTCCAAAGTCAAGCTATCATGAGCCATCATGAACAAAGGAAAGTCAAGGGTGGTAGAATCATCATGAAACAACAAGATGCAAATAACACCCTCCACAAATGCTTATTTACACAATTGCAAATAAGCCCTCCTCCACCAATCTTCAGCCAATGAATGATACAAAGAAATATGGCTGAAACGGAAAACAAAATGGCAACTCCAAAAAACTGATCCCGTAATAAATTACAGGTAAACCCCGCTACTGTATATATATACCCGCATTTATATTCCGACCGAAATACAAATGCAATGAGACAAAATCTACACAGTACTATACTAGGATCCGGCTTAAACCAAAGCCCGCTAGTATTAACCGTCCGATCCTGATCCGTGCAATACCGCACGTATCTGATCAAACCCTACCATATATCCATACGGCCTTTAGTACTAACCGTCCGATCCTGATCCGTGGAATACCGCACGTATCTGATCGAACCCTGCGATATCTCCATACGGCCTCTACAGCGTTTCGCCCGAAACTTGAGTAACTGAATTTGGGGGACTCTAAAGACTCGTCAATATTATGGCTGTGGATTTAACCACTAGCACGTCAGAGGTATTAGCCATACGTGACGGGCTACCAGCTATTGACCAAAAGGGACGTCGATGAGCGAACTTATCCTGACACCCTACTGAGCCTGTCAGTGACAATATCCGTACAGTCCGGTCCGTTCGTCTATGAGCATCGCATGGCGGGCCTAGGGGGTTGGTAAAATTCAGACCCCCAAAAGCGGTACAAGTCGTGTCGGAGTGTAGCCCAGAACACCCTGAGATACTACTGGAATACCTACCAGTAAATCTCCTGCCTTGGCCAAGGAGTTCGTGTAATGGCTCTCCTAGACACAGCGCGACCTCACCCCCAATACGGGAGAGACGAGCCCCCGAAGATCCGCTCACTGCCTCCATGTGGCTCGGGACTGTACCCAACTAAAACCTGTTTGCACGTCTCCTTTGAGCATGGTAGGGTAGTAATCAAAGTACAGTGGGAACTCACACGAGACAAATGACGATCCTCAGGTCGATGAACTAACCTGTACACATGTCACCAGGGAACTGCTATCTGACGTCAGGTATAAGACCAACTAGCATGTTCCCGGCGAGTCCTGTCCGGTGTACTCATAACCCAATGAGCGCCTGTATACATCTTAGGTGAACGAACTGACACCAGTGGCTTGTGAGACCGGCCACCACCCCTTGTCGGGGTCTCGACTGTATACACTAGTCTACTCTGGAGTATCGATACCCTGTCTCGAAACTCCCACGACTAGGGACCTTTTAAGGATGTGCTTATAGACTACTAGCTCCCACGTATATGATCGCCCACATACTGCTGGCAGTCAAGCAAGAATCCTAGGGGCTCTATCAACATGCAATAGTGACCTATAAGGTCACCTGAAGCAGTACACGATGATAAAGATAAACCAGATAGCATACTATCATCTTGAGTAAGACTGTCCTACCGGAATAGATCCTCCTTCAATCATTGCAACCACGTGCCTGTGATCCAATAATTGACTCTGAGGGCACTATCTCCAACAGGATGATCCCATATCCATCGATGTTTAACATCAGAGATGGTGTACGGGTGCTCAGTGGAGACTGGGTACACTAGACGGACTCGCCGAGAACTCCCAGATGGTGATATACAACACGTCAGATGGCAGTTCTCCGGTGACACTGGTACAGGGTAGTCTGTAGACTCGAGATCGTCATAGAGTCTTGTGTGATTCCCACTGTGCTTTGATTTCCACCTTACCAAGTCCAAGAGGGCTTGCAAAACGGTGGCTTTTGGGTACAGTCCCGAATCACGTGGAGGCAATGAGCGATAAGAGGGGATTCTTCTCTCCCGGTATAGGGAGTTGATGTTGTGCTGTGTTCGATTGGCTATAACTGGAAGTCCCTGGCCAAGGCTGATATAAAGATATACTGGTAAGTGTTACTAGTAGTTTCTCGACCTGTTATGAGCCTCACATCGACACGACTTATCGGTTACTGGGGCCTGACGTATACCACCCCTAGACTTGATATGTGACATATCAGACGAACAGACCGGACTTTACGGGAGTGTTACTGATTGGATTCACAGGAGAACGGACAGGCTAGCTTGTTGATCTTCTGATCACTCAATACCTGGGTGGATGTTACATTTAGCTGACCGCTTGCAGCTTGTGGGTGTTTGATATGATCATCACCTGCTACCGGCGTATTGACGATTCTTTAGAGACCTACACAGAGGTTTCTTGGCTCAGGCAAAACGGAGTAGAGGCACATATGTGATATGTGCAGGACCGAGGATAATGCGAACATAAGATACCGTATTATATACTCGCGATATTTAGATATGAACCGAGACATCGGATCAAGTGTTGATTCGATGAATAGGTTCATGATATATTAGTCGGTTATATTCGATATAGCTGGATCGTCAGATCAAATGTTGATTCGATGATTTAATGTATAATGATATATATGATATATTGTATTACATTATCTAATATTGGCTCGCTTTATTATTTCATTTTCTCACCGGATTAATACATTGATATATATGCGATATATGTTAATTGTATTATTTTCTTTTGTTGCAAATATATAATATATATGTGATATATATTATTGTGACATGATATGATTTATTATGAAACATGTTTAAGAATGATAAAAAGGGATTAGGGTTTGATTAGGGTTAGCTCCTTCTTGTTCATTCTAGAAGGATTCTCTTTTGTCTTGGTTAAGATATTATGGTTGATCCTTATCCTTAACCTAACCAAACCCTAACTCTAGTTTATTCTCTACAAAGTTTTAGCCTCTCATCCTTAATCATGGTTCCATAATCAATCATATACTCTAATCTACTATTCATCACAAAAGTTTTTATTCTTTTCATTCTTCATCTTCTTCTCTCTTGAGTTTGAGAGAGAGTTCACTTGAGTTTTCTTTTGTGATGAGTTATTGTGAGAAAATGATATAAAAAGAAACATAAATACTACTCCATCATCCTCATCTAATCTAGCCCATTAGATTAGGATGTTCACCTCATTAGAGTGAGAGAAAGCTTGAGCTATTGCAACTTCGACGTAGATCATCGGAGAAAAGGAATACGACAAGCTATCATGGATCGCTCGAGTCGTGGAGCCTCTCTTGAGTCCGGGAGATCATGGATCGTGGCGAAAGGACTTCTGCTCGGAGCTTGTGAAGCGAAGGAGCGGACTACAAAGTTTTTAATCCCTCACACTTAGGTTTAAAGATGTTATCTTGCATGTTAAACCCTAATAATCTAGCAAAGATCCCGGCTTTAGGTTGTTCGGCACATCTAAAATTTTATTCGGGCATGTTTGATGCTTTATGAACCTTCACAACAGTGCCTAGGAACCCTACACCGAGGCCATCATTTGTCTCGTGTGAGTTTCTACTGTTCTTTGATCACTATCCTACCACGGCTCTACTGAGTTATGCAAACAGGTTTAGGTTGGGTACAGTCCTAAGCCACATAGAGGAAGTGAGTGATTGTCAGGAATTCGTCTCTCCCGGTATTGGGAGTCGATACCGCACTGTGTCCGGTTGGATAGAACTATAAGACCTTGGCCAAGGCAGCTGAGAACTACTGATGGTTAGATCAGTAGTTTCTCGGATTGGTCCTAATCCAAATCGACATGACTTATCGGGTAAGTAGGGGTATGACGTTTACCACCCTTTAGACCCGGTATGCGATGTTAGTGATATATGCCCTAGAGGCCATTATTGTATAGTATTGGATTGTATATTTTGGAAGCTTGGGATATACACAGATATAATAACCTTCTTGCTCAATATGATAGTATGCTATCTGGTTTGATTCTATCTTAATATGGGTATATGTTTCTTTTAACATATCGCTAATATATATTGATAGAGCCCTTAGGATCTTTGCTTAACTACCAGCGTTGTGATGGCAGTCACACTAGTGGGGGTTGGGTAGTCTATAAGCACATCCATAAGCTTGTTCCTAGTCATAGGATTATCGAGACGGGCATCGATACTCCTGAGTATATGATTGATCGTTAAAAAGTGTGTTAAAAAATAACCGTAATCAAGACGGTGTCGCTAGTAGCTAGCCGCGATGAGTACGGGTCGTCCGGAGGGAAACGTGAACTCTTTTCTTGTTTTAGACGAGTTGATGAAAAATGGGCGATTGTTTATCGTTATATTTTAAAACGGATATATGATTTATAATGAAAAGGCTTGTAGGGTTCATAGGACTTAGTAGTAATGGATGAATAATTAAAAATGACTCTTTTATGTTTTAATAGTTTAAAACTATATCGATAGTGATGAATGTAGATTAAGTTTTTTTGAAGAAACTAGGGTTTCCCCACTATTAACCCTTGTCCTTTCATTGATCTCTATTCATGTCTAGCACTTAACAAAATAAGTGTTAAACCAATCTCAAATCGTGGTCGAGCCTATCAATAAATTGATAGCGCGCCCGATAAGGAGGTTAACATTTATTTTGCTAAATTTTATAAACTTTAAAATCTATAAAAGAAGTTTAAGAGATCTTTTCATCCATTATCCTACCCTATCCTACAAACCATAGCAAGCTAGGAATTACTCGCCCATGGTTATTGATTTAGAAGAAAGGTTGAAGAAGGATGAAAGCATGATTAAGGTGCAGAAAAAGTAATGCGTAAACGTAAGTGCAGAAAAATAAATGCAAAAAGATTTAAAATAAAATTTACCTTTATTAATCAACTATTGCATTTATAATTCTCCTTAGAAAGTCGATTACAAGAACCCTAGTTTTCTCTAAATCTCTCTCTTATTAGAGGTAGATGAATAGATGATGATCACTCTGATACGTGGATCTCTTGGATCTCTTCGGTGATCATTTTCAATGTACAGCTCTCGGTCCCTTATATAGTCCTTGAAACCAGAAACCCTCGATTCCATATAGAAATATATGCAGTTAAGATCATGATCCTAAAATCTCACATCCAACGGCCCAGATTTGACCGCTGAACCGCTGCAAAATGCCAAGTTTAGACGCCTTTCCGCCGCGCTTTGGTGGGATCATGTCTTGGGATTTTTTCTGGCTTCGTGTGTTGACATGTGGAGATCCTTTTGATGTATAGATTCAAAAAATAATACTCTGAGTCTCTGGCGTTGCTAGATCTCTAGATTTGCTTCTAAATTTTGGCAGATTCGGTTCCGATATCCCGATTTGATTTGGATTTCAGACCTGAGCTAATATCTGCACAATATCTCAAATCAAAGTATCGGTAGCATTTAGTATTTTTGAGATATTATTCTAACCATTTAAATGATATAATATTTTAAGAATATTGATTAGAAATATTTGATATGATATGCATATTTTAATTTACAAATATTTCATTTAAATATTATATGCATATATTTTCCCTCATTATATTAATTATAATATAGAAACAATTGATAATAAACTTTTTACAAATAAACCCACATATGTTCTATATTTACAATAAACACCTTTTAGTACTTAACAATAGTAGAGAAAATGTTCATACAAATGTGCAATATTTTAGACTAATTAAATACCCCCAAACTTGTCTTTGATCGTCCCGAGCAAACTAGTTATTAAAGAGAAAAAAGAAAAATCTAACTAGCACACTTTTGTAGGCAACACGATTGCACTAAGCATGTGCAACAAGCCTTTAAATCTCTAGGTGTCCCTAGTAGGAGTGTTGTCTCCTGAGAGTTTTCAGCGGATTACACCCACAAAATCCCATAATAAAAAGAAAGAAGATGAAAGTTACATACTTATAAAAGGAAGAACTTGAAAATAAGAGTTTCAAACTATGCTAGCTTTTTAGTTGCCATGAGCCCTACCTTAATAGTCATGAAAAGATGTCAGAAATCACATTATCGCTCAATAAAATACCGTCTTTAGTCTTCCTCCCTACCGTTTTTTCCAAACATCGATCGTATACTCCTACATGTGTGTAAACGACATCCCCACACTTAGAGAATTCAATTCAAGCTATCATACTCTTATCCATCTTCCTTAGTACTTTTTAGTCGGTGAATATTTTAGGTGGAATTGCTCACATATTCTTCATGCGACCATTAATACTTCTTGAGGTACTAACCAACCGATTACCAAATGTGCTCACTCATTAAGGCGCAATTAGCAATATCGTAGTTTAGCAACACCTAAGGCTTAGCAGTGGCTCCCAAACCAGTTGGTCAAGGCACTAGGTGATAAGGCACCCTCGCTATATTTTTTTATGCTGCGTTAAGTAATTACAAAACCAGTGTTCATTTTTCTTCATCATTTATATTTTCTGTGTCATTTATATTTTTTTAAATATTTTTTTCCTTCATAATAAGTCTTATAGACAAGAGCATTTCAAGGTATCATCTACTATCCCAAGATTCAAGATGTGTGCAAGTGCGTATAGTAGGGTATCAACGTTCAGATGTTTGGACTCAAGACTAGGGAATATTTTTCAGGCTTATTTCAATCCTCAGATTAGTGATTCCCTTCATCTTACTAACCCTTGGGACAACAGCTCATGACTGTAAGTCGATGACGAGCACCCCGTGGGTTCGCGGGGAAGCGGAATTTATAAAAAACGATTTTTCTTACTTCGCAACACCGACTAAACTCCAGGATCTAAACAGAAACCTTAACTAGCTAAAACTACTTGGAGGTTTAATTACTCAGTAAGAGTTTTATACCTCCTAGAACCTTGTCCTTCGGGTCTTCTTCTCCTCCTCTCCTTGAGCTCCACGAAGATCCGGATCACGCTTGATCGTTGGCCTCCTCGTGTCGAAGATGATCCCCCCGAGAGTCTATACCTCAAGCTCCAACCTCTAAACCAAAGTAACTAAGTTACCTAGTTCGCTAAGCTAGGTAGCCTAGAAGATGTAGAGTATCTAATGGAGTATTTTATCTTATGAGACCCTAGGGTTCACAACTCATGTGAGGGATAGGGTCTTGAGAAAGAAGGAGATGAAAGTATGGAGAGAGAGACAGAATGAACAAATGAGCAAAGGTTATGGCAAGTGAAGAATGGCTCACACACTTCACTCATTCAAGCATGCAATATTTTCCAATAGAAAAAAATCAACCATGCTTGAATAGTGAGTCCAAACTAATAAACAAATACAAAGAGCCATGCTTCACCCCATGCCATAGATGTCTCCAATTTCCCCCTCATTAATTTATTTCTCAAAATACATAAACCAAAAAATGAGGGGTCCCTTTCTAGAAGCATCTCATGTGAAATTACAAGAATGCCCTCACCGTATATACATACCCGTATTCGTATTCCGAAAAATACAAATACAATGAGATAACAATAACCCAATTATATAATACTAGGATCCAGCTTAAACCAAAGCCCACTAGTATTATCCGTCCGAACAACATCCATGTAGCTAGTACAAATATGTGATCGGAACCCTGGCGTAAAACCATATGGCCTCTACATCGTTTTGCCCGAAGTAGAGAAACCCTCTGTGTGGGACTCTAAAGACTCGACAGTACGCTGACAGTGGGTTTAACCAGAAGTTTGTCAACGGTACTAGCTGCACGTAACGGCTACCCAAGTATCTGTTGATAAGAAGGCCGATGAGCAAACTAATCTGAACTCCTACTGAGCCTATCTGTTACAATCTCCGTACAGTCCAGTCTGTTCGTCTAAGATACTCGCATATCGGGCCTAGGGGGATGGCAAACGTCAGACCCCTAACAACGCAATAAGTCGTGCCGGAGTAGATCCCAAAACACCCTTAGAAATTACTGGAGTACCTACCAGTAAATCTTACTTGCCCTGGCCAGGGACTTTGTGTAATAGCTTTCCGAACACAGCGCGATATCAGCCCCCAATACTGGGAGAGATGAATCCTATCTAACCGCTACTGCCTCTAAGTGTTTCAGGACTGCACCCAACTACTACATGTTTGCATGACTCCTTTGAGCCGTGGTAGGATAGTAATCTAAGTGCAGTGGGAACACACTTGAGACGGATAGTGATATCAAGTCAATGGACTAACCTGTACTCATGCCACCCGGGAACTGATAGTTGGATTACACGATGATAGTTGGATCCCGATCCCACTGATGAGTAGGATTACTTTTGGCAGATTTTCTCACTTAACAATCTATACTATAAACCAAGTAGGTGTCTAAAACGGTGTTAGCGGTGCTACGCCTCCAGGGAAAAGAGGTTATGTAATTAAGGAACTTCGTGAAAGCGTTGGAAAACCACCCTCTAAGTACCGACACTAGCCTGGCTGAAAGGTTAAGCATGTATTATGACGTGCGATTAATCCTGACTAGTTCTTCTTTTAAGGATTGAAGAAGAATTCGAGGAAACAGTGGGAACCATCCTGATTAGGTAAACTAATAACCAATCTAATATTGCAAGAGCGCACGCTCAGTGTTTCTTATCTCTCTCTCCAGGTAGCAACCAATTCAAGCCCTAATCAAGACAAAAAAATGTATTGCTTGACCGATCCGAATTCTTATTCGACGCTGGGAACGTCGGTTTGGATCTAACTTATGACATCAGTCATGAGTATGAGCAAGAGAAAAAGGATTGCATGAATTCCTTGATTACCCCATCGAAGAAGAAGCATACTATTGCGTCTCCTTCAGGTGTTCTTGTTATTGAGAACTTCTTTTCGGTCAGTCCTAGGTACTAGATACCGGATCAGGATCTCATATCTGTAATTTATTGCAGGGACTCAGAAAAAGTAGGATGGTTGAACCTGGTGATATGTCCCTTAGAGTAGGTAACGGAGAATAAGTTGATGCTTCTTCCGTCGGTGAATATCACCTAGTGTTGCCAAATGGCAATACTATGATTTTTAACAATTGCTACTATGTACCATCTATGGTTTGCAACATCATATCAATTTCTTTACTTGATAAAAATGGATATAAGTTTGTTCTTGATAGAAATATCATGAACATTTACCTTAATAAGGTATTGGTTGCAGAAGGTACACTGTGTAACGGTATCTATGTTCTAAATCAAAACGCAGTTTTCAATGTACAAAACACACGCAAGAGGAAGAGTTCAGAAGTGAAAAAATCCTACTTGTGGTATTGTTGACTTGGTCATATCGTAAAGAAAACACTAAGTAAGTTGCATAAAAATGGTTATTTGGATATGTTTGAATTTTCATCTTATGAAACTTTTCAGTCTTGTCTAAAGGGAAAGATGACCAAATCTCCGTTCACCGGACATGGAGAAAGAGCAGCAGAGCTCTTGGGACTCATACACAGTGATGTATGTTATCCGATGTCTATACATGCAAGGGGTGGGTCCTCGTACTTCATCACATTCACTGACGATCTCTCTAGGTTCGTATATGTGTATCTCATGAAACACAAATCTGAAGCTTTTGAGAAATTCAATGAATTCCGAAACGAAGTAGAGAACCAGACTGGCAAAAGTATCAAGATAGTCCGGTCTGATAGAGGGGGAGTACTTGAGCTCGGAATTCCTAGATTACCTAAAAGATAATAGAATTCTCTATCATCTTACTCCTCCGTATACACCACAACACAATGGTGTATGGGAGCGGAGGAATCGTACCCTTTTGGATATGGTTCGCCCCATGTTGAGTAACGCCGAGTTGCCTCTTTCATTATGGGGACTTGTGCTTGAAACAACATCGTATCTATTGAATCAGGTCCCATCCAAATCTGTGCCTAAGACTCCATATGAAATATGGAGTGGAAAGAAACTGTCTTAAATTCATTAAGATATGGGGTTGTCCAGCCTATGTTAAAAAACAAAATCTGGACAAACTTCAGGCACGTTCTGTTTTATGCAAGTTTGAGGGATATCCAAAACATTCGATGGGATATCTGTTCTTACACACCAAGGAACAGAAGGTGTTTGTAACTCACCACGCCACCTTTTTAGAGTGGCAATTTCTTGCAAAAGAAACTAGTGGGAGTACGGTAGAATTGGAAGAAACTTATGAACCACAAAATGTATCTGAAAATTTGGTAGAACCACTATATTCAGTAGTCTCAGACGAACTTCGGCCACTCCACAGATCTAGTAGGATATCTCATCCGCCCGAGAGATATTACGGTTTTCTCATAGACGGGGATCGAGAGGATTGCATCTTGGAAGAAGATAATCCTACTAGTTTCAGGCAGGTCATTATTAGTAGGGACTCTGATAAATGGCTGGATGCAATGCGATCCGAAATGGAGTCTATGTACACCAATAAAGTGTGGACCTTGGATATTGCTCCACCTTGGGTAAAAACCGTTGGTTGAAAATGGATCTACAAAAAGAAATTTGGTGTGGATGGGAAGATGGAAACCTATAAGGCTGACTTGTTGCAAATGGTTTTCGTCAAAGACCTGGTGTGGACTATGACGAAACCTTTTCTCCAGTGGCTATGCTCAAATCCATTGAGATCCTACTTGCCATTGCTACCTTCCATGACTATGAGATCTGGCAGATGGATGTAAAAACGGCTTTTCTGAACGGAAGTTTGGAAGAGTGTGTTTATATGGATCAGCCAGAAGGTTTTGTAAACAGTGGGAGCAGCAGGAAGGTGTGCAAGTTGCTTAAATCCCTTTATGGATTAAAGCAAGCATCGCGGAGCTGGGACATCTGTTTTGATGAAACAATCAAGGGATTTGACTTCATCAAGAACGAGGATGTGCCTTATATATATAAGAAGATTGTAGGCCAAACTGTCGTATTCCTAGTATTGTATGTGGACATAATTATTTTGATAGGAAATGATATTCTTATGATACAATCGGTCAAATTGTTCTTGTCACAAAGGTTCTCCGTGAAAATACCTGGGTGATGCATCGTACATTCTGGGCATTTTGATCTACAAAGATAGATACAAGAGATTATTGGGACTTTCACAATCCAGGTACAGAGAGACCGTACTAAAGAGATTTAGTTTGGAATATTCCAAGCGCAGTAACATACCCGCATTGCACGGAATCACCCTCTCCAAAGAGATGTCTCCCAAGACTGATGAAGAGAAGGTTTGCATGAGCACTATATCCTACGCTTCGGCGGTGGGATCTATAATGTATTCGATGCTATGTACCCGACCAGATGTAGCTTACATGCTTAGCGTGGTGAGCCGGTATTAGTCTAACCTAGGTGAGAACAACTAGACAGCTGTTAAGAACATTCTTAAGTACCTAAGGAGGACTAAAGAACTGTTCCTGGTATTCGGTAATGCGGACCTCCAGGTGGAGACTTTTACCGATTCGAGCTTCCAGAGTGACAAGGATGACAGCAAGTCTGTTTCAGGTTTTGTGTTTACCCTCAACGGAGGGGCGGTCTATTGGAAGAGTTCCAAGCAGTACACCATCACAGACTCGACGATGGTGGCTGAATACATTGCTGCCAACGATGCCGCAAAAGAAGCTGTCTGGATTAAGAAGTTCATTACTGAACATCAGGTCGTTCCATCCATTGTTAACCCAATACCTTTATATTGCAATAAAAAAAGAGCTATGGCTTTAGCGAAGGAACCACGGTCCCATCAGAAATCTAGGCACATCTTGAGGCAGTATTACCTGATCAGGGAGATCATTGATCGCTAGGAGATCGAGATGCGGAGAGTGGACACAAAAGACAACATGGCGGATCCATTCACCAAGGCTCTTCCTCAAGCACAGTTCGAAAGACTTTTTGAGATGTTGGGTATGCGATACACATACAGCTAGCCTTAGAGCAAATGGTGGGTACTCGGTACGCCAATATATGGCCTTAGTGCAAGTGGGAGATTGTTGGATAAGTATGTCCTAGAAGCCATTATTGTATATGTATACATGTGGATGCTTGGACATATATATGAACATGACAGTCTTGCTCGATATGATAGTATGCTATCTGATTTGTCTTTATCTTAACATGTGCATATGTTTTACTTGCTATTACATCTCATTCATACATGTTAATAAAGCCCGTAGGATCATTGCTAGACTACCTGCGTTGTGATGTCGATCATACTTGTGGGAGCTGGGTAGTTGGTAAGCACATCCTTAAAAGGTCCCTAGTCGTGGGAGTATTGAGACTGGGCATCGATATTCCGGAGTAGACTAGTGTATTCGTTTTTATACCCCGATTAGGGGCGACGGTATGCTCCCGCAACTATTGGTCGTTTGTACCTAAGATCATATACGGGTGCTCACTAGGGGTGAAAACACTGGACGGACTCACCGAGAACTTCTAGATGGTATTATATCTATCATCAGATGGAAGTTCTTAGGTGACATGAGTACATGTTAGTCTTTAGACCTAAGATCGTCATTTGTCTCGTGTGAATTCCCACTGTGCTTTGATCACTACCCTACCACGGCTCTACAGAATCGTGCAAACAGGTTTTGGTTGGGTATAGTCCAGAGCCACATAGAGGCAGTGAGCGATTGTTGGGGATTCTTCTCTCCCGGTATAGGGAGTCGATATCGCACTGTGTTCGATTGGTAAGGACCATAAGACCTTAGCCAAGGTAGTTAGGATTTACTGATATGCTGATCAGTTGTTTCCTGGATTGGTCCTGAGCCGCATTAGCACGAATTTTTGGGTTATTAGGGTCTTACGTTTACCACCCCCTTGAGCCGGTATGCGATACTCTCAGATGAAGAGACCGGACTGTACGGAGATTGTCACAGATAGGCTCAGTAGGGATCCGAATGAGTTTTCTCATCGGCCTTCCTTTTCGACAGGTACCCGGGTAGCCGCTACATACAGCTAGTGCCGCTGACGTGCTTGTGGTTATGGATTTATCTAGTAACTCACTGCCAGCGTACTGTCGAGTCTTTAGAGTCCCACACAGATGGTTTCCCTGGTTCAGGCGAAATGATGAAGTAGCCTTATGGGATACAAGCAGGGTTCTGATCGATTGATGTACAGTGTACCCGGACTTCCGATCGGACAGTTGATAATACTAGCCGGCTTGGGATTGAGCCAGATTATTAAATCCGGTATTGATTTAATAATTTACATATATGTATTTCGATATATATTCTAGTATTATGTTCTTCGTGTTATTCTATCTCTTTGAGAAATCGTGTTTTTATCCGAATGCAGGTATGTATATATAGTATACTGTAATTCGTATTTTATTACGGATAACATTCTAGAGGTGGACACCTCATTAGTTTATTTTCCATTTATCTATTTAATGGAAATGAGGTGTAAAGTGAAGGTATGGGGGGTATGGTGAGAACCATGCCTCAATGGTTGGCAAATGAATTCTTTATTCATTTGTGGCAATTATTGAGGCAAGGTTGATATATTTTATTCTTGGATATTGATATACAAAACTAACGTGAGTTATTTTCTCCCACATGGTTGCCTCATTTCTATAGAGCTCACCATTTTGATTCACTCTCCTCTACTTCTCTTGAGTTCTTCCACTTTCATCATCTTCCTCTTCTCTACACTTTCATGTGTTGAGAAACAAGAGAGGAGGCAAGATAGAGATAGTAAAACACCTAGAACTTCACACTACATCCTAGAGTTCTTGGATTAGCATCAAATGTTCTCTAGTTTCTTCTTTTGATACTTAGCTAGGAGCTAGAGCGATGGATCACGTCCCTCGGGTGAATCATCTACGACAAAGGAGGACCGAAGAGCAAGCTCGATCCCGGAGAACCGATGGAGCGGGAAAGGAAGATCAAGCGCGATCATGGTTGCCACATGGGGCGTATGATGAAGAAAGAAGACCGAAGGACACTGATCTTTTGATGAGGCTTTCTTATCACAGTAGATAGCTCTTATACTTTAGCTAGTTAGGTTTATGGTAAGATCCGGTTTATTGGGTTATTTTAGCTCCGTTTTTAAACTCGTAGAAAAAGTTTTGTTCGGCAAATCCCTACGGTTGATGTCTAGGGCGTTGTAACATTTCAGAAAAAAATTAAATATTATTTTTGGGAATTTTTATAATTAAATAATAAATATATTGAATATTTTATTAGTGCGGTATAATTAAATACCGATAAATTGGGAAAATTTTGGAAAATAATAGAAATTACTAAAAAGAGGGTGTTTTATAGGAATTAAGCAAATTTTAAGTAAATTGTGATTTAATACACACTATTTTAATGCTAATCGCTTTTAAACATCGCTAATCTCACATTAATCCGGTTTTGTGCACATGACATGCACCATGTCATTTTTACACTTTGTTACATTTTCTTTCAAGGTTTCTTTCTCTTTATTCATGCTTGGTTTTGCTTTTAAATGAAAAGAAAAGAGAAATGGAAAGAAAAGAAAAGAAATGGAATAAAGAAATGAGGGATGGGCATGAGAGAGAGGGAGTGAGGGGTCAACTTGACGAAGCTCCCATTGTTTCCTCCTTCATCATTTCTTCTTTTTTCCCTCTCCCTCATCTTCACATGGCTGCCTCCATCTCCCCCTGCTCATCAACCTTCACAAACACCATTAAAAACTCATCCAAAGTACATCCCCTCTTCATTCAAAATGTGCACAAGCTCACAAGCTACACTTTGGACCAAGAAAGCAAGGATTTTGGACACTTGGGGAACCTCAAGAAAATTCTTGAGTTGCCAAATGAGGTAATTTCTGAACCATTAGTGTAGTATTTGGTTTACTTTAGCTTCGATGCCTGTTTAGAAGTGATTAGGCGATGTTTAGTGAGGTTTGAAATTTCCAAGTTAGGGTTTTGAGGAATTCTTGAGTTGTGATGTGTAATTGAGCTTAGTAGAGGCCACACAACCCCCCTAGTGCTAGAATTCAGACCCAAACCTGAGACTTAAACCCCAATTAGCGAACTTAGAAATCCCAGATATTCGTTTTTTGTGGAAATTCTGTAGGGAAATTGAAATGTGCTAACACTCGGGGACCTGGAAAATTATTTAGCAAACACTAAGATACATGCAGGAAACTTAGGAGCCCCCACCGAAACCCTAGCCCCTATGCCCTAACCATGGCCGCAGAAATATTCCTTCTGGCCGGAATTTGCGGCCGAAGCTGGGGCAAATTGGTTCGTGCTTTTTCTGTAGCTCCATATCCAGTAAACTAGACCCTTTACATATGCAAAATTGGCTAATTTGACCTAGGGTAAAATCTGGGACCATTTTCATAAGTTGCTGCTTTGTATTTCGTGATATTTATGCATTGAAGTTTTAGATACTCGTATTTTATCGGACGATTCACGTTCATACGTCAATCGTCAAGGGTTGTTAGTTATTCTTGCATGAATAGATCATGGGTTTTAACCCATGTGTGATACGCGTGCCGATTTGGTTTTCGTATGCGATTTTGAATTACAATGTCATGTGATATACATGTAGGTACCCTCGAGTGGGCTCGGAGCAAGAAGGATGGGCGTGGCGACATCGACTCCAGCAAGCGAGGATCAAGGTGAGTAGATATATATCTAAGGGGGAAGTCGGGTGGATGGCGTATTGCACCCCCGCAGTTTCGTAAAATAGAATGCGAATGCGTTATGAAATATATATAGATATATACTTTTGTAGTATTATAAGATGTGATTACTTAGCTAGAAATGCTTTAGAGGACTTTGATTGATAGCGTCATTAGTTAGTTGTAGTCGCGAACCCTAGAATAAGGTTTACACCTACACGCGTACCCACACATGCATTAATTTTATACTTGTGCGTATATGGGGATATGTATGTGTATACACACACACACACACACACACAGGTATGGGACTACGTATATATATATACCTATACGTATACATGGATTATGGGGATAGTATATGATACTTGGAGATGAGTCGATGAGATTGGGCTTGAGGCCATGAGATCGGTGATATGACATGGTTCGTATTTGAGATACGACATCATATTATAGCGGATCTTTAGGCGTGGTGTTTTCATACACACGCATTTATATTATGTTGAAGGTATCAGTATTGTACTAGACATAGATTAGTACCCCCGGATCATGATATATGATAAAAAGGATATCAGATGAATAAGAGGATAAATGTGATATTGACCCGTACCCAGATTTGGGATGCCGTACGATGGATTTACCGTACGAGCTATATTGATGATAGATCCGCACTCTTGACTCGAGGATGTCAGAGTATATAGGGTATCGTGTGGGATAATATTGAGGCGGATCACCGACTATTATATTATATCGACTCAGATTTTAGGCGGTTTCCTTACCTTTTCGATCAGTCTGTTTGTTAGACCTGTAGTTTACTTAGTAGAAGTTAGATTAGACCCGAGTCATACATATTTAAAAACTAACGTATCATGAATTTTTTAAAGACAGGATAAGGGATGCTACAGATATTTCAAAGGACGTACCTTTTCTTAAAAGCACCGTTGCCCCTATTTTCTAAACACCACGATCCGTGTTATTTAAAATGGCAAAACTGTATGACTCATTTATATTATTGCATATTCCTTATTGCTGCATTTATTGTTCATTCCTATACATTCATGTTTGTTCATATCGCATTGCATGCTTATACTGTGGCTTTATTGTTATTATGAAACCATGCTGTCAGGACACCAGCACCATTACCGATGATGCGTATGTTCCACGTACACTTGCTTGCCGGCTCACACACATCATAATCGGTAATTGCCATGTCACGTACACATTAGAAAATACTATTCATTAGTATAAATTGTTAGCTGATAGTTTCGACATGGTATTAGTGTACATGCTTTTATTTGACAGCTTAGACATTGCATTTATTACCGTATTTTGCATGCATATTTACATATTCGTTGGCATGCATCTTAAGGGCCAGTCCGGATTGCCGGAGCCCAATTTTTTTTACATTCATTGTTATTATTCTCGAGATTCAGATTTTCCATGAGATTTATGGATTTAGAGAAACCGTAAGATTTTATTAAACCGATTATCATTTTAAAATGAAAGTTGCGGTTTTCTCATGATATGATTTGAGATATGTCCACCATGAGTTTTCTCGGCTCTTGAGCGATATCATACAGCCAATTCGAGGAGGAGGAGGAACCGTTTATGGGTGCATGGTGGACCCGGTGCAAGAAGATCGCAGATGATGGCGTAGAGCCTGTGACAGGGGTGTACAACTGATCGGGGATGTTATTGTGACTCGTCGGATTTCCGGAGGATACCGATCAGAGTTCTGGCTAGTCTGGATAGCCGGAGCCCATGGGCCAGTCCGGATAACCGGAGTCCCAGATACTGAGATATTGAGATATATTTTTTTTCGATGCAAGACACTGATTTATGTTGATTTCATTGATGATATTTCGATATATATACAGATATCTCACTAAAACAAGAAAACAGTTGTATAATTTAGATGTATTCTATTTTCATGCATTCATACCTCATACATATGATATTTTTCTACCTGAGGCACTGACACGAGCACATGGGATTACACTTTTGTATGGATGTTTACCCTTTCCACCTTATCATGCTTCAGACTTTATCATTTGAGGATATATATTTTACCGATCGTATTGACCTAGGATTGAGTCATACATACGATTTCTGCTCGGTGATGTTTTCTACTCACGAGTTGGCAACTCACCCCCGTTGTGACTCAGTTTCATGCAGGTTTTGCCGTACAGGTTTTTCCCTTGGCGGCTTTGCTGGCACACTATTTCCATTCCGGGTGATTGCTTTTGTAGGTGGGTTAACTCGCATTGTGACCACCATTGTACATTTATTTATTTCAGTTGTATCTAGTAACACCATCAACCAGACTTGTATTTTTATTCCAGACTAGAGACCATATATATATTATTTCGACCATAGAGTCGCTCGTTGTATTATTATGGTTTTCATGTTGATTTTGAGTTTTGATCCTCGCCCTTCGGCGTTGTATAATTTATTGCTTGCGTGGTTGTGACCGTCGATTGACGAAGAGCTAGCTCTCTCTTGGGGATGCCTTTTATCATTATGTATATTTTATTCATGTTGTACCGCGTTTGGAGGCTAGTATTTATAAAGGAAACTCTGCCGAAATTTTTAGAAAAGACTTGATGTTTTAAAAACGCATACTTCGGCTTATGCTATTAAAACTACTTGCTTTAAAACAAGTTTTCCTTCTCTTATTATTTAAAATGGTTTAGATTTCTGGGATTTTTGGCATACTTGAATTAGATGGGGTCCTATACACTTCATATGATTCAAGTGCCAGTCACGTGCCATTTCGGGTCGTGAAAAAGTTGGTATCAGAACGCTAGGTTCACCTTGGTTTGAGTATATGTTTGACTATGCGGAGTCTCGGGCGTTTATATATATTCGGAACCTAGGCTTGACCTTACAGAACTTAGACTTGGTCGAGGGGGTATTAGAACCGAACTTTCGTCGTGTAGGTTGACCTTGGTTGATGGAGTAGGTGACTTAAGGAGAGTGACGTACCGTGCGTATTTTCCGCGGCATACTTACGATACGATACTCCGCTTAAGAAGCATTAGGATTTACATTTCCTTGCACAACATTATATTCACTCATGATCTAACCTCATTGATATCGGTTTATGGTTTTGTGGCCACGATTACACGGGCAGAGAGAGAGCTACGGCTAGACTTGCGGTCAGCACGAGCTCGTCACGGACGAGGACTGACCAGGGCGTGCTTCCAGGGACATACGATTGCATAGAGGCGTCGTTTTATTGTGTTTTCACGCCACGAGCATTTGATGTGACGCTTTTACGAGATTACTCGGACGTGCAGATCAGCACCAGAGGATTGGGCCACTGATAGAGGCCTGCCAGATTATGATGACCGTCAATATACAGATTATTATTGGTGATTGAGGCACTGTTCAGCCTGCAGACGAATGAGCCAGTTGTTGCTGCGAATGACAAGATATCGCCCCAGATGTTTGGAGCTAATGCAGCACAAGCATATACTTAGAGATATGATAGAAGGTCGCTAGTCACCCGAGGATGAATGACTAGGACATGTGGTTCGTTCGCTTACCCCGATGCGAGGTCATCAGATTGATTGATTCCAGCTTGAAAAGACTTCACACAGATACGTTGGGAGTCGATAGAGATGATCGAATGTCAGAAACTCATTTTCCAAGTTTAAAGTATTTGGAGAAAACATGCAAGTAATTCTACGGACCCTCTAGAAGAATGAAACCCTAACTAGACATAATGACCATGCGAACGCCTTTAAACTTTAGGGTTTGCGGCAGTTCAGCGGTGCCATTAATGAGTCTTGGGTTTTCCCTTCTACGGTTGGTTCATAGGTGTTGTGGCATGTACTCGATATTATTAAACTGTAGTCAAGATGTTGAGCTCTTGGAGGATTAAGAGGTTTTGACGAATCGATCAAAAGGTTCGACTTCATTCGGATATCATGTGATGGGATGCATTGCTAGGGAGACTCCAGATACGGGTATAGCCATTGGAGCACAGTCCATTCAGCCACGAGGAGACGAGTCCGAATCAGTCGACATTGGAGAAAAGTGGAGTAAGAGGTTCGTACGAGATCTTGACGAGATGACGTTCGACTCCGCCGACTTCAGAGACATGATACACATGCAGAGGCGTTGTATATGGATATATCTTCCAGAAGGAGTCGCGATGAGTATGCATCCGTTCCGGAAAAAGTGATAGATTTAGTAAAAGATGATAACTTCCGGGCAGTTCGGCAGAAACGAGATTTGGGAGAGACTCCGACAGGACCTTTCTGGAATACAATACGATAAGACTTGGACCCAGGATCGGTCATTTTACGCACACCCAGTAGGCCAGAGTTCGGTATCGTCGACGAGACATGTTATGAGGGACCATGACAGTTGGCCAGAGATCTTTAAAGGATGTGCTAGAGCGGGAATGTTTCCGCCATCTTTGATTTCGGTATTTTGGGCGATCTATTCGCATGATTGAGTTTTGATGACTGAGTTTCATGATATTTTTTTCGTGCACCATGGTTGCACCTACTAGGTATTTATATTTTGTGCATAGTTATAGCACTTGAGATATGCTTTATACACCGTTGTGTTGATTTATGATTTGTGCACAGTTATTGCACTTGATATCGTTTTGTACCTTGGCAGAACAAGTTTATGATTTCATGGATTTCATACAGTTGGGTTGATTTTGTGCATGCGGTACGCACTCGATTTGGTTTTTTCACCCGGTATAGTTCACATATGCTTGCAGTGCATTGATGCGTATTTTGTGCACCACAGTTGTACTTGAATTCGGATTGATGTCATTTGAGATATTGATTTTGATTCCATGCCTATGATATGCATGTGATTTGACTTATGGTTTTGGCATAGTTTTCATGCACTTTTAGCATTTTGATTCGATTTTGTGCACGCTGATGCACATGGTTGTGAGATTATATACCACGGTATACCTGATTTGGATTTGGATTGAGATGTGTTGTATACCGATGATTTCGATTATGATACTCGATATTTGTTTTTGTGCACCTTGTGCACTTGATTTGGATTCTTGCGCATACTTGACGCGCTTGATGCGATTTTGGTGCACGCCGGATGCACTAAATCGAGATTCTTCGTGCATATCAGATGCACCTGATATTGCTGTCAGGCACACCCGTTGCCCTTGACAGGTGTTTTCGTGCACACCCGTTGCACTTAGATTTTGTTCTGTGCACATGTATGGCACATTGATTGATTCGATTTCCGTGCGCACCAGACGCACGTGGCAATCTTGTATGCGTTTTGGGGATTGGTTTTGTGCAGCATGTTTTTATGATATTTACTATTTGATATAGTGACTGAGCAGGACTAGTCAGAGGACAGTACCTGAGAATATTTTTGCATGCATTGATAGTTATCGAAGGGATTTCCAAAGAAGGAGCTATAGTCTCAGTATTTACCCACGTGTCCGAGATGACACGAAACTTCTTACAAAGGAAAGCATTCTAAATTATTTTCAAAACGGCGGGACGTGTATATTAAACAAATGATATATATAGATATAGTTATTTCTTACAATAAACGTCCGCCACTATGCCACGATACGCGCATCGCACAGCAACATGAAAGGTTTAGCATGCATTTCTTTCTGATGTATATCATGTTGGTTTTCGTTTTGGGATTTGACATTGGTTTCTTCGCCAAAAACTCCGGTCATGGTGGGATGCTTGACGGAGTTTAGATTTTGGTTTATATACTCGTTTTTCTTGCGCATGCATTGCGCTACGATGAATTTTATGTATTTACGATTTCGGAAACCCGACGACTTGATCTTTTTACTGAAATGTTTTAGAAATTGGGGGAGTTTAAATTTAAATTCGGCGACCGAATTTCTTTAATGGGGGAAGACTGTAACATTTCAAAAAAAATAAAATATTATTTTTGGGAATTTTTATAAGTAAATAATAAATATATTGAATATTAAGAAAAGGAATAAAGAAATGAGGGATGGGCATGAGAGAGAGGGTGAGGGTGAGGGATAGGCAAGACCGAATTTCATTTTACACTTTGTTACATTTTCTTTCATGGTTTCTTTCTCTTTATTCATGCATGGTTTTGTTTTTAAATGAAAAGAAAAGAGAAAAGAAAAGAAAAGTTAAGAAAAGGAATAAAGAAATGAGGGATGGGCATGAGAGAGAGAGGGTGAGGGGTTAACTTGACGAAGCTCCCATTGTTTCCTCCTTCATCATTTCTTCTTTTTTTCCACTACCTCATCCTCACATGGCTGCCTCCATCTCCCCCTCCTCTTCAACCTTCACAAACACCATTAAAAACTCATCTAATGTCCATCCCCACTTCATTAAAAATGTGCACAAGCTCACAAGCTACACTTAGGACCAAGAAAGCAAGGGTTTTGGACACTTGGGGCAACTCAAGAAATTTCTTGAGTTGCCAAATGAGGTAATTTTTGAACCATTAGTGTAGTATTTGGTTTACAACAGATTCCATCCATGTTTAGAAGTGATTAGGCGATGTTTAGTGAGGTTTGAAATTTCCAAGTTAGGGTTTTGAGGAATTCTGGAGTTGTGATGTGTAATTAAGCTTAGTATAGGCCGCACAAGCCCCCTAGTGCTAGAATTCAGACCCAAACCTGAGACTTAAACCCCAATTACCGAACTTAGAAATCCCCTATATTCGTATTATGTGGAAATTGTGTAGGGAAATTGAAATCAGCTAACACTCGGGGACCTCGAAAATTATTTAGCAAACACTGAGATAAATGGAGGAAACCTAGGACCCCCCACTGAAACCTTAGCCCCTATGCCCTCACCATGGCCACAGAAATATTCCTTCTGGCTGCAATTTGCAGGCAGACCTGGGGCAAATTGGTTCGTGCTTGTTCTGTAGCTCCATCCCCAGTAAACTAGACCATTTACATATGCAAAATTGGCTAATTTGACCCAGGGTAAAATCTGGGACCATTTTCATGAGTTGCTGCCTTGTATTTCTTGATATTTAAGCATTGAAGTTTTAGATATTCTTTAACGTTTTAGAAATCGTTATGCGAATTTTTCCGTTTTAGGGTAAAATTGTCGGTATTTCCCGTTTTAACCCGACTGTGTTCAAACGACCATGTTGCCTTGCCAGCATCTAGTTTAGCTAAAATAAAGCTAGTGCACAAGCTTTGTGGGTATATGGGACGTTTTGGTTTACATAGAATTTTCCCAATTTTGAATATTATTTTAATGTGATATTCACATTTTTGGAAAATTTCTCTTAAGTGATCTTTTCAAACAAATTAAGTTGAGTTAATAAAACCTCAATATAATATCTAGATATTTGTTTGGGTTTTAGAATTAAAGTTAAAGAAAAAGAAAAGAAATTGCAAGAGGTGCATGAATGTGAATGTGAATGCATTTATTGCATTTATTGTTGAAATCAGCTAGAAAACCCTACACAACTCCTCGCACTCCCCCTTGGCCGAATTATTCTTCATTCTTCTGCCCTTGATCACTTCCTTCACCATTTTCATCAATCCTAGCACAATAAATCTCCAAAATTCCCAAATAAATCACAAAATACTTCAAGTCTTGAGTTTTTGCCTTCTTGGATCATTTGGAGCTAGGAAAGCTTGGATCTTGGAAGCAAGGTTGATAGGTATAATCCCTACACTGATAAATAGGAGTTTTATAATGGGTAGCTCGTTGGTTATTGTCTAGAATACGTTAGATATCGATTAGTACATATCGTATTCTTTAGTGTCTTTTTGAATTTCTGGGATCTGCTCTGACCTGGAATTTTTAGTGAGTGAGCAAACAAAATTGTAGTGATGTACTAGTGAACCTAAGACACCACCTGGGACACGAGGACCACCCCACGGGCCGGGGCCGGCGACCCCTTCGGCGCATTCCGGCGACGCCGGCTATTTGAGGAGGTGTTGTGGATTGGTTTTTGTGGTTAGTTGTCTGCTGTGGTTTAGGGTGTTTGGTAATGTTTACTTTTTTAGTAATTGCAGTATGTAAAATCTGGGATCGTTTACCTATAATCTTGTGTTTTGAGTCCGCGTGTTACGATTTACGACACGAATCGTGATCTTGTGCTGCTACTGTACTTGGGTAAGTTTCGTAGTATCGTTTCGCACGTTAGCCATTAGACGGACACTCGTGAGTTAGTTTAGTGTTGGTGCGTTGTTTTTAAGCGTAGTTTTACGTTATATTGGTCGATTTCTGAGTTTTTGCTCTATTTGTGTGTTTGTGAATTTTTAGCGTCGCAAGCGGGGACTTCGGACGCTGCGAACAAAAGGAAGCAGGTGGTCGAATTTTCATAGCTCGAGACCATCGGTCAGTAGATTTAACATCTACGGGGAAATCTCCAGTATGGTGTTATTGTCACGACCCGAAATAGCCCGTGACTGGCACTTGAATCATATGAAGTCTATAGGACCCCATCTAATTAAAGTAAGCCAAAAGCCTAGAAATCTAAAACCTTTTTTAAGTAATAATTAAAGGAAATAGTTTTAAGAAGTGAAGAAAACAAGTTTTTAAAACAAGGGTTTTAAAATAGTTAAGCTGAATATGCATTTTAAAACCTCCAGATCTTTTCTAAAAATTTCGGCAGAGTTTCCTTTGTAAATACTGGCCCCGAACGGGGTACAATATGAATAATATATATATACACAATAAAAGGCATCCCCAAGCGGGAGCTAGCTCTTCATCAATCGATGGTCACAACCACGCAAGCAATATAATATACAACGCCAAAGGGCGAGGATCAAAACTCAAAGAAACTCAAAATCAACATAAAAACCATAATACTACAACGCGCGACTCTAAGGTCGAAATAATACAGAACTGGTTTTCTAAGTCTGAAACAATATACAAGTTTTGGTGATGGAATTACTAGATACAGCTGAATAAAATAATACAACGGTGGTCACGATGCGAGTGAACCCACCTATCAATGCAATCACCCAGAATGGAAGCAGTGTGCCAGAAAAGTCGCAATGGAACCTGTACGGCAAAACCTGCAAGAACTGTGGCACAACGGGGGTGAGTTGCCAACTCATGAATAGAGAACATCGCAGAGTAGAAATCGTATGCCTGACATAATCCTAGGTCAATATGATCAGATATAATATATACTCAAATGAATAAGTCTGAAGCATGATAAGGTGGCAATATAACATCTATACATGTATGTGGTGCCAAGTGCTCGTGCCAGTGACTCAGGTAATAACATATCATAAATATGAGGTATGATCAATGTAATCAAGTCTGTATGTATGTGGATCCCGTCCATGTGTTACCCAAAGACAATAACCATCATGCACGTAAATATCATAAAGAATATGCATGGAAATATGAGGATATAAATCAACATGTGTCACTCGCGACATATTAAAATAATGGAACCTGAGTGTCAAGCATCGACACTCGAAAACATCGTGAAACCTGTGCCTAACATCGGCACGTAAATCCTTATATATCGTGCTACGTCTGTGGAGTCGGCCCTCGGCCCAGGCAGTACGGGTCGTCCCATATCCATCTATCGACTCTGGTCAGTATCCTCCGGATAACCGCCCGTCCAACCAATCACCGGTAGGTACTCGCCACCCTGCTATGCTCATCGTCTGCTCCACGAAAAACATTTCTTGCCCCGGAGAACCATACCGGGTCCACCATGTACCCGCAAACGGATCATCCAACTCCTCAAATCGGGTTTCACATGTCGCTCTCAGCACCGAGAAAACACATGGTGGACGCACTGAAATATCAAATCAAGGGTAACCGGGTTTTTAAAACAATTACATACTCTCTTTGAAATTCCCACGGTTCCCAAATCAAGAAATATCATGGAAACAACATATCTCAATACGTATAATCGAAAAGCATGATGTATGCGACATGTAAAAGAAATGTAAGCATATCAGTGTATCATGCGACATGGAATAGTAATATGCACATATTGAGGGAAACCGATCTTTTAAAAGGAATCAGTTTTAAAGAGTATCTTGCGGTTCCCAAATCTCTAATCAAGCTCGAATCATCTATGTTTGTGTGAATACGTATGTGCGTACAATAGGTATGTGCACAAGTATGCTATGCAAGGGTCATATCCTGAATGCAACAGTACTACTGTGTAGTGACATGGCAATTATCGATGATGAAGTGTGTGAGCCGGCAAGCATGTACGTGGAACATACGCATCATCGATAATGGTGCTAGTGTCCTAACAGTATGGTTGTAATATAGCAATAAACACAAGCAATGCAATGCAAATAGCATGAACAGGCAGAGTCAAATAATCAATGCAACAGTGAAGAATCTACATCAATAAATATATCATGCAACTTTGCCATTTGAAAAAAGACGAATCGGAGTTTTTAGTAAAATAAGGGCTACGGTGTTTTAAGAAAAGATGCATCGTTTGAAAATATCCGTAGAATCCCTTTTTCCTATCTTTAAAATATCCCCGATTATTTGGTTTTGAAATAGGTATGACTTGGGTCTAGTATAATGTCTACTAAGTAATCTACAGACCTAACTAACAAGCTAAACAAGAGGGGTATGGAAACCACCTACATCTGAGTCAATATATATATATATATAATAGTCGGTGATCCCGCCTCATGTCGTATCCCAAATACGAATCACATCATATCACCGATCTCATAGCACCATGCCCAATCTCATCGACTCATCTCCAAATATCATCCACAATCCTCATCATCACGGTGTAAGTATAGCAATAAGTATGTGTGTGCGTGTGGGTGTAAACCTATTCTAGGGTTCGCGACTAGGAACTACACTAGTTTACTTCTACGCCCTAATCTAACTATAGTACACCTAATCTCATCTTCAATATCCACGACACACTATAACTACCATAAATAGTATATATATATATATATATATATATATATACTATACTAACATCGAACTGCGGTGGTACTATACGCCATCCACCCGACTTCCCCCGTAGATATAATCTACTCACCTGATCTTCATTTTTCGACATCGCCACGCGCTTGATTGTCGTCCCGAAGTCTTCATGGGGTACCTACATATCAACGTATCGTAAATGCGTATTAAAACTAAAACGACACGCTTAAAGGCCTATAGGTGAGAGAACCTATGGGTACGCTTTTAAAACCATCGAACAATCCTCGATATCGTCGTATAAACGCCAAGTAATCGAGGTAAAACGCAATACGCAAATCCACAATTCAAAATACGGAATACGGAAACACGAATCCAAAACAGCAACTAGAGAAAAGGGTCCCAGATTTCACCCTAGGTCAAATTAGACAATTTTGCACATGCCAGGGGTCTAATTTATAGATGTAGCAGCTACAGAACCAAAACGAGCCAAAATGGTGGGACCCAGGCCGCAAATTGCGGCCAAACATATTAAATCTGTGGCCTGGTTGGGGAGGTAGGGGCTAGGGTTTTGGTGGTAGCTTCCTTGGTGCCTGCATGTATCACTGTGTTCACAAAATGATTTTCAGAGTCTTGGGGTGATAGCAGTTTTCAAATAACCCTCACCGATTCTACAATTCTTCCGATATAGGTTTCTAAATCCGTATTCCGTGTCTCTAATCTCTGGTTTGGGTCTTTATTCTAGCACTAGGGGGTTTGTGTGGCCTCTACTGAGCTCAATTTCACATCACAACTCACAATTTCCAATAACCCTAACTAGGTTTTTCCTAAGTCCACAAAATCACACCATATCGGTTCAAATCTAACATGGGGGTAAAAGTAATGAAAATACTAAGCTAATGGTTCAGAAATTAGCTGCTTTGGCAACTCAAGAATTTTCTTGAGTTGCCCCTAGAGGCCAAAATCCTTGCTTTCTTGGTCCAATGTGTTTGCCTTGAGCTTGTTCACAATATTTGTGGAATGGGGACAGGGTTTTGGAGTTGTATTCATGGTGTTTGAGAGTTTTGAAGAGGGAAGGGAGTGAGGAGCAGGAGCAGCAGCAGCAACATGAGGGAGAGGGAGAGAAATGAGTGAAGAATGAGAAAAATGGCAAAGTTAAGCACCCTCACCTACTCTTTCTCTCTCTCACCATACCTATATATTATATTCCAATTTTAAATCCCTTTTCTTTTCTTTTCCAATATCTTCTCACATCAATAATAAACCCAAAACAACATTTGTAGAAATGCATAAGTGTAAAAAAAAAGATATGGTGCATGTTTTGCACAAAACCCGCTTAAAATCCGATTAGCGATTTTTAATCGCGATTAGCACTAAATTAGCATATAATTAATCATAAAAACTTTAAAATGGCACAATTCCATAAAACACCCTCTTTTAGAATTTTCCAAAATTTTTCCCATTTATCGGTATTTAATTATACCGAAATATTAAAATATTCATTAAAATAATATTAAATTATAAAAATTTCCAAAAATAATATTTTTTTGAAATGTTACAATCTTCCTCACTTAAAGAAATTTGGTCCCGAATTTAAATTTAAACTCGCAAATTCTAAAACATTTCAATAGAAGTCCAAGTCGTCGGGGCTCCGAAATCATCAATACATAAAACGCATAATAGCGCAATGCATGCGCAAGAACAATGAGCAGATCACTCAGAAACAAAACTCCGTCAAGCATCCCTCAATCATCGGAGTCATGGTAAAGACACAAATGTCAAATCCAAAATAAAACCAATATGGTATAAATCAGAACTGTACATGTAGACATCAAATCAATACATGTAAATAGCTGAAGTAGATGCATGCCAAATCTTTTTAAGTCGCTGTGCGATGCGCATAACACTGCACAGTGGCGGACGTCTATCATAATAAAATAACCATATACGTATATATCCTTTGTTTTATATGTACGTTCCGCCGTTTTGAAAATAATTTAGAAGGGTTCCTCGTTTTAAACGTTTCGTGTCATATCGGACACGTAGGTATATACTGAGACTATAGCTCGCTTTTTGGAAATCCCTTAAATAACTATCAATGCATGCAAATTATATCCAGGTACTGTCCACTGACTAGTCCTGCCCAGTATGAAAAAACAAAGCGAATATCATAAAAACGTACTGATCCATAAAGAATCAATACTAAAATGTATATAAGAATACCATGTGCGTCTGGTGCGCACGGACATCAAAATCCATATATGTGCCATACATGTGCACAGAAACATCACCAAGGTGCAACGGGTGTGCACGAAATATCTGTCATAGGCAACGCGTGTGCCTGACAGCAAAATCGGGTGCATCTGACATGCACGAAGAATCCCGATTTAGTGCATCTGGTGTGCACCAAAATCGTATCTCAAAACATGCGCTCATCACGCGCGAAAATCCAAATCGAATGCACGGAATGCAAGAAATCAACATCAATATCAGAATCAAAATCGACATATCGAATGACATCAAATCGAAGTCAGGTGCAACCGTAGTGCACAAAATATAAGTCCGGTGCAACAAAGGCACGAAATATAAATCTGGCGTGATAAACGCAAGAAATATAAAACTGGTGCGACAAATGCACGAAGTATAAAACTGGTGCATCCTGTGCACAAATACCAAACAATAACTCAAATGTTTAAGCAGCAACACCGAGTGTACCCAGGTGTAAAGAAAATTATAAACGTGTGCAACTGCGTGCACAAAACACATGTCAATGCACTACAAGCACATATAAGCTATATCGAGTGAAAAAATTAAATCGTGTGCGTAACATATGCACAAAATCTACTCAACCGTATGAAATCCATGAAGTCATAAGCATGTGCAGCCAAGGCACGAAAACGATATCAGGTGCAATAACTGTGCACAAACCATAAATCAACACAACGGTGTAAAAAGCACATCTCAAGTGTAATAACTATGCGCAAGATATGCATACCCAGTAGGTGCAACCATGGTGCAAGAAAAAAAATATCATGAAACTCAGCCATCAAGACCAAATCATGTGAATAAATCGTCCAAACTACCGAAATCCAAGATGACGGATACGCGATAATCGAATCATAAAATCACAAATCATAAATTCCGTCGTCGGTATATCCTCCTTCAAAGTCGATGAGGAGTCGGTGCATCCAATGCTAGCAGCGCAAGATATCTACTTGCCTCTTGCTCGCGGTCTGGCGTCCTCTGTCTCTGGGTCCTTATCTTCACTGTGGATTACCAATCTCGCAATCCATCGGCTCATCGGCCCTATCAGATGTTCTAACGGGAACGATTCCGTCCTGGGACTTCTCTGGTCATCTCTTGGTCAATCCTCACGACCACTCGTAAAGCAGCACGTCACTGGCGCCGACCTCTGGTCTTCTGAATGAACATCACACATCTGCTCCTGGTGCAAATCTTATTGCAGCAGTGTCCTAGAAGGAATCCCGCTCAAGGTCTTTTCCAATCTCTCCTAAGCCGAATTGTACGGAGGCTGGTACTCTTGCATAATCTCTTCTCGCTCGAAGGACATATGCGTCCTCAGCACAGCATTTCCTCGGCAAATGATCGCATCTAAACGCCTCTGTAGACATATTCGACCTTTAATCTTAACGGGGAGTAACAACAGCTCATCAGTGTCTTGCACGTACCTCTTGTCCCACTTGTCTGTATCATCGTCCACTTCGACGTCACATCTCTATCTGCGCGCTGCAATTGTTCTCGGCTACGGTCAATCCGATGTCTCTCACACGAACTCGGTATCTTCATCACTCTGTAGAAGATATCTAGCCGAACACGTCCTCGGGAACTCGTCCCAACCTATGGAGGTATACTCCATACTCGTCCATTCTTGATCAACTCACAACGCTTCTGCATGCATATCGCACCTCTAATGTCAGCGGAGTGGAATGTCATCTCGTCGAAATCTCGTGCGAACTCTTTTCTCCACCTGTTCCAATGTTGACTGATTCGGACTCGTCTTCTCGTGGCTGCATGGATGGCGCTCCAACGGTTATACTCGTATCTGGAGTCTCCCAAGCAGTGTGTCCCATCACATGATATCCGAATGATGTCTAATCATCCGACCGATTTGTCAAAACCTCATAATCCCCCAAGAGATCAACGTCTTGGGTACAATTTAAAAGTATCGAGTACGTACCACAGCATCGGTGGTCCAGCCGTAGAAGGGCAAACCCAAGCCTCACTAATGGCGCCGCGGAACTGCCGCAAACCCTAAGGTTCAAAGGCTTTCATACGGTCATTATGTCGAGTTAGGGTTTCATTCTTCTAGAGGGTCCATAGAATCGCTTGCATGTCTTTCCGAATACTTTAAACTTGGAAAATGGGCTCCTGACATTCGATCGTCTCAATCGACTCTCAACGAACCTGCGTGAAGTTGCCTCTAGCTGGAATCAATCAATCTGATGACCTCGCATCGGGGTAAGCGAACGAACCACATGTCCTGGTCATTCATCCTCAGGTGACTAGCGACTTACCATCGTATCTCTAAGTATATATTCATGCTGCAGTAGCTTCAATCATCTGGGCGATATCTCGTCATTTGCAGCAACAACTGGCTCATTCGTCTGCACGCTGAACATCGCCCCAATCATCATGAATAAGCGATATATCAATGGTCATCACCTCTAGCTGGCCTCTAGCAATAGCCTGATCCTCAGCTGCTAATCGGCACATTCGGGAAATTTCGTAAAAGCGACCCGTCAAACGCTCATGGCGCGAGAACATAATAAAACGACGCCTCTATATGCAATCGTACGTCTCTGGAATCACGCCCTGGTCAGTCCTCGTCTGCGACGAGCTCAAGCTGACGCAACTCTAGCCGTAGCTCTCTCTGCCCGTGTAATCGTGGCAGCAAAATCATAACCAGCATCGATGAGGATAGATCATAAGAATGAATATAATACTATGCAAGTAAATGTACATCCTAAGGTTTCTTAAGCGGAGTAGCGTATCGTAAATATGCCGCGGAACATACGTACGGTTCGTCACTCTACTCAAGCTACCTACTCCATCAACCAAGGGTCATCCTATGCGACGAACGTTCGGGTATAATACCCCCTCGACTAAGTCTAAGTTCCGTAAGGTCAAGCCTAAGTTCTGTATATATATAAACGCTCTAGGCTCCACATAGTCAAACTTAGACTCGAACCAAGGTTAACCTAGTGCTCTGATACCAACTTTGTCACGACCTGAAATAGCCCATGACTGGCACTTGAATCATGAAACCGCTCTTTTAAAAGGAATTAGTTTTAAAGAGTATCTTGCGGTTCCCAAATCTCTAATCAACTTAGAATCATCTATGTATGTGCGAATACGTATGTGCATACAATAGGTATGTGCACAAGTATGCTATGAAAGGGTCATATCCTGAATGCATCAGTACTACTGTGTAGTGACAAGGAAATTATCGATGATGAAGTGTGTGAGCCGGCATGCAGTGTACGTGGAACATACGCATCATCGATAATGGTGCTGGTGTCCTAACAGCATGGTTATAATATAGCAAAAAACACAAGCAATGCAATGCAAATAGCATGAACATGCGGAGACGAATAATCAACGCAACAGTGAAGAATCTACATCAATAAATATATCATGCAGCTTTGCCATTTGAAAAAGACGAATCGGGTTTTTTAGTAAAATAAGGGCTAGGGTGTTTTAAGAAAAGATGCGTCGTTTGAAAATATCCGTAGAATCCATGTTTCCCATCTTTAAAATATCCCCGATTCGTTAGTTTTGAAATAGCTATGACTCGGGTCTAGTCTAATGTCTACTAAGTAATCTACAGACCTAACTAACAAGCTAAACAAGAGGGTTATGGAAACCATCTGCATCTGAGTCGATATATGTTAGTTATATGTATGCCCTATAGGCCATTACTATACATAGGATGTATATTGTAGTGGATGCTTGGACATATTTTGTAGGGTTCCTGGGCACTCTAGTGAGGTCTCACAAGGCATCAACCATGCCAATTTCAAATTTAACGGGTGCCGAGAAACCCTAATACGGATCGTCGGCTAGAAGTTTAGGCGAATCAAGCAACTAGTTAATGAAACTCTTGAGGTGAGAATAACAACCATGGGTGAGTTAGTGTCATACACTAACTCATGTAGAGAATAAACAATGGCTAATCAATAATGGTTAGATTAATAAATATCTACAAGTAAAACAAAATTAGTGGAGTCAATTGTTCCACAAGCTTCTACAAGCTTCAACTATGTGACTTAATTCCATCTAATTTTGATTAACTTTACATAAATAAAAACCATTCATTATATCAAGCATGCTGTGAGTCTCATACACCCATATAAAATGTGGCATCAAGCATGACACAAAATCATGTACATTAATATATATCACATATATACTATATGCACACTAGTGAGAAAAAGCAATGTTTAAGTGAGCCAATATTAGTTAATGTAAATTAATATAGCACATACATAATTATATATTAAATGATTAAATCAACACTTGATTTAATAATCCAGCTATATCACATACAACCGACTAATATCAAATGTAACAACCTATCGAATCAACACTTGATCCGATAACACGGCTATAACACATATAGCCGACCGATATCACATATCACGAGAATATAATGTAGTATCAAATATGCGCATTATTCTCGGTCCCGCACATATCACATATGTGCTCCTACTTCTTTTCGCATGAACCAGGAAACCTCCGTGTAAGACTCTAAAGACACTTCAATACGCCGACAGTAGGTGATGATTATAACAAACACCCACAAGCCGCAAGTGGTCTGCTAAACATAACGGCCACCCGGGTATTGAGCGATCTGAAGATCAACAAGAAATCCTGCTCATACTACTACGAATCCAATCAGTAACACTACCGTACAGTCCAGTCTCTTCATCAGATATGTCGCATATCGCATCTTGGGGGTGGTATAACGTCAAACCCCAATAGCCTGATAAGTCAAGCCGATGCAAGGTCCATAGGTTCGAGAAACTACTGATAACACTTACCAGTAGATCTCAGCAACCCTGGTCAGGGATTTCCTATTATGGCCAATCGAGCATAGCTCAACATCAACCCCCAATACCGGGAGAGACGAATCCCCTCCTATCGCTCATTGCCTCCATGTGACTCGGGACTGTATCCAAAAACCACAATTTTGCACGATCTCTTGAACGTGGTAAGGTGGAAATCAACGCACAGTGGGAATCACACAAGACTCTATGATGATCTCGGGTCGACAGACTAACCTATACCAGTGTCACCAGAGAACTGTTATCTGGCGATAGGTATAATACCATCTAAGAGTTATCGGAGAGTCCGTTCAGTGTACCAAGTCTCCACTGAGCACCCATATACCTTCTCTGATGTCAAACACCAATGGATGTGGGATCAACCATCGCCCATCATATGGGTCAAGAAGCGCATACGCTAGTCTACTCGGGAGTATCGATGCCCTGTCTCGATATTCCCACGACTAGAAACATTTGAAGGATGTACTTACTGACTACCATTGCCCCACTAGTATGATCTGCATCATAATCCTGGCAGCCAAGTACTCATCCAGAGGGCTTTATCAACATGTAATAGAGAGACTATAAGTTTACATGTTAAGATAAAGAGCAACTAGATAGTATACTATCATGTGGAGCAAGAAAGTCCTCCCTATGTATGTCCATGCATCCACTACAATATACATCACATGTACAGTAATGGCCTCTAGGGCATACATAAAACTAACAATCTCCCACTTGCACTAAGGCCTTTTGTTGCAGTATCTCATACTCAATGTCATATAGAAGTCTTTCTAGGGAACGTCCTTTGTGATTGGATCCACCGTGTTATCCTTCGTGTCATCTCTCCTGACCTCGATCCCTTGGAGATCAACAATCTCCCTCATCAGGTGATACTTGCCTCAGAATACGTCTGGATCACTAATAGCACTGGTGTTCTGTAATATTTCAGAAAAATAAAATATTATTTTTGGGAATTTAAATAATTAAAATAATAAATATTATGAATATTTTAGTGAATTGAGATTAGTTCTAATGTTATGGTATGATCATATACCAATAGATTGGAAAAATATTGGAAAATTACCTTGAATGTTGTTTTTTAAAGATATGGTGAGATTTAGACATTTCATGAATTATCATATAATGTCTTATATACAAGTTATGTCTAAGCGTGATTAACAGTCACTAATTATGCATAAGTGTGATTATGCATGTGACATGCACCATGTCATGTTACACAACTTGTTATATTTCTTTTTTTTTTGAAAACCATGCTTATTTCTTATATTACTTGGTTTTGTTATTGTTTTGGATTAAAATGAAAAGGAAAGGGAAAATAGAAAAGAAAAAAATAAATAAATGTGACATAGGGAGACAAAGAATCATGGGCAAGAGAGAGAGAGAGAGGGTGAGGGGTCAACTTGATAATGGCTCATTTTGTGTTAACTTCATCATCTTCACCATATTCTTCTACTTTTCTCTCCATTGCTGCCCTCTTTCCTCCACCACCTTAATGCCATCACAACACCATCAAAAATACACCAAAAAACTTCATTCCCTTTATTAAAAGCATGCACAAGCTCACTATAAGCATGGAGAACCAAGAAAGTTTGGATTTTGAGCACTTGGGGCAACTCAAGAATTTTCTTGAGTTGCCAAATAAGGTACCTCCGCGTGAACTTCGGGACGACAAGCAAGAGCGTGGCGACATTGACTTCGGCAAGCAAGGATCTAGGTTTGTAGATATATATCTATGGGGGAAGTCGGGTGGATGGCGTATAGCACCCCCGCAGTTTCGTAGTGTAGCATACGAATGTGCTATATCTATATACTTATGTGTTATTATGAGATGTGTATTATTAGCAAGAAATGATTTATGTGACTTTGGGTTAGTGTTAGCGTATTTGGAAGTTAATGCTTTAGTTTAGTTTTTAGTTGCGAAACCCTAGTGTATAGTTGTTGCGCACACACACATGCACACACGGGATATGTTTTGGTGTATATGATATATATATATATATATATATATATATATATATGTATGTGGTTGTGTTTCTATATATATATATACATATACGTATACACGTATGATGAGGATAGTGATGAGTCGATGTGATTGGACATGATGCCGTGAGATCGGTGATGTAACTTGGGTCTTATTATGAGATACGACATGATATTATAGAGGATCATTGAGCGATGTATTTTCATACACACGCGGATATATATATGTTTGATGGTATCGGAATATACTAGACTTTAGATCAGTACCCCTAATTCAGGATATTATGATAATGATACCAGATAAATAATGAGATAACTGTAATATTCGACCCGTACCCCGATTTTGGATGCCGTACGATGGATTTTATCGTACGAAGTATAAATATAATGATTGATCCGCACACTTGATTCGAGGATGTCGTATTATATATTTTATGGTATGTGACGCTATTAAGGCGGGATCACCGACTCCTAGATATATCGACTCAGACTTAGGTGGTTTTCCTTACCTTTTGATTTGACTCTTAGCTTGTCCTATAGTTTACTTAGTAGACGTTAGACTGGGCTCGAGTCATACTTATTTCCAAAACTAACGAATCGTGAGTATTTTATAGACAGGCCAATGAGTACTACAGATATTTCAAAGGACGTACCTTTTCTTAAAAACAACGTAGCCCCTATTTCTATACACCACGATTCGTGCTATTTCAAATGCCAAAACTGCATGACTCGTATTTATAATGTATATTTTTTATCATTGCGTTTACTCTTCATTTTCCGTATATTCTTGCTACTCGCATTGCATGCCTTAATGTGTTTTCATAGTTATTATGAAACCAATGCTGTCAGGACACCAGCACTATTACCGATGATGCGTATGCTCCACGTACACCTGCTTGCCGGCTCACACACATTATCATCGGTAATTTTCATGTCACGTACACATTAGAAAATACTACGTCATTAGTATAAATTGCTAGCTGATAGTTTCGACAGAGTACTAGTACGCTTGCTTCCATATGCTAGCTTAGACATTGCATTTGTTACTGTGATGTTTTCTTGCATTCATATATTCATTTGTCATGCAATATTATGGGGCTTTATGCCGGTAATTTATTGTTTATTTACTATTGAGATTCGGATTTCGGATTTCCATGAGATTTCTGGATTTGGAGAAACCGCAAAGATTTTATAAACTTTTTATCATTTTAAAGATAGAAAATTGTGGTTTTCTCGTGATATGATTTGAGAGGTGTCCACCATGAGTTTTCTCGGCTCTTGAGCGGTATCATACACCCGATTCCAGGAGGAGGAGTGTAAGTCCACGGCAGCGCCCCGGGCGTCAGAACGAGACCAAAATGCGGAAACGAAACTTTTCTTTAACTTAGAAACGGCGCTACCGCGTACTAAAAACCCGAATCGGGCCATTAACCTAATCCTAGCTAAGTAGAGAAGGGGTAGATAGATATACAGAGCGATCCGTGTCCTTCGGTCTTCTCGTCGTCATCCCGATCTCCCCGCGGAATCTCCGGTCTTCATCTCCTCATCGGAAGGGCACCACATCGCCGGGTTCTTTTACGGGCTCCCACCTCCGGACCGAGGCGAATCGGGCACGAAATTGGAGAGTCGACGTGTCCAAGAATGCTGTAGGATAGTGTAGAACTATATGTCTCATGGGGTTATTCAAGTTGCCATTTTTGGTTGAGGAATGGAGATGAACTTTCAAATGGAGCCATGAATTTTGTGTGAGCCAAGGAAAAAAAATGAGATGAGAAAAATTCACCCCCACACCAAAAGAAAGGGCTGCCCATAGTGGCCGGCCATTCCATCAAAGGAATGAGAGAGAGAAAAAATCAAGGGGGGAAAGCCATCTTGCAAGCAAGAGACAAGGATGGGTGATGATGAGGAGTCATGATCACAAAAAAGCCTCAACCTACTCCCATCTCACATCATAAAAGTCAAGCAATGATGATGCACAATCATGAAGCAACCATGTGCCACTAAAAGTCTTCCCCATGCATAATTGCTAATAACCCCCTCCACCAAAATTCAGCCAAAGAAAGAAACAAAGGAAAATGGCCGAAACCGGAAAGCAAACTGGCAACTTCAAAAAACCGATCCCGTAATAAATTACAGGAAAACCCCGCGACTGTATATACATACCCGCATTTGTATTCCGACCGAATACAAATGCAATGAGACAAAATGTACACTGTACAATACAAGGATCCGGCTTAAACCAAAGTCCGCTAGTATTATCCGTCCGATCATGATCCGTGCAATACCGTACGTATATGATCGAACCCTGCCATATCTCCATACGGCCTCTAGAGCGTTTCGCCCGAAACTTGAGAAATGGTCTGTGAGTGACTCTAAAGACTCGTCAATACTTTGGCTGTGGATTTAACCACTAGCACGTCAGAGGTATTAGCCATACGTAACGGGCTAACAGGTATTGACCAAAAAGGGAAATCGATGAGCGAACATATCCAGACACCCTACTGAGCCTGTCAGTAACAATATCCGTACAGTCCGGTCCGTTCGTCTATGAGCATCGCATGGCGGGCCTAGGGGGTTGGTAAAAGTCAGACCCCCAAAAGCGGTACAAGTCGTGTCGGAGTGTAGCCAAGAACACCCTGAGATACTACTGTAATACCTACCAGTAAATCTCTTGCCTTGGCCAAGGACTTTAGTGTACTGGCTCGCCTAGACACAGCGCGACCTCACCCCCAATACCGGGAGAGACGAACCCCTGCAGATCCGCTCACTGCCTCCATGTGGCTCGGGACTGTACCCAACTAAAACCTGTTTGCACGACTCCTTTGAGCCATGGTAGGGTAGTAATCAAAGCACAGTGGGAACTCACATGAGACAAATGACGATCTCAGGTCGATGAACTAACCTGTACACATGTCACCAGGGAACTGCTATCTGACATCAGGTATAATTCCAACTAGCATGTTCCCGGCGAGTCCTGTCCGGTGTACTCATAACCCAATGAGCACCTGTATACATCTTAGGTGAACCAACTGACACCAGTGGCTTGTGAGACCGGCCACCGCCCTTCGTCGTGGATTTGACTGTATACACTAGTCTACTCTAGAGTACCGATGACCTGTCTCGAAAAATCCTACGACTAGGGACCTTTTAAGGATGTGCTTATAGACCCCAGCTCCTACTTATATGATCGCCCTCATACTGCTGGTAGTCAAGCAAGAATCCTAAGGGCTCTATCAACGTGTAATAGCGATCAGTAATGTCACCTCAAACAGTACACGATGATAAAGATAAACCAAATAGCATACTATCATCTTGAGTAAGACTGTCCTACCGGTATAGGTCCTCCCTCAATCATTGCAATCACGCGCCTGTGATCCAATAATAGACTCTGAGGGCACTATCTCCAACAATCTCCCACTTGCACTCAAGGCTAATTATTGCGATGTCGCGTACTCACAGGCCGTGTGATACCGAACACCCAACTCCTCTACTAATCTGTCTTACAAAGCCCGTTTGCGAAAATATTGCGTTCGAGGAATAGCCTCAGTGAGTGGATCCGCTATGATGTTTCTTTCTATGTGTCTCTTTATCTGAAGTTCGCGGAGAAAGCCATCTCCCGAAATGAGCAATACCTGTCTTAGAATATGTCTAGATGTCTGATGGGACCTAGCTCATAAATGAACTCCAAATCCAAACTTCTTAGACTGTATCATCAACTGAACTTAATCAGTATCCTGCGCCATCCTTCCCTCAGTATCCACCTGGACCACCTGTCCAAAATACTGCCCCTTGTCAGAAGGAAAACTATAACTCTAACAGTCACTCTGTCATCCAGGTCACCTTGGAAGCCTGGAATGATAACCGTCTCCCAAAGGAGGCTGTCGTTATCATATCCCTAGAACATGCACTTACGTTCTAAAACTGCTTCCGAATGTTTCTTCAGGATTGGATCAATATCTACTTATTGCATCTAATGCAAAAACAACATCTGGTGTGGTACTTGACATCTCATGATTGACTCAATTGCCTAAGCAAGTGATCTGCCAATCATGCACATCCCTCTCCCCTTTAGTCTGTAAGACACCTTTAGAGAGGGTGACTCCATCACCTGCAGGTACACTACCGTGCCAGGAGTCGTCCATTCTAAAACACCTTTAGAATGCTGTCTAAGTACTCAGATTGGTAAACTACCCAAATCTAGATCTAAAACCATAGATCTAGTAACCAGAATATCTGATATAATATCCAAGCTTTATGTGGAGAAACCACTCTGTGACAACCAAAGTATAACCGATCGTAGTATAGGAATTTCACATCCTACTCTGTGTATGTCATCCAAATACCAGGACATAACACCCTACTACCTTCTTAACAGATCCTTCCTCTATTTTGATGAAGTCAAACCTATGACTGTCACATCAGAAATAGATGATCTATCTCCGCTATATCTGCTTTAGTCTATAAATATACATAAGCTACTTATCCACTATACTTCCGCTGCTCCCACTGATTAAGACAACCCTCTGGCAGAGGCATATAGACGTACACTTCTAAAGCTAGTTTAGAACGACGCTATACTCATCCTCCTGCCGGGTCTCATAGCCTGGAACAACAGTAGTGTCAAGTCTGGGTAAACAAGAACCTCCCTGTCACCGTCCTTAAGGCTACCGAAGTACCTCTCGAGTGCCTGAGGTTACCCACCTTATCTGCGGAGTGGCCAATGGAATGTCAAACCAGATTGAATCTTTAGGTTCTTATCAAATTTTCAGTAATCGTCTGCGGTTCTGGAATCATTTCCAGTTCTACCATACTCACACATCTATTTTCTCAAAAAATCCATTTTACTTAAAACTGTGACGAGTCTAGAACAATATCACTATTGATCTTCCAAATGGTAGAAAATCAACCCTCGCCATTGTAGGGTGTTTTTCGTCACACCATTGAGATGGGAATACGCGCGCGCTTGTCAGGCGTACTACAGATTCTAAATGCCTGGGGTAGGCCGGGGTTTACTGATTGTGGGGATCCGAATCTCCGGCAGCCGCGGACTAAGCAGCCGTTAATTACCCCTCGCCTTTGGGGCGAGGGAACCTCCGATTAACGGGTTAAACTGGTCATACGAACTCAATGTGCGGTATGCGTGTGTTGTGTTTTGAAAAGGGTTTTTGGATATATCGGGAGCCACGCAGAGTTTTTACGTGAAAAGGCATCCAAGGGAGCACGTGTGTGCGCAAATATGTATACATATGTATATGTATATGTATGTACATAAAAAGAGGGGGGGAAAGGTATCCAAGGGATGCGTGGGGCCAGCGCCTTGGGCGCTGTGCGCTTAGGTACTGTACGCTCAGGTGCAAGCGCGCCATGTGTCGACACGTGGGCGCTTTGCGCATGAGCGCTGGGCGCTCGAGCGCAAGCGCGCCACGTGTCGGCACGTGGGCGCTTTGCTCATGAGCGCTGGGCGCTCGAGCGCAAGCGCGCCACGTGTCGGCACGTGGGCGCTTTGCGCTTGAGCGCAGGAGCGCAGGAGCGCAAACGCGCCACGTGTCGGCACGTAGGCGCCTTGCGCTCGGGCACAGAGCGCTGGAGCGCAAGCGCGCTGGGTGTCGACACGCGGGCGCCTTGCGCTCGGGCGTAGAGCGCTGGAGCACAAGCACGCCACGTGTCGGCACGCGGGCGCCTTGTGCCCGCTCGCAGTGCCCTGGAGCACAAGCGCACCACGTGTCGGCACGCGGGCGCCTTGCGCTCGAGCATAGTGCGCTTGAGCGCAAGCGCGCCACGTGTCGGTACGTGGATGCTTTGCGCTCGAGCGCATGGGCGCTGGAGCGAAAACGCGCCATATGTCGGCACGTGGGCGCTTTGCGCTCGAGCGCTAGCGCGCCACGTGTCGGCACGTGGGCGCTCGGCGCTTGAGCGCTTGGGCGCCGGCGAGAAAAGGAAGGCTTTTAGCCCCAGAAACCAGAAGCTATGCTTCAGAAAGGAAATATATATATATATATATATATATATATATATACACACATATATATATATGTGTGGAGTTAAACTCCTAGGATGTGTTGAAGCTGATTAAGGGGGTTCTTCCTCCTCCTGCGGTTTGGACGGATCTTGAAGATCAAGAGATGTAAGATCTAAAAATCTCTTCTTTTGAGATCTAATGACAGATCCAAGCTCCCCTCGGTGGGTTTTATGGTGAAAAACTATTTAGTTTTGGAAAGGGAAGAGTAAAACTCTTGATTTAATTCAAAGAAAGAAAAAGGTTTGAAACCTTCAGAAAAGGGAAAGATGTACAAACCCTAGGTTTTTGAGACAATGGAAAAAGTGTTTTTTTATTCATGATCATGTTACCCTTTATAGGCTTACATATTTACATATAGCCCCTTGGGCTTTACAAAAATAGCATTTTTGCCATCCCATGGCTCATGTGCCATTTCATTTTTGCACATAAGCCATGAGCTTACAAAATATTGGCTTTATGCCCATTTAGTTTACATTCATGCATAAACAATTACATAAAAATTATTTATTACAGGATTTTGTTGTTGGCACGGGGATGCTGGCCGCGGGCTCGACTTGGGCATGGGCCCGCTTGACCTGGCCTTCGGCCCACCTGGTTTGGGGTTGACATTGATTTTGACTTGGTCAACCGGGGTGTAAATTTTTACCCCAACAAATTGCCCCCAATAATAAATGCACATAGCATATGTGGGTCGTGTGCATGAAATTGATGGATCTTCTTTTGCGTGGAGGCGACTTGCTTTGGTTCCCACTTTTTGGGATGCACTGCCCTTTTTACGACAAGGACGGTCGGTTTTTCCCTTTTTACGACTTGGACGGTCGGCGCTTGACGCGTCTCCGAGACGGGGTGTCCGTGGCAGACGTTTCTTTGACCCGGAGTGATTTCATTGACGTGCTCCCGGCGCGGAGTGTCACTGGTTAATGTTTCCCAGAGGAGGAGTATCGGCTGGTTGACGTGTCCCCAAGACGGTGTGTCTGCTTGACGTTTCCCCGATGCAGAGTGTCTGTGTTGGACGTTTCCCCGATGCAGGGTATCGCTGGTTGACGTGTCCCCGGCACGGAGTGTCTGCTTGATGTTTCCCCGGCACGGAGTGTCGCTAATCGACTTTTCCCCGGTGCGGAGTGTCGCTGGTTGACTTTTCCCCGGCACAGAGTGTCGCTGATCGACTTTTCCCCGGCGCGGAGTGTCGCGGGTTTACTTTTCCCCGGCTCTGAGTGTCGCTGATCGATTTTTCCCCGGCGCGGAGTGTCGGGTTGACTTTTCCCCGGCACAGAGTGTCGCTGATCGACTTTTTCCCGGCGCGGAGTGTCGGGTTGACTTTTCCCCGGCACGGAGTGGCGCTGATCGACTTTTCCCCGGCGCGGAGTGTCGGGTTAACTATTGCCCGGCACGGAGTGTCGCTGATCGACTTTTCCCTGGCGCGGAATGTCGCTGGTTGACTTTTCCCCGTCACGGAGTGTCGCTGATCGACTTTTCCCCGGCGCGGAGTGTCGGGTTGACTTTCCCCGGCACGGAGTGTTGCTGATCGACTTTTCCCGGGGGCGGAGTGTCGGGTTGACTTTTCCTCGGCACAGAGTGTCACTGATCGATTATTCCCTGGCGCGGAGTGTCGGCTTGACTTTTCCCCGTCACGGAGTGTCGCTGATCGACTTTTCCCCGGCGCGGAGTGTCGCTGATCGACTTTTTCCCGGCGCGGAGTGTCGGGTTGACTTTTCCCCTCACGGAGTGTCGCTGATCGACTTTTCCCCGGCGCGGAGTGCCGGGTTGACTTTTCCCCGGCACGGAGTGTCGCTGATCGACTTTTCCCCGGCGCGGAGTGTCGGGTTGACTTTTCCTCGGCATGGAGTGTCGTTGTTTCCCCTGCACGGAGTGTCGCTGGTTGACTTTTCCCCGGCGCTGAGTGTCGCTGATCGACTTTTCCCCGGCGCGGAGTGTCGCGGGTTTACTTTTCCCCGGCACGGAGTGTCGCTGATCGACTTTTCCCCGGCGTGGAGTGTCGGGTTGAATTTTCCCCGTCACGGAGTGTCGCTGATCGACTTTTCCCCGGCGTGGGTGTCGGGTTGACTTTTCCCCGGCACGGAGTGTCGCTGATCGACTTTTCCCCGGCGCGGAGTGTCTTTTGTGGACTTTTCCCCGACACGGAGTGTCGCTGATCGACTTTTCCCCGACGCGGAGTGTCAGGTCGACTTTTCCCCGGCACGGAGTGTCGCTGATCGACTTTTCCCCGGCGCGGAGTGTCGCTTGTTGACGCAGAGGTCGATGTTGGAATTGGTTGGTTAGATTTGTTTGATTTGAGTCGACATCAGCATCGCTACACTAGAATATGGTACGAGGAGCGAATCATCATCCGTCTTTGAGAGGATTTGGGAATTGGGGTTTTTGTTTGGCATCTGCATTGCTGCACTGGAATAATGCCAGGAGCAACTCATCATTTGCCCCGAGAGGATTTGGGAATTGGGGTCTTTATTTGGCGTTTGCATTGCTGCACTGGAATAATGCAAGGAGCAACTCATCATTTGCCCCGAGAGGATTTGGGAATTGGTTTTTGTTTGGCATCTGCATTGCTGCACTGGAATAATGCCTGGAGCAACTCATCATTTGCCCCGGAAGGATTTGGGAATTAGTTTTTGTTTGGCATCTGCATTGCTGCACTGGAATAATGCCAGGAGCAACTCATCATTTGCCCCGAGAGGATTTGCGAATTGGTGGCTTAGGAGACAGGTTTAAATCGCTATCGCCAAGGGCTTTTCAATTTTGTGAGCTGTAAGGGTCTCACAAAGCATTTTCTCCCTACGGGTCGTAAGGATCCCGTAGGTGTATTTTCTCCTTAGGAGTCGTGGGGACTCCTAAGTGTGTTGCTCCTTTGTGAGTCGTAAGGATCTCACACGGGAATTTTCTCTTCACAAAGTCGAAAGGACTTTGCGAGTGCATTTCATTTCTTTTTTTTTTACGAGTTTGCGCCCTTTCGGGTTTTCACAGACTCGCCGGCAGTCCTGCTGTTTTTACTCACGGAGCCCTTTCGGGTTTTCATCCGTGCCCATTTTTCTTGTGGACATACCATCCTTTTTATTATATTTTTTTATTATTATATTTTTTTTTATTTTTGGTGGGACTTTGAATGTGGTCTCACCGGTACGACATGGGAGAGATTGGGATTGTTTTACACCTGTGGATCGTATACGGTTTTGGAAGATGTATGATCCAGACCGTAGGGCTATAAAAATTTCGCGACTTTGTTGGCGTCTGCATCGCTGGACTGGAATATGGTACCAGGAGCGACTCATCATTCGTCACTTGGGGATTGTGATTTGGAATTTGGTTGGCGTCTGCATCGCTGCACTGGGATATGGTACCAGGAGCGACTCATCATTCGCCACTTGGGGATTGGGATTTGGAATTTGGTTGGCGTCTGCATCACTGCACTGGGAAATGGTACCAGGAGCGACTCATCATTCGCCACTTGGGAATTGGGGAGCGATGGCTTAGGAGACAGGTTTAGATCCATATCGCCTAAGGCTTTTCAATTTTATGGGCCGTGAGGGTCCCATAAAAGCATTTTCTCCCTGCGAGTCGTAAGGAAACCGCAGGTGTATTTTCTCCTTAGGAGTCATGAGGACTCCTAAGTGTGTTTTTCCTTTATGAGTCGTAAGGATCACACAAAGGTTTGTTCTCCTCATGTATCGTGAGGACACATGAGTGGGTCTTCTCAATGGAGCATAATTCCAGAGGCGGAGACCAGCCACGTAGCTGGTGATTGCGGTGGGATATGGGTATAATGAGAATTATTTGAGCCTGTGGATTGTATACGGTAGTCAATTTGGGGACTGGCCGTAGGGCCAAAAACATTTTGAAAAATTGGATTTTTGTTGGCGTTTGTATCGCTGCACTGGAATATGGTACCAGGAGCGACTCATCATTCGCCTTTTTTTTACCGCGATTGCTCTATCATTTCAACTTTTCTTATCACGAAGACCGCGATTGCCCTATCATTTCGGCTTTTATTCCCGGTTGCCCCATCATTTCGGCTTTTTTTCATCTTTATTTTACTCGCTGATTTTTATTGCGAGTTGCCCCATCATTTCGGCTTTTTTTTATTTTTCTTGTATTTACACATTTTTTGTTAATTTACATATATATATATATATATGTATATATATATATATATATTTTACATTCCCAGTTTAACGACTTAGAGGTCGATTGTTCCCAGTTTAACGAAGTGGTGGTCATTGGGTGTTCCCAGTTTAACGATGTGGTGGTCCATTTTGCTTATCCCAGCTCCTTGAACTTTTATCTGGGAGCAGCTGTGTTGATGACCTAGCTCTGTGGCTTGCCGATACATCCGAGGATTGTGAGGTTTTTCCAAGCTTATATTGGTCCTCTGCCCAATCTTTGAAAATATAGCAGTATTCGATGGTATGACCCACCACTCTATGATATGGGCAGTATATAGGATTGCCGGTCATGTTCATTTCCTGTAGCCTCTTTGGAACAGGCAGTTGCAGACTGTTGTTCAAGGCGTCCATGAATATTTTGCGGACTTCATCCCTCCTGAAGGAGTATACCTTCTTCTTTCTCTCCATTGGAGTAGGTGCCTTTACTGATGTTGGTCCTCGAGGCACATGTCTAGGAGGATTAGGTTCTCGAAAGGCTTCGGTCTCCATTTGCATGAAATCGGCGATCGTAGCTTGACTGTTTGCTAACACGCCTTTAGATAGTTCTATCTCTCCCATTTTGTATTGCCTTTCGACCCAATCTTTGAAAGAGAAGCAGTCCTTAATGGCATGACCTATCACCCTGTGAAAGGGGCAATATTTTGGGTCGTCAGTCATATTCTATTCTTGCGGTCTCTTTGATTCTGGTAGTTGTAAACCGTTTCTTAGGGCGTCCCTGAATATCTTGTGGATCTTTTCCCTCTTGAAGGAATAGACCTTTTCCAGCTTCCCTTTCAGAGGCGATTCCCCCCCCGGCGTATGTATCGGAGAGACTGGAGGCTGATTGCGGCCGTTTTTCACGAAGGCGCTCTGCTTTTAGGTTGAAAAGGATATCAGTTGGCTGCGCCCGGGTATCAATCCCTGGCTCATGAGCCAAAATTTGATTCTGCTGTAATTGCAATCGGGGGACTTGGGTCCCGAGATCTGCCACGACGTTTGCCAGCTCGTCGACTTTGGAATTGACCTCGGCCATCTTCTCATCCCTGTCCTGAAATTGCCTTTTAAGCCATTGGAATAAAGCTTGTTCTGTAGTTCCGTCTTTGAGAACCGGGTAATCTTTATTGCCTGAGCTCAATTCCGTAAGAACCATGGGCTCCTCTGGCTTATCGGTCTGAGCGGGCTCTTCATCATTTAGATCGAGCCGATGCTGGGTAGCGTCAACCAAATCATCACCATGGCTGTGAAGCATAGGCGGGTTCGTTTCTTCATGTCCGACCATATAGACAGTGCAGAACACATACCCAACCATCTCTTTGTCTTTGGCGGCTGATTTGGCGGAGCGGTCCGGGGTTTGGAAATTCATAAATTTTAACATGGCCAGAGCCCTAGCCCTTTTTGTTGGCTCTGTATCTAAGCCACTTCTGCCTCAGCTTCTCTGCCGTAAGCACTTGGCAGGCTTCTGCTCTTCGTGAAGCCGCCATAGGCCGAGTGATGGGGATGCTTGAGAAGACGTATGCCCGTGTGTCCGTCGAAGGTATCGCCTGGGCTTGCCCACGACGTCTGGCAACTTCTTTTGTTCTGATGGCTTTGCCCCCAGTTGGGGCCATGGAAAGCCGTCCAGACACCGATTTGCGTTTGGGCCGGGACGCTTTCGAGACCACCACATTTGGCCTCTTGCCTTTCTAGGCCGGTTTGCCGGTTACCGGAGCTTGAGGAGCCGGGATGGCGTTAGCTGAAACGAACAGGATGGAGCTGAATGGTACCGGCGGGTCCTCCTATTGTCGGCCGAGACAGGCCGGAAGGACCGTCCTGGAGTCCATCTTCATCGTGTAAGAGACGGGAGTCGTGCTGAGAGCTGAGATCGTCCTTGGAAACATTGTTGAAAAGTGATTGCTTGAAGACCTACATGAAAGAGCATTATTTTAGTATAAATATAGATATGTATGTTGATTGAGTTCGCATGAACGTCTAACCCGAAATATTGGAGGAGAGATTGGTCCCACCGGGCGTGCCAGAATCTGTAGGGTGTTTTTCGTCACACCATTGAGATGGGAATACGCGCGCGCTTCTCAGGCATACTACAGATTCCCCCTGCCTGGGGTAGGCCGGGGTTTATTGATTGTGGGGATCCGAATCTACGGCAGCCGCGGACTAAGCAGCCGTTAATTACCCCTCGCCTTTGGGGCGAGGGAACCTCCGATTAATGGGTTAAACTGGTCATGCAAATTTTTTTCTAACAGGGACAGTGTCGTGGAGCACGTGTGTGTGCAAATATGTATACATATGTATATGTATATGTATGTACATAAAAAGAGGGGGGAAAGGCATCCAAGGGATGCGTGGGGCCAGCGCCTTGGGCGCTGTGCGCTTAGGTGTTGTACGCTCAGGCGAAAGCGCGCCACGCGTCAACACGTGGGCGCTTTGCGCATGAGCGCTGGGCGCTCGAGCGCAAGAGCGCCACGTGTCGGCACGTGGGCACTTTGCGCTTGAGCGCAAGGCGCTGGAGCGCAAGTGCGCCACGTGTCGGCATGCGGGCGCCTTGCGCTCGGGCACAGAGCGCCGAAGCGCAAGAGCGCCTCGTGTCGGCATACGGGTGCCTTGCGCTCGAGCGCAGTGCGTTGGAGCTCAAGTGCACCACGTGTCGGCATGCGTGCGCCTTGCGCTCGAGCGCAAGCGTGCCACGTGTCGGTACGTGGGCGCTTTGCGCTCGAACGCAAGGGCGCTGGAGCGCAAACGTGCCACGTGTCGGCACGTGGGCGCTTTGCGCTCGAGCGCTAGCGCGCCACGTGTCTGCACGTGGGCGCTCGACGCTTGAGCGCTTGGGCGCCGGCGAGGAAAGGAGAGCTTTTAGCTCCAGATACCAGAAGCTATGCTTCAGAAAGGAAATATTTATTATATATATATATATATGTGGAGTTAAACTCCTAGGATGTGTTGAAGCTGATTAAGGGGGTTCTTCTTCTTCCTCCTGTGGTATGGCCGGATCTTGAAGATCAAGAGATGTAGGATTTAAAAATCTCGTCTTTTGAGATCTAATGACTGATCCAAGCTCCCCTTGGTGGGTTTTATGGTGAAAAACTATTTAGTTTTGGAAAGGGAAGAGTAAAACTCTTGATTTAATTCAAAGAAAGAAAAAGGTTTTAAACCTTCAGAAAAGGGAAACATGTACAAACCGTAGGTTTTTGAGGGAATGGAAAAAGTTTTTTTTTATTCATCATCATGTTGTCTTTTATAGGCTTACATATTTATATATAGCCCCTTGGGCTTTACAAAAATGGCATTGTTGCCATTCCATGGCTCATGTGCCATTTCATTTTTGCACAGAAGCCAGGGCTTACAAAATATTGTCTTTATGCCCATTTTGTTTACATTCATGCATAAACAATTACATAAAAATTATTTATTACATGATTTTTGTGTTGGCACGGGGAGGCTGGCCGCGGGCTCGAGTTGGGCATGGGCCCGCTTGACCTGGGCTTGGGCCCACCTGGCTTGGGGTTGACTTTGATTTTGACTTGGTCAACTGGGGTGTAAATTTTTACCCCAACAGTCATAGTCTGGGTCAACCCACAAACAGCCATTACAGAACGTGCCTTGAGTTATCCAGAGTCTGGTTTTAAGCATAAGCCGGACAACTCCCCGTACCTTAACATCGTTAAGATATGAACTGTTCTGTATCAAATACAGAAACAGAGGCACTGATTTAATTGGAACCAGATTCAAATCATGCAGCAGCTTCCAGTGCATGTCAACTAAATGGAAGGAGGCCGATCAACATTACTCAACTTAGGAATGCTTCCAATTATGAGTAACCTGGAAGAGAATCAAGTTCTCTCGATCATTACAATCAACTGAACACCATACACAAGTATCTACATCTTCGATCACCTTGAAGAATCACGATACTTGCAACACCTGGTTCTCTACTCTATTCTTATACCTATAACTTCTCAAAACTTAGACCTTGTATTTCTACGAAATACATGTCTAAGAACTAGAGAAGTCACAAGTAAACATAATACAGTCCGAGCACCAACCCCTCTGTCCTCATGGACACTGGACAACATACAATACTCTGTATAAGTCCCCTGAGTCTAATAACTCTTTCCCTGTGTGTCGTAGGTTGAAAACTGTAATTATGGTTAAGAAGAATTACACCGCTGTTTAATGCTCCTTACCTAACCATCCACTAATATAGGTAAATGTCATAGACATAATTTCAAAAATTTATATCTCACTCTATAAAAATAGACGTACAGATATATCAATTTGAAATTGATGCACAACAACGGATATTCAAAACCAAATATTTGCCGTCCGGCAAACTACCCCGGTGATTTCCTCAAATATTACCAATTACAACGAATTCCGATATAATGAGGACAGTCACCTAATTCCCAATAACTTACTGTAACATATCAAAATAATAAAATATTATTTTGGGAATTTTTATAATTTAATATTATTTTATTGATTATTTTAATATTAAATTTATAATTAAATACCGATAAATGGGAAAAATTTCGGAAAAATTATGGAAAATTCTAAAATAGGGTATTTTATGGAATTATGACATTTTTAAGTTTTTATGATTAATTATATGCTAATTTAGTGCTAATCGCGATTAAAAATCGCTAATCGGGTTTTTAGCAATTTTGTGCAAAACATACACATATCTTTTCCTACACTTGTGTTACATTTTCTTACCATGGCTATTACTTTGGGTTTACTATTTGAATGAGAAGGTTTTGGAAAAGAAAAGAAAAGAAAAGGATTTTGATTAAAGAAATAGGTATGGTGAGAGAGAGAGGGTAGGTGAGGGTGTTTGACTTGGCCATTCTCTCTTGTTTTCTCCTCTCATTTCTCCCCCCTCTTCCATGAGCTGCTGCTTCTCCTGCTCTTCCTCCATATTCCTCCTCTTAAAAACCCCCACAACACCATGAAAACAAACACAAAACCTCATTCCCACTTCACTAAACTTGCTCACAAGCTCAAGATCTACGCTTTGGACCAAGAAAGTAGATGTTTTGGTGCTGTTGAGGATTCATGAGGATCTTATGAGGTAATTTCTTCAAAATTAGAGTGTTATTTCTTGTGCTTAAGTTTCAATTCAAGTTTCATATCGATATTGTGTAATTTGGTTTGTTTTGGACCAACTTAGAGAGGGTTAGGGGAAAGTTGAGATTTTGCTATGCAATTGGACTCTAATGGTGACCTTAGACCCCATATTGACCAAAACACTGGCCTAGCACAACCTGAAACCCAAAAATACGGAATTACGGAACTTTTCATGTCGGTTTGTGTGATCTGTGAAGGTGTTTTGGAATCTGGAGCAACCCGGGGGCACCAAAAATAAAATTGAGCTGACAGTGAGTCGTGCAGGCACCTAGGAAGCTACCACCAAGACCCGAGCCCCTAACTTAAACCTAGGGCCGCAAATTTGAGCATTCTGGCCGCAATTTGCGGCCAGAGTAGGAGGGAATCGGTCCATTTTTGTTCCAGGGCTCATTTTGCACTAAATTAGACCCCTCCTATATGCAGTTTTGGCTAATTGTCATATGGGGAAAATCTGGGAGCATTTTGGTGTGTTTTAAGCGATGTTTTCCGTATTTTTAAATGCACTTTCTTAATATTTGGATTTGTATTTGGTTGTCGGGTGTTCGTACATCGACAACAGGGGTTGTTTGTTGGATTTGCATGTTTGGGCCATAGGTTCCAACCTATGAGCACACTGTGCGCTGTATCGGTTTTCTGCCTTGATTTTCATACGCATTGCTATGGTTGACCATTGTAGGTACCTTCACGTGGATTCCGAGGCGACGGAGCATGGCGTTATCGACACCGACACGCAGGATACAGGTGAGTAGATTTATATCTACGGGGAGAAGTCGGGTGGATAGCGTATAGCACCCCCGCAGTTCGTGGTGATGTATACGAATACGTATACACACATATATTTATTGTATGTTGTTGAGATTATTGATGATAAAGATGGATATTTGGTATTTTTGGATTGGTTTAGTGTAGTTGCGAAACCCTAGAGTAGTGGTCGCACTCACACACGCACGCACACATATACTTGCATACATTCCTTCTTTCATATGTGCGTATATGGGAAAATATTTATGTGTTCACATGGGTATGGGACTATGTGTTCATATACTGGATTTGAGGATAGTATTTGGGATTTGAGATGAGTCGATGAGATTGGGCTTGAGGCCAGGAGATCGGTGATGTGATTTGGTTCGTATTGAGATACGACAAGATGTTTTCGCGGGTCTTTTGGCGTAGTGATTCTTACACCTGCATGCATACTTAGGCGGTATCAGTATTGTACTAGACGTAGATCAGTACCCCGATCATGATATTTGATAAAGAGGATACCAGATGAATAGTATGATAAATGTGATATTGACCCGTACCCAGATTTGGGATGCCGTACGACGGATTTACGTACGAGCTATATTTTGATGATTGATCCGCACTCTTGACTTGGGATGTCTGATTATAGATATGGTATCGGATATGATATTATTGAGGCGGGATCACCGACTAATATATATACAGGTATGTATATGTATCGACTCAGATGTTAGGCTGTTTCCTTACCTGTAGTCCAGCTTGTTAGCTTAGTCCTTTAGTTTAGTTTAGTTGTTAGATTAGATTCGATTCTTACCTATTTCAAAAACTAACGAATCGTGGGTATTTTAAAAGACAGCCCAAGGGATCCTACGGATATTTCAAAGGACGTATCTTTTCATAAAAACACCGTAGCCCCTATTTTCAAAACCCCATGATTTGTGTTATTTCAAAAGGCACCATTTGTAGGACTTATGTTAGATTAATGCAGATTAGTTATTGCTGCGTCTAGTATTCAGCTCCCGCTCATTATTACAGTTCGCTCCGCATCGCATACTTATATTATAATTTCTTATTGCATTGTTGATATCATACTGTTAGGACACCAGCACCATTACTGATGATGCGTATGTACCACGTACACTTGCTTGCCGGCTCACACACATCTTCATCGGTAATTGCCATGTCACGCACACCTTAGAAATAATTATCGCCTAATGTAGCTTGTTAACTAGTAGTTTTGACATGATAATTAGTTGCTTGCCTTATATGCTAGTTTAGACATTGTAGTTGTTACTTGTCACTTCATGCATACTGTTATTCATTATATGCCGCATTCATGGATGCTCATGCTTATATTCATGGTTTTACATGCTATTGATGATTCAGATTTCCATGATATTTTCTGGATTTGGAGGAAAACCGCAAAATATATATAAACCGTTTTCTCTTTTTTAAATAAAAATGCGGTTTTCCCATGATGTATGAGTCGTCCACCATGTGTTTGCTGATGGATTTCGAGACCCGATTCGAGGAGTTGGATGAACCGTTTCGGGTACATGGTGGGCCCGGTAAGGTACCCCGGGGCAAGAAGCGCGTGATGATGACGATGTGAGCCTGGCAGGGGAGCACTACCTACCGGTGATTTTACCCGACGCGTCGGATATCCGGAGGATACCGTCGTGGTCTTGAGATGGATGGTAGGGGCCGGTCTGGACTGACGGCGCCCTAGATATTATGATTGAGATATTGAGATTTCGAGATATTGAGGTACAGAGACTGTGATACAGAGATATCGAGATATTGGGATTACGTTTTGTGCCGATGCTAGGCACTGTTTTATGCTGATTTCATTATGATACCTCATTTTAAAAATACAAAGGAAATCTCACTAAATTATGAAAACAGTTCTTCATTTACTTGTATTCTTTTTTCATGCATTCATACCTCATTCATATGATTCATTGCTATCTGAGGCACTGACATGAGAACTTGGTATTACTGTCGTTTAGAGGTATACCCTAGCCATTGTTATAGGCTGCTGGTTATTTTTGAGGATGTATATTGATCGTATGACCTAGGATTGCGTCATACATGCGATTTCTGTTCATAGATGTTTTCTATTCACGAGTTGGCAACTCACCCCCGTTGTGCCACAGTTTCTTGCAGATTTTGCCGTACAGGTTCCATTGCGGCATTTTTGGCACACTGCTTCCTTGCGGGTGAATTGCATTTGGTAGGTGAGTTCTTTTGCATCAAGAACCACCATTGTACTTGTATTATTCATTATATCTAGAACTCCATCAACCAAAACTTGTATATTGTTTCAGACTTAGACATTAGTGATGTATTATTCGACCTTAGAGTCGCGCTTAGTAGTATTGCGGTTTTAATGCTTATTGGGTTTCTGTTGAGTTTGATCCTCGCCATTCCGCCTTTTATATTATATTGCTTGCGTGGTTGTGACCGTCGATTGACGAAGAGCTAGCTCCCGCTTGGGGATGCCTTTTATCATTGCATATATATATTTTTCTTGTTGTACCACGTTCGGGGTCAGTATTTACAAAAGAAACTCTGCCGATATTTTTAGAAAAGACCGTACATTTTTAAAATGCATATTCGGCTTAGTTATTTAAAAACCTTGACTTCAAAACATGTTTTCTTTACCTATTAAAAACCAGTTTTCTTTATTTATCCTTAAAATGGTTTTGGATTTCTGGGCTTTTGGCTTACTTGGATCGGATGGAGTCCTATAGACTTCATATTGTTCAAGGGCCGGTCACGTGCTCTTTCGGGGCGTGACACTTACTCCTACTCATCATGTGTAAAACCTTACAGATGTGAGAATCATACCTGGTAAATACATACCCTGGAGCAAGTGTGTAACTGGGAAATCAGTTTTGTTTTAACAGTACACAGTGAAAGTGAAACATGTGAATGTTTCGGAGGGGTATCCTGGTATTCCTAGTAATGCCTCTTCCATTATCCAGATTCACAACTGTAACCGTATATTTTTTTGCCATCTCTCCAAATCCCTTTATATGTCTTTAGTCTACCTTCAGTACACCCTCTTAGGCTAAATGGTTTTCTTCCTTCCCTACCTTTCGGCACCAGCCTATGGTTTGGAAGAAGACTATCCAATAAGCATAATGGATGTACTGTCCTAATCCTAGGAGCACTCGCAATTCGAGAGAAGGTGAAGATAAAAGACAACCGAATAAACCTTATTCCTATTTCTCCCGAACCAGAATCCATCCCCGAACTGGAACAAGTTCCTTTCGAGTTCGTATATAACCATATGATGGAGTATCCAAATAACTGTGGATCTTCGTAGTGATACGGAGTGTTCTGGATAAATACAATGGTGAAATGGGAGTGGTAATGAAATACTTGGTTTGGTTGTGAATAGTAGTCGCAATTTACTTTGTCCTCTTACTAATCCCTTTATTTGTCTTTACTTAATACCTTCTATACACCATCGTTAGGCTAATTGGTTTTCTTCATTCCCTACCGGTCGGCACCTGCATATGGTTTGGAAGAAGACTATCCAATTTGCGTAATGGGTGTACTGCCCTAATCCAAGGAGCACTCGCAACCTGTGAGAAGGTAAAAAGGAAAGAAAACTGAATAGTCCTATTAATTTTCTCCAGAACCGGAAACCATCCTCGAATAAATTCCTTGGAGTTCGTATATAACCATACAATGGTTTTATCCAATGGAAGTGGACGTTCGTAGTAATACGGGGTGTTCTGGAGAAAAGGGTAAAAGTAGGAGTGGCAAAGAGGTTTGCAACTCTGACAATCCAAAAGCCAGTGTTTAAGAAGGTTTGGTCAATTTTGGTCACTGAGTCATAGTCTTAGGGTCGGGTCATGGTCGCTGCCAAAGAGAGAGAAAAGAAACACTCAGCGTGCACTCTAACCTAGATCAGAATGGTTGTCACTTTATCTAATCAGGAAACCTCCCACTGTACCGTCAAATTCTCCTCCAAACCTGAAAGAAGAATTTGTCGGGATCACCCGAGGAGTAAACCAACTCATCAAGGGGAATCGGGATCCAACTATCATCGCATGATAACGTGACGGAATCCGCTCAGGTTATCACACTCCAGAAGGTATGCGCATATCTGGCAAGTTTCAGTTTCTTTAGAAACTCCCGATGTGATTTTTACCCCATGCTCTTATGACCTTGACTTTGGCCAACAAATCATAAGTCACATGTTAAGTTCTACCCGTCATTCTCCAGGTTAATTTGAACCCACCCGTACCTACCCTTGACTTTGGCCAACAAGGCAGTACGACTGTCCAAAACCAACGCATCTATCTATGTTGCATATGAATATCCAATAGCTACCAATCACTTTGCCTTGACTTTGACCAACAAACACAGCTTGAATACTATTGACTATCCATATGAAATGACGGAGGGCTACGAATGGTTGTTGGCGAAAAACCTTTAACGTAATGAACTTGATATCGTTGAAGGAACCGGATTGCTTTTAAAAATATAGTGGCGAAAACCTTTGCTAAAGAGGTCACTCCCGGTGAAGGGATCTCGTCTCTTTCCCCGTAGAATGAGGTGCAGGATATTCCAACTGAATACCACGATGCAAAGCAAATGTAATCGACTATAGTGAAGTTATTACCCTGAGGCAAACTTCTGTCCAAGGGGTCACTCCCGGTGAAGGGATCTCGGCCCTTGCCTCGTCGACTGAGGTGCAGGATATTCCAACTGAATACCACTGTGCAAAACAAAAGAGAACGTCCTCTTAATAACAGCTTTTTGAAAATTGTTCCGACAACATCAGAATAGGTTTGTTTAACTTGCATTGATCCGAATCAATGCAGTCCCATCAATTGATCACACAAATAAAGAACGAAAATAATGATGTATGTATAAGCCATCCGCATTCGCCACGGGGTCCCGTCATCACTCATTAGGTTACTTAACTAACGACAGAGCGGGGACTGGACTAGCGTGTATGCAAAACATATACAACATCTACTAGTATATATATATCAATATATAATATTCGCTCAAGGCGTGATAAAATGCAACATCACAGAAATGTAATAAGCATCACAGAACAATACAGATATCTGGGATCCCCGGGTTTCATAGAGCCGCTACTGAAACCCGACGTTCCTCTGGTTGTGTGGATAGCCTGTGCAATGAAATCCTAGACCCCTACGGGCGCGGCAAGTTACCCGCAAAAACCTGAAGCGAGGCAGCCCCCTTCAACAACGTGAATGGACCACCCAGCACTTCACGGAATCCGGTAACTTGGGCACCCCTCCTTGGGTCAACCTGTACCCCTACGAGTGCGGCGAATAGCCCGCCAATTCTAGAGTGAAGCCCCCTCTGTCTCAACGCCTTGAGATGCGGGCCCGTTGCCCGCTAGAACACGGCTACCCGTGCACCCCTCCACGGGGTAATCCTAGTACAGAAAGCAAAATATACATACAATGGGTACATCGACCTCAGCACAGTCGTGCCCCACAAGAATAATATACAAACAGGCAGTGACGGCTGTCCACATGTCAGACGCTCGCCCCGCTATATCAAATGTACATAATAAACATAACTGTACTACCATTACATCCAGGCTATCCACCACGACAATCCGCAACATCACAGCACAACACAGAACATCAACGTGAATGTCACGTTTGCAAATCCGTCTAAAAGGGCTATAGCAGTTAGATGGGATTTACCGATCAAATGACATTCACGGTTGCAGATATAATGTAAATACTGTGAACTAAAGTGTTTAAAATTTTCGATCGACTAAATTTACCGAAATGGGCCCCAAGAACAACTATAGCACTCAAAATAAATCTGGGCCCAAAAAAGAGTATACCAAAACCCACATTTTCAACTCAGGAATCACTGCAAGAAATTTGGAACAGTGACTTCACTTTTCTGCGGCGGAACCGCGGCCAATAGGGCGTTGGGGCAGCGGTTCCGCGGTGATACAGTGATGTCATGTGACCAAATTTCTACAGTGTTCTCCAAAAACCCTGCACGATTTTTTGACATGCCTAGAAAAATTTTTGGAGCACAAAATAAAATCGACAGAAACTGTTACTTTGAAAATGCAGTTTTGGGACATTTGTTCGATCGAAGTTTTAAACACACTAGAGCAAGCTAGACCAGGTTAATGGCCTGGCTCTGATACCAGTGTAAGTCCACGGCAGCGCCCCGGCCGTCAGAACGAGGCCAAAATGCGGAAACGAAACTTTTCTTTAACTTCGAAACGGCGCTACCGCGTACTAAAAACACGGATTGGGCCATTAACCTAATCCTAGCTAACTAGAGAAGGGGTAAAGAGATATACCGAGGGATCTGTGTCCTTCGGTCTTCTCGTCGTCATCCCGATCTCCCCGCGGAATCTCCGGTCTTCATCTCTTCGTCGGAAAGGCAGCACATCGCCGGGTTCTTTTATGGGCTTCCACCTCTGGACCGAGGCAACTCGAGCACGAAGTTGGCGAGTCGACGTGTCCAAGAATGTTGTAGGATAGTGTAGAACTATATGTCTCATGGGGTTATTCAAGTTGCCATTTTTGGTGGAGGAATGGAGATGAACTTTCAAATGGATCCATGAATTTTGTGTGAGCCAAGGAAAAAAATGAGATGAGAAAAAATCACCCCCACACCAAAAGAGAGGGCTGCCCCATGGTGGCCGGCCATTCCATCAAAGGAATGAGAGATAGAAAAAGTCAAGGGGTGAGGGGGAAAGCCATCATGCAAGTAAGAGACAAGGATGGGTGATGATGAGGAGTCATGATCACAAAAAAGTCTCAACCTACTCCCATCTCACATCACAAAAGTCAAGCAATGATGATGCACAATCATGAACAACCATGTGCCACTAAAAGTCTTCCCCATGCACAATTGCAAATAACCCCCTCCGCCAAATTTCAGCCAAAGAAAGAAACAAAAGAAAATGGCCGAAACCGGAAAGCAAACTGGCAACTTCAAAAAACCGATCCCTTAATAAATTACAGAAAACCTAGCGACTGTATATACATACCCGCATTTGTATTCCGACCGAATACAAATGCAATGAGACAAAATCTACATCGTACAATACTAGGATCTGGCTTAAACCAAAGCCCGCTATTATTATCCGTCCGATCATGATCCGTGCAATACCGCACGTATATGATCGAACCCTGCCATACCTCCATACGGCCTCTACATCGTTTTGCCCGAAACTTGAGAAACGGTCTGTGGGGGACTCTAAAGACTCGTCAATACTTTGGCTGTGGATTTAACCACTTGCACACAGAGGTATTAGCCATACGTAACGGGCTACCAGGTATTGACCAAAAAGGGACGTCGATGAGCGAACTCATCCTGACACCCTACTGAGCCTGTCAGTGACAATATCCGTACAGTCCGGTCCGTTCGTTTATAAGCATCGCATGGCGGGCCTAGGGGTTTGGTAAAAGTTAGACCCCCAAAAGCTGTACAAGTCGTGTCGGAGTGTAGCCCAGAACACCCTGAGATACTACTGGAATACCTACCAGTAAATCTCTTGCCTTGGCCAAGGACTTTCATGTACTGGCTCTCCTATACACAGCGTGACCTCACCCCCAATATCGGGAGAGACAAACCCCTGCAGATCCGCTCACTGCCTCCATGTGGCTCGGGACTGTACCCAACTAAAACCTGTTTGCACGACTCCTTTGAGCCGTGGTAGGGTAGTAATCAAAGCACAGTGGGAACTCACACGAGACAAATGACGATCTCAGGTCGATGAACTAACCTGTACACATGTCACCAGGGAACTGCTATCTGACATCAGGTATAATTCCAACTAGCATGTTCCCGGCGAGTCCTGTCCGGTGTACTCATAACCCAATGAGCACCTGTATACATCTTTGGTGAACCAACTGACACCAGTGGCTTATGAGACCGGCCACCACCCCTCGTCGGGGTCTCGACTGTATACATTAGTCTACTCTGGAGTATCGATGCCCTGTCTCGAAAACTCCCATGACTAAGGACCTTTTAAGGTTGTGCTTATAGACCCCAGCTCCCACTTATATGATCGCCCTCATACTGCTGGTAGTCAAGCAAGAATCCTAGGGGCTCTATCAACGTGTAATAGCGATCAGTAATGTCACCTCAAACAGTACACGATGATAAAGATAAACCAGATAGCATACTATCATCTTGAGTAAGACTGTCCTACCGGTATAGGTCCTCCCTCAATCATTGCAATCACGTGCATGTGATCCAATAATTGACTCTGAGGGCACTATCTCGAACAAGGAGGGACGGTCTGCGGGTGCATGGTGGATCCGGTGCGGTACGCCGGGGCAAGATGGTAGCAGATGATGGCGTTGAGCCTGGCAGGGGAGCACTACCGACCGGTTATTTGTGACGCGGCGGATATCCGGAGGATACCGACGTAGTCTTGAGATATTTATGATTTGGGCCAGTCCGGATTGTCGGAGCCCGAGATATTGAGACATTGATATATGGATATTTTATGATAGGGGCCAGTCCGAATTGCCGGAGCCCCAGATATTGAGATATTGGTAAACATATTTTGTGTCGATGCTTGACACGGATTCTCTGTTGATTTCATTGATGATACTTTTATTTTTTATACATAAATCTCACTGAGATAAGAAAACAGTTTTTCGCATGCAAGATGTATTCTGTTTTCATTCATAATGCATTTGTACATCATAGATCTGATATGTTGCTACCCGAGGCACTGACACGAGCACTTGATATTACACATATGTGTAGATGTTTCAGGGTTATATCTTGTCAGGATATTATGGTATGAACCAGGATAGAGTCATACATGCGATTTCTGCTCGGTGATGTTTTCTACTCACGAGTTGGCAACTCACCCCCGTTGTGCCACAGTTTCTTGCAGGTTTTGCCATACAGGTTTCGTTGCGGCTGGCTGGCACACTACTTTCTTTCGAGAGATTGCTTTAGTAGGTGGGTTCACTTGTATCGTGACCACCATAGTATCTGTATTTATATTAAGTTGTATCTAGTAACTCCATCAACCAGACTTGTATATTTGTTAGACTTAGAAGACCAGTGTATATTCTTTCGATCTTAGAGTCGCGCGCTTGTATTATTATGGTTTTCTGGTGGATATTGGTTTTCTTCTGAGTTTTGGATCCTCGTCCTTCGGCGTTGTATATTATATGTCTTGTGTGAGTGTATCCGCCAATTGGCGAAGAGCTAGCTCCCGCTAGTGGATGCCTTTATTCATCATTATATGTATTTCATGTGTTGTACCGGTTTGGGGCCAGTATTTACAAAGGAAACTCTGCCGAAATTTTTGGAAAGGACTTGGTGTTTTAAAAATACATACTACGGCTTCTTTTGTTAAACCACTTGCTTTTAAACTAAGTTTTTCCTTCACTTCTTCTTTTAAATGGCTTAGATTTCTGGGATTTTGGCTTACTTGAATTAGATAGGGTCCTATAGACTTTATATGATTCAAGTGCCAGTCGCGTGCCATTTCGGGTCATGACAATGTTGGTATCAGAGCGCTAGGTTTAACCTTGGTTCGAGTCTATGTTTGTGTAAGTCGACGTTAGACACCCCACATGATGCGGGGAGGCGGAATAGATAAAAACAATCATTTTGTTTAAACTAACATCGACTAACTTTAAGGATCTTTGCTAAACCCTAACTAACAACTATATAGATGTGATTAGCTACTATGAAAGATGATTATACCTAATGATTCAAGTCCTTCTTGTTCTTGTAGTTCACTTCCTCGTCGGCCTCCTCGATGTGATAGAAGATCCACCCGAGAGCTACTTCTCCAAGCTTTAACCTCTCACTTGAGGTAACTAGGTTTCTATGAGTGCTAATAAAAGTAACCTAGAGGATATAGAAAAGGATTAGGGATCTTTTAGTCTTACTAACCCTTGGATCTCAACACATGAGAGGAGAGGATTAGTTTTTTGAAGAGAGAGAGCTTGAGGAGAGAGAAAGTGTTTGTGAGAATCATATGAATTATGTCTCATTTGTGATATATGATGAAGCATAAAGAATATCAAATAAATCATTATTTGATATTAACAACCATGCTTCATTTAATACATACAATGAATCATCTCATGAGTTATTAAGCAATAAATGCTTCATTAACTCATTTGGATGATTCATCTCATGAGTCACTAAACCATTAATGCAAATAACACCTAAGCTCTCCACCTCATCAATCTTCTAGAATCTTCTTGACAGATTACGAGAATGCCCCTCCCATCCGTGAAAACACGGAAATACTGAGACTGTAAATATCCAATAATCCAATACTAGAATCTGGCTTAAACTAAAGCCCGTTAGTAAAAACTGTCCGAACATCGTACGTGCATTAATACACGTATGTGTCCGAACCCTGTCGTAAAACCATACGACCTCTATATCGTTTCGCCTGAAGCAGGGAGACTCTCTGTGTGGGACTCTAAAGACTCGACACTTACGCTGGCAGTGGGTTTAACCACAGGCCGCAAGCGGTAATAGCTGTACGTAACGTTCCCCAGGTAGATGTCGATAAGAAAGCCGATGAGGAAACCCATCCGAACTCCTACTGAGCCTGATGTGACAATCTCCGTACAGTCCGGACTGTTCGTCTAGGATTATCGCATATCGGGCCTAGGGGGCGGCAAGCGTCAGTGTAGGGTTCCTGGGCACCCCAAAGAGGTCACACAAGGCATCAACCATGCCAATTTCAAAAATACGGTGCCGAGAAACCCTAGACTACGGATCGTTAGCTAGATTTTTAGGCGACAAAGCAAACTAGTTAACACTTAACTATTAGAATACGGAAATACAACCTTTGTAGATCCGGTGCTCCACCTCCATAGCTCCGCAATGAAGTCTCCTCGCTGTCCAAGTCGAACCCCGGGCTCTAGTGTCGGCTTCATCGGAGAATGTACGGGCTAGGTCATCGACGACGATGCCGAAGATGATCTACATCGAGGCATCACTAGATCAAGCTCCAACTTCACCAAGTCAATAAACTTGTGAAGAAAACACACTCTACTACTTGGCAAGAGGTAGAGGATGAAGAAATAGGAAGTGGGTAGACTTTAGAATTGGATTTCTCACTTGTTTTCATCAATCACCATTGATGAAGTAAGCTTCTTCATGGAAGAAGAAGATGAAGAAGAAGAAGAATGTTATGATAAGTTGTTTTTAAAAAATAAAAACAATATGATACTTATCATAATCTCAACCATGGTTTAGTGTAGAGATTTAACTAAGGTTAGATGAGTGGTTAGGGTTAGAAAAGAGACAAGAATGGTGGACTTGTTCAAAGCTTCAAGAAGCTTCAAATAAAACAAAATTAGCAACCATTCTTTTCTCTTTATCTTTTCTAAATGAAATAAATAAATAAATAAATGATAAAAGGAAATGAAACCCTAACCACTTATGTAACCATGGTTTAATTCTTTACACAAACCCAAACTAGCATGTATCATCAAACATGATACAAACTTGTGTACAAAAGTATATCACATATACAATGTGCACAATCCAAGTGAGAAAATCCATTTAAAGTGAACCAATACTAGTTAATGCAAAGTAATATATCAAATATATAATTATACATTAAATCATTAAATCAACACTTGATTTAACGATCCGGTCATGTCGCACACAACCGACTAGTATACAATGTATCGGCTTATCGAATCAACGCTTGAATCGATAACTACGTTATATCGCATACAACCATTCGACACATTGATCGCGAGAATGAAATACGGTATCACATACACGCATTATTCTCGGTCCCGCACATATCTCATATGCGCTCCTATTTCGTTTCGCTTGAGCCAGGAAACCTCTGTGTAGGACTCTAAAGACTCGTCAATACGCCGGCAGCAGATGATGATCATATCAAACACCCACAAGCCGCAAGCGGTCTGCTAAACGTAACGGCCACCCGGGTATTGAGCGATCAGAAGATCGACGAGCAAGCCCGCTCACACTCCAGTGAATCCAACCAGTAACACTACCGTACAGTCCGGTCTCGTCGTCTGATATGTCGCATATCTTGCCTAGGGGTGGTAAACGTCAGACCCCAATAGCTCGATAAGTCGTGTCGATATGAGGTCTATAACAATTCGAGAAACTACTGGTAACACTTACCAGTAAATCTCAGCAACCCTGGCCAGGGATTTCCTGTTATAGCCAATCGAACACAGCGCAACATCAACTCCCTATACCGGGAGAGACGAATCCCCTCCTATCGCTCATTGCCTCCATGTGACTCGGGAATGTACCCAAAAACCACCGTTTTGCACGCCCTCTTGGACGTGGTAAGATGGAAATCAAAGCACAGTGGGAACCACACAAGACTCTATGACGATCTCGGGTCAACAGACTACTCTGTACCAGTGTCATCAGAGAACTGCCATCTGACGTAAGGTATAATACCATCTGGGAGTTCTCGGCGAGTCCGTCCAGTGTACCCAGTCTATACTTAGCACCCGTATATCATCTCTGATGTCATACACCAATGGATATGGGATCATCCATCGCCCATCTGTATGGGTCGAGAAGGTATACGCTAGTCTACTCTGGTATATCGATGTCCCGTCTCGACATACCCACGACTAGGGACTTTGAAGGATGTACTTATGGACTACCATGTCCCCACTAGTATGATCTGCATCATAGTCCAGGTAGTCAAGTACACATCCTAAGGGCTTTACCAACATGTAACTGAGAGACAATCAGTGTACACGTTAAGGTAAAGGGTAACCAGATAGCATACTATCATGTCGAGCAAGAAAGTCCTCCCTATATATGTCCCAGCATCCACTACAATATACATCCAATGTACAGTAATGGCCTCTAGGGCATACATATAACTAACAATCTCCCACTTGCACTAGGGCCATCTGTAGCAGTGGTTGTAGTATCTCATACTCAACCATCCCATAAAAGTCTCTCTCTGGGAATAGGCCTTCGTGAGTGGATCCGCTGTGTTATCCTCTGAGTCTACTCTCCTAACCTCGATCTCCTGGAGATCAACTATCTCCATGATCGGGTGATGCTTCCTCAGAATATGTCTGGATCACTGATCGGACCAGGGTTCCTTGGCTAAAGCCACAACTCCATTGTCACACAATGGGAGGAACTAAGTTCATCTAATGAACTAAAATACACCCAGACTTCCTCTTTGGTAGCATCTTGAGTAGCGATGTATCCAGCCTTTATCGTCTAGTATGCCACAATATCTAGCTTGGAACTCTTCCAACATACCGTCCCTTTACCGAGGGTAAAGACAACGCCTGCGACTGATATTCAGTCGACTTTATCACCCTGGAACCCTTCCAGTGATTTTCCCCAGGATCAATTGATACCGTCTCACTACAACTAGTGAGAATCCTAACATCCAATTAGATCTATCTCATTGATCCAAAACCCAGGATTTAGGAGGTATCAATTTTATCCTATATGGAGAATCTTTGTGATAAACGGAGATTGATCGAGCGTAGCATAGGAAACTCTTTCCCTATCAAGAGTATGTCATCCATGTACTCTACGAGGATCACCACTATACTCCCTACTACCTTTTTGTATATACAAGGTTCATCTACCATTTTGATGATGTCAAACTCTTTGACTAACTCATCAAAACAGATGTTCCAACTCCGCGATGCCTGCTTTATCTTATAAAGCATCTTGTACATGTTTCTGCTGCTCCTACTGTCTACGAAGCCCTTTGGCTGTGTTCTTATAGACCTTCTCTTCTAAATCATTATTTAGAAAAGGAGTCATGGCACCCAACCACCAGATATCGTAGTCATGGTATGTAGCCATGGCAAGTAGTATCTGGATGGACTTAAGCATAGGTACTGGAAAAGGTTTCATCATTATCCACGCCTGGTCGATGACGAAAACCTTTAACAAGTCTAGCTTTGAAAGTCTCAACTTTTCCATGTACACCAAGTAATCTTCTCAAGATATACTTCCTCCTGATGCGGATTTAACCCTTCAGATATAGCAACCAAAGTCCATACTTTGTTGGTGTATAAGGATTCCATCTCAGATCGCTAAGCATCCAGCCATTCTTACAGAGTCTTACTCCTGATGGCCAGTTCGAAACCAGTTGGGTCATCATCTCATGATGCAATCCTCGCTCCCACTGTCATAGAGCAACCGAAGTATCTCTCAGGTGGGTGAGGAACCCTACTAGATCGGCGGAGAGGCTGAGGTTCGTTGGCATCTACTGAATCCTTCGGTTCTACCAAATCATCTTCTGTAGCTTGTATAGATGGAACCTTTCCAGTTGTACATAACTGACCTTGCCTCGAGCTTGTCCGGATTTTGCTTTTTAGACATAGGCCGGACAACCCCAAATCTTAACTAGCTTAAGACATGGGCTCTTCCCTTTCCATATCACATATGAAGTGGTAGGCAACTGATTTGATTTGAACCCTAATTCAATAGGTATGCAGCTTCTCAAGTGCATAACCCCCCTAAAAGGAAATAGGTAACTCAGTAGTACTCATCATAGAGCACACCATATCAAATAGGGTGTATCTGCTCCGCCCCGATATACAATCGTGCAATGGTGTATACGGAGGAGTAATGCTGAGAGAGAATCTCATTCTCCTTTAGAATAGTCCAGGAATTCCATGCACAAGTATTCTCCTCCTCGATCCATCAAAGGACATAATACTTATACCCATATTTTGGTTCTCTACTTCTAACTTATATTCTGTGAATATCTCAAAAAATTCGGACTTGTGTTTCAACAGGAACATAGGTCTGAATCTCGAAAGATCATCAGAGAATGTAATGAAGTATAAAGAACCAGTCCTGGCATGTGTAGACAGGAGACCTTGCATATATCATCATGTATTTGTCCCAAGAGTTTACTAACTCTTTCTCTGTTTCCAATAAACAGAGCTATGGTCATTTTATCTTTGTGACATGACTTGCGAGTTTCACAAGATGTAAATTCAAATTAATTTAAATATGCATCTTTATGTAACTCTAGCTAGTCGGGTCACATTGATCTGACCTAGTCTACAATACCTCAAGAAGAATTCGTTCATTTCTGAACTCTTCCTCTTGTGTGTGTTCTATATACTAAGAACTGTAGTTTGATTTAGAACATTAATGCTTTTAGATAACGTGCCTGAACCGACCAACTTTTGATATAGGAAATGTTCAAAACATTATCCAACAATACAAAATTTTATCATTTCTTTACTAATAAAGAGACTGATATGATTTTGTATATCAGGTTCGGTATCTAATAACATTCGTTCAGAATCAATGTATTGGTAATACAGGGTGACAGTGACCGACAGACTTGGCAGCAACTCTTGCCCCGTTTTCTGCCTCATGAAACTTATCACCCGTTCTCAGTTCTTTACCTGTCTGTAGCCCATGTAACAGATTACATATGCGGGATCCCGATCCGGTATCATATACCCAGGACGTAAAGAATATTGAAAAACAGTTCTTTGTAAAGAACACACCCGAAGATGATGCATTATCATGTACTCTCTTCGTTTGGGCGGCACGGGAAATCTGGTATTCCCCAATTTCCTGCTCTGTCTTATAACAATTATAAGTTGGAGCGGGACCAACGTTCCCCAGCTCAGTATAACAAGCGGGTTCGGTCAATAATCCGTATTAGTATCTTGATTAAGGCGTGACATGGTCGCTACCAGGAGAGAGAGAGAAGAAAACACTCAGCGTGCGCTCTGTCAAGAATAGATTGGTTTTTATTTTATCTAATCAGGATGGCTCCCACTGCTTTTTATCAAATCTTCCTTCAAACCCTAAAAGGAAAGACTAGCCGGGATTAATTACACACTACAAGTTCGCCAATCTTTCAGCCAGGCCAGTGTCGGTACTTTGAGGGAGGTGCCCCGTGCTTTCGCACGAACCTAATTAATGTAAACCTCGTTTTCCCAGAGGCGTAACCCCGTTGATACCTTTCTAGACACCTACTTGATCGGCTAATTGTAATGTATAAAACTCTCCCAGGAGTAACTCTTACTCGCAGCGGGTATCGGGATCCAACTATCTCATAGAAGGTATGCAATCTCATTGCAAATTTCAACACTTGAAATTCCCGATAATATCTTGCCCCTAGCGTCCTATGACCTTGACGGAGGCCAAACAACCCATAGTCCGCTAGTCAAGTTCAACCCGTATATTTCTTGATTGAATTAAACCCACCCGCACGACCCTTGACGGAGGCCAAACAACGCCGTACGAATACCCTAATCCAATCGCATCATATGCTAGCAGATAAGCACTAGTTAGCTACCGTACACTACGCCTTGACGGAGGCCAAACAACCGCAGCACGAATACTAACTAGTACATATCTGAAATGACGGAGGGCTACGACAGGTTTTTCCGAAAACCTATTGCGTAATGAACTTGATATCGTTGTAGCATCAAATGAAGTTTAAAATGGAATGCTTTTGAGGCTTTTCTAGTTTTGCTAAAGGAGTCACTCCCGGTGAAGGGATCGTCGGTCCTTTCCTCGTCGAATGAGGTGCGGGATATATCATATATATCACTGTGCAAAGCAGAACTCTTAAAAGCAATCAAAAGACAAACCGAGTGTGTAACATCTGCCAGTTATTGCTAAAGGAGTCACTCCCGGTGAAGGGATCTCGGTCCTTTCCTCATCGAATAAGGTGCAGGATATATCACATATACCGCTGTGCAAAGCAAGAACTGTAGCTACCTGTTTTATTTTGAAATTCGATTCTACAACATCTTAGGTTTCTTTTATTTTCATTAATCACATTAATGAAGTCCCATCATTTAAGTACCTAAACATCAAAGATAAATACGACGTACACTTATGCCATCCGCATTCGCCTCGATGTCCCTTTGTGCACCGTTAGGTTAGGTAACTAACGGCAGAGCAGGGCAGGGCTAGCGCGGGTGTAAAACATAAGTAACGTCTATATAATATATCATATATACTATATACAGTATCTATCACAGAACATCACATGATCACATCACAGATATCGCAGCAGAAGAAACATATGAAATATTGGATATACTAGGATGTCCGTGTTTTCAATACGAGCCAGTATAAAACACGGATTCCACGGTCGTGATGAATAGCCAAACCCACACCCCTAGACCCCTATGAGAGCGGCAAGCAACCCTACCAATTCTGGAGTTAGGAGACCCGGACTCGACTCTTCGAGTTGGTCTCCCACTGGACTCCAGAACCCGGTTACTTGTGCCCTCCTCCTTGGGTCTGTCCTAGTGCGGAAAAGTAAATAATATACAAAGGGTGACAACTTCCGCAACCTGGAAGTGCCCCAATAAAAGAATATTACATACAAGTTTTTACATGAATGAAAATGAAAAACACTCATCTCACATAAAAAAACCCCGGCTATTCAAACACGACGATCCAATATAACATATCCAACAACACATAACATCACATGTCATCAACGTAAGTAAATATGCGCATCCCAATTGTCGTTGACATATAGCAACGAAACCGGCGATATCACATATTACACTTACGGTCATAGAAAAGAAAGTGTAAAACTACAACAGTTGGAATCCGCAATCTCTTTAGACATCGCATGCCTAATCAAATGAAATACTTAGACATCGCATGCCTAACAATTATAAACCCCGCATTTTAGTCTCATTATCGAAAACTCTTTTCAATATCAAGTCGGATAATTCAACAAGATTCCCGGCATCCTGATCGAATGCTCGTCGCAAACTTCAACAGACGGCCGCATCCCCGATGCCGTCGACGAAGTGCACCAAGGCGGAACACCGCTACCGCGAGCACCCGAACGGATGCTTTCGGCGACGGGGTTCTCCTACAGTCACTTGGTCGGGGCAATGGAGTGAGGCTGTCTATTAAGTTTACCCGGCGAGTATCCGCGTACGCTACGTGATTGCGACGGACTTTTGATCACATCAAAATTCCGTGGCAACCGATCAAGTGAGACTAAAGTGCTATGTTTATAACATTCATTCAGTTATCTCATAACTTCTTGTGAATTCCAATTATTGTATCCCATTCCGGATAAATAGAAAATGTCAAACTTTCCGATCGAACAATCGAACACCCAAGTTTTCCCGATACAGATCAACACATGAAACAAGTCTAAAAACATTCAGTTCGTGCCTCAGTACCAACGGTCCAGCCGTAGAAGGGTCAAGCCAACGCCTCACATGTGGCACGCCGTACTTCCCCAAACCCGAAGGTTCAAAGGGCAGTTCAAGACGGTCACATAATCGAGTTAAGGTTTGTTGTCTTCTAGAGGGTCCATCGAGTTACTTGCACTACTTAGAAGTTTTTAAACTACGGAAAAATCTAACGCTTGGAAATTTCCCGACAGGGGAAAAATTGGGTATTTTTATCTGGTCGAACTTTTTTAACATATTCTAAAATTTATCCGGAAAGCCACACAGACAAAATTTGATACTCCGATCGAAACACCGAATCCCCAAAACAACCCCAGAAAATTCAACTCTTGAATAAATATTAAAAATTCCCAGAAAACTCAGCATCTGAAAACATGAATTACTGTGAAAAAAGGGGAGGATGACTTCACCATGTTGCCGCGGAACCGCCGCAGAAGCCAGGCTTCTGCCGCGGAACCGCCGCAGAAGCCAGGCTTCTGCCGCGGTTCCGCCGCCGTTTACACTGTTCATGAATAAATTTTTGCGCCGTAATTCTTAGAATTCCCTGCTGAATTTTTTACGAATTTTTAATCTGGAAAAATCCCAGTTTTTAGAAAAAGTCCAGAGAGCATGGAAATTTTGGGGTTTCGGTTCGTTCGGACTTCAAACTCCGTCTGGACTTCGCCTAAGGCTCTAGCTTGGCTCTGATACCACTGTCGGGTTCCTGGGCACCCCAAGGAGGTCACACAAGGCATCAACCATGCCAATTTCAAAAATACAGTGCCGAGAAACCCTAGACTACGGATCATTGGCTAGATTTTTAGGCGACAAAGCAAACTAGTTAACACTTAACTACTAGAATACGGAAATACAACCTTTGTAGATCCGGTGCTCCACCTCCATAGCTCCGCAATGAAGTCTCCTCGCTGTCTAAGTCGAACCCCGGGCTCTAGCGTCGGCTTCATCGGAGAATGTACGGGCTAGGTCATCGACGACGATGCCGAAGATGATCTACGTCGAGGCATCACTAGATCAAGCTCCAACTTCACCAAGTCAATAAACTTGTGAAGAAAACACACTCTACTACTTGGAAAGAGGTAGAGGATGAAGAAATAAGAAGTGGGTAGACTTTAGAATTGGATTTCTCACTTGTTTTCATCAATCACCATTGATGAAGTAAGCTTCTTCATGGAAGAAGAAGATGAAGAAGAAGAAGAATGTTATGATAAGTTGTTTTTAAAAAATAAAAACAATATGATACTTATCATAATCTCAACCATGGTTTAGTGTAGAGATTTAACTAAGGTTAGATGAGTGGTTAGGGTTAGAGAAGAGACAAGAATGATGGACTTGTTCAAAGCTTCAAGAAGCTTCAAATAAAACAAAATTAGTAACCATTCTTTTCTCTTTATCTTTTCTAAATGAAATAAATAAATGAGAAAAGGAAATGAAACCCTAACCACTTATGTAACCATGGTTTAATTCTTTACACAAACCCAAACTAGCATGTATCATCAAACATGATACAAACTTGTGTACAAAAGTATATCACATATACAATGTGCACAATCCAAGTGAGAAAATCCATTTAAAGTGAACCAATACTAGTTAATGCAAAGTAATATATCAAATATATAATTATACATTAAATCATTAAATCAACACTTGATTTAACGATCCGGTCATGTCGCACACAACCGACTAGTATACAATGTATCGGCTTATCGAATCAATGCTTGAATCGATAACTAGGTTATATCGCATACAACCATTCGACACATTGATCGCGAGAATGAAATACGGTATCACATACACGCATTATTCTCGGTCCCGCACATATCTCATATGCGCTCCTATTTCGTTTCGCTTGAGCCAGGAAACCTCTGTGTAGGACTCTAAAGACTCGTCAATACGCCGGCAGCAGATGATGATCATATCAAACACCCACAAGCCGCAAGCGGTCTGCTAAACGTAACGGCCACCCGGGTATTGAGCGATCAGAAGATCGACGAGCAAGCCCGCTCACACTCCAGTGAATCCAACCAGTAACACTATCGTACAGTCCGGTCTCGTCGTCTGATATGTCGCATATCTTGCCTAGGGGTGGTAAACGTCAGACCCCAATAGCTCGATAAGTCGTGTCGATATGAGGTCTATAACAATTCGAGAAACTACTGGTAACACTTACCAGTAAATCTCAGCAACCCTGGCCAGGGATTTCCTGTTATAGGCAATCGAACACAGAGCAACATCAACTCCCTATACCGGGAGAGACGAATCCCCTCCTATCGCTCATTGCCTCCATGTGACTCGGGACTGTACCCAAAAACCACCGTTTTGCACGCCCTCTTGGACGTGGTAAGATGGAAATCAAAGCACGGTGGGAACCACACAAGACTCTATGACGATCTCGGGTCAACAGACTACTCTGTACCAGTGTCACCAGAGAACTGCCATCTGACGTAAAGTATAATACCATCTGGGAGTTCTCGGCGAGTCCGTCCAGTGTACCCAGTCTATACTGAGCACCCGTATATCATCTCTGATGTCAAACACCAATGGATATGGGATCATCCATCGCCCATCTGTATGGGTCGAGAAGGTATACGCTAGTCTACTCTGGTATATCGATGCCCCGTCTCGACATACCCACGACTAGGGACTTTGAAGGATGACTTATGGACTACCATGTCCCCACTAGTATGATCTGCATCATAGTCTAGGTAGTCAAGTACACATCCTAAGGGCTTTACCAACATGTAACTGAGAGACAATCAGTGTACACGTTAAGGTAAAGGGTAACCAGATAGCATACTATCATGTCGAGCAAGAAAGTCCTCCCTATATATGTCCCAGCATCCACTACAATATACATCCAATGTACAGTAATGGCCTCTAGGGCATACATATAACTAACAGTCAGTCCCCTAAAAGCGGTATAAGTCGTGTCGGAGTGAAGTCCATTACACCTTGAGAAGCTACTGGAAATCCTACCAGTAAATCTCGTTTGCCCTTGCTAGTGACTTTGCGCAATGGCTCTCCAAACACAGCGCGATATCAACTCCAAATACCGGGAGAGACGAATCCTATCTAACCGCCACTGCCTCCAAGTGCTTCGGGACTGCACCCAACTGCTGTTTGTGTATATGCCCTAGGGGCCATTATTGTATCATACTAGTTTGTATATTACTTAATGGAAGCTTGGGATATTCACATGTATATAACAGTCTTGCTAAACATGGTAGTATGCTACTTAGTTTTCCTATCTTAATATGTGAGTATACGTATTGATAGAGCTCTTAGGATCTTGCTTGACTACCAGCGTTATGATGACAGTCACACTAGTGGGGGCTGGGTAGTCTAAAAGCACATCCTTATTCAGGTCCCTAGTCGTTGGATTATCGAGACAGGGCATCGATACTCCGGAGTAGACTAGTGTGTACGCTTCTCATCCCAGTTGGGGAGATGGTCTGTCCCACAGCCGTCAGTACGTCGTACTGGAGATAGTATGCAGGTGCTCGTTAGGTTACGGGTACACCGGACAGGACTCACAGGGAACTGTTGGTTGGTTTTATACCAGTCGTCAGTGAACGGTTCCCAGGTGACATGAGTACAGTGTAGGGTTCCTAGGCACTCTTGTGAAGGTTCATAAGGCATCAAACATGCCCGGATTAAATTTTAGACGTGCCGAACAACCCAAAGCCGGGATCTTTGCTAGATTATTAGGGTTTAACATGTAATAAGATAACTTTTATCTAAGTGTGAGGGATTACAACCTTTGTAGTCCGCTCCTTCACTTCACAAGCTCCGAGTAGAAGTCCCTTTGCCGCGATCCACGATCTCCCGGACTCATGAGAGGCTCCACGACTCGAACGATCCATTCTAGCTCGTCGTGATCCAAATCTCCGATGATCTACCTTGAAGTTGCTTCGACTCAAGCTTTCTCACTCAAAAGAGAAGAACACCCTAATCCCAAGGGCTAGATGAGATGAGGATGAGAGAGTAGTGATTTAGCTTTCTTTTTATATCATTTTCTCATAATCTTTCATCACATAAGGATTTTCAAGAGAGCTTCTTCAAGAAGAAGAAGAAGAAGATAATGGAAATCATAATAATGATTTAATCCTTTTGTCATGAATAGAAAATAAAGTATATGATTGATATGCAAACCATGGTCAAGGATGAATGGATGAGAATGTGTAGAGAAACAACTAGGGTTAGGGTTTGGTTAAGTTTAGAATGTGTCATCACAAAAGATCTTTGTAATGACAAAAGAAAGAAAGCTTCTAGAAGGAACTTGAAGCATCCAACCCTAATCAAACCTTAACCTCAATTAATCATCCTTAAACATGTTTAACAATTAATCATATCATGTCACAATAATATATATCACATATATATTATATATTTGCAACAAAAGAAAATAATACAATTAACATATATCGCATATATATCAATGTATCATCCACTGAGAAAATGAAATAATAAAGCAAGCCAATATTAGTTAATATAATAATATATCATATATATTATTATATATTAAATCATCGAATCAACACTTGATCCGACGATCCGGCTATATCGAATATTACCGACTAATATATCATGTACCGATTCATCGAATCAACACTTGATCCGACGACCCGGTTCATATCAAAATATCGCGAGAATATAATACGGTATCCCATATCGCATTATTCTCGGTCCTGCGTATATCACATATGTGCCACTACTCTGTTTCGCCTGAGCCAAGAAACCTCTGTGTAGGACTCTAAAGAATCGTCAATACGCCGGTAGCAGGTGATGATCATATCAAACACCCACAAGCTGCAAGCGGTCAGCTAAACGTAACAGCCACCCAGGTATTGAGCGATCAGAAGATCAACAAGCTAGCCTGTGCGTTCTCCTGTGAATCCAACCAGTAACACTCCCGTACAGTCCGGTCTGTTCGTCTGATATGTTGCATATCAAGTCTAGGGGTGGTATACGTCAGACCCCAGTAACTGATAAGTCGTGTCGATGTATGGCTCATAACGGGTCGAGAAACTACTAGTAACACTTACCAGTAAATCTCTATATCAGCCCTGGCCAGGGACTTCCAGTTATAGCCAATCGAACACAGCACAACATCAACTCCCTATACCGGGAGAGACGAATCCCCTCCTATCGCTCATTGCCTCCATGTGATTCGGGACTGTACCCAAAAGCCACCGTTTTGCACGCCCTCTTGGACATGGTAAGGTGGAAATCAAAGCACAGTGGGAATCACACAAGACTCTATGACGATCTCGGGTCTTCAGACTACCCTGTACCTGTGTCACCGGAGAACTGCCATCTGACGTGTGGTATATCACCATCTGGGAGTTCTCGGCGAGTCCGTCCAGTGTACCCAGTCTCCACTGAGCACCCGTACACCATCTATGATGTCTAACACCGATGGATATGGGATCATCCATCGCCCATCATATGGGTCAAGATGCGTATACGCTAGTCTACTCTGGTGTATCGATGCCCTGTCTCGATATACCCTCGACTAGGAACAGTTATAGGATGTACTCATCGACTACCGCGGCCCCACTAGTATGATCTCATCATAGTCCCAGTAGTCGAGTACAGATCCTAAGGGCTTTATCAACATGTGAGAGTAAAACAGTAAACCAATACAAGTCAACATGTTAAGATAAAGTGAAACCATACTATCATGACGAGCAAGAAAGTCTTCTCTATATATAACCAAGCATCCATTATAATATACATCAAATGTACAACAATGGCCTCTAGGGCATATACATAACTAACAATCTCCCACTTGCACTAAGGCCAGCTGCTGTAGTATCTCATACCTAGCATCCCGAATAATCTCTCAAACTGTATCTGGGGAATAGCCTTCGTGAATGGATCCGCAGTGTTGTCCTTCGTATCTACTCTCCTGACCTCGATCTCCCGGCGATCAACTATCTCCCTGATCAGGTGATACCGCCTCAGAATATGTCTGGACTTCTGATGGGACCTGGGTTCCTTGGCCAAAGCCACAGCTCCATTGTTATCGCAATACAGAGGTATTGGATGCTCAATGGATGGAACCACACCAAGTTCACTAATGAACTTCTTGATCCAGACAGCCTCTTTGGCAGCATCGTTGGCAGCGATGTATTCAGCCTCCATCGTTGAGTCTGTAATGGTATCCTGTTTGGAACTCTTCCAACATACCGCCCCTCCATTGAGGGTAAAGACAAAACCCGAATGCAACTTAGAGTCGTCCTTATCACTTTGGAAGCTGGAATCGGTAAAGGACTCCACCTGGAGTTCTCCGTTACCATACACCAAGAACATCTCCTTAGTCCTTCGTAAGTACTTGAGAATGTTCTTCACTGCTGTCCAATGACTCTCTCCAGGATCTTCTTGATACCGACTCACTACACTTAGTGAGTATGCTACATCGGGTCTGGTACATAGCATCGCATACATGATAGAGCCTACTGCCGAAGCATAGGGTATCCCTTGCATGCGAGCTCTCTCCAAATCAGTCTTGGGAGACATCTCTTTGGAGAGAGTGAGTCCAGATATCGTGGGCTGGTTCCCACGCTTGGATTCTTCCATACTAAACCTCTTTAGTATGGTGTCAATGTACCTGGATTGGGACAATCCCAGTATCCGTTTAGATCTATCTCTATAGATCATGATTCCCAATATGCAGGAGGCATCACCTAGATCTTTCATTGAGAATCTCTGTGATAAGAAGAGCTTGACTGATTGCAGCATAGGAATATCATTTCCTATCAAGAGTATGTCATCCACGTACAATACGAGGAAGACAACCTTACCCTCTGCCACCTTCTTATAGATACAAGGTTCGTCTATATTTTTGATGAAGTCAAACTCTTTGACTACAACATCAAAACAGATGTTCCAACTCCGCGATGCTTGCTTTAACCCATAAATGGATTTAAGCAGCTTGCACACCTTTCCGCTGCTCCCACTATCTACGAAGCCCTCTAGCTGAGTCATGTACACGCACTCTTCTAAATCACCGTTTAGAAAGGCGGTCTTAACATCCATTTGCCAGATTTCGTAGTCATGGTATGCAGCAATGGCAAGTAAGATCCGGATGGACTTAAGCATAGCCACTGGAGAAAAGGTTTCGTCATAATCCACACCTGGTCGTTGACGAAATCCCTTTGCTACCAGTCTAGCTTTGAAAGTCTCAACTTTTCCATCTACACCAAATTTCTTTTTAAAGATCCACTTGCTCCCAATGGGTTTTACCCCTTCAGGAGCATTTTCCAAATTCCATACTTTGTTGGTGTACATGGATTCCATCTCAGATCGCATTGCATCCAGCCATTTCACAGAGTCACCACTCGTGATGGCCTGCTCGAAACTAGTCGGTTCATCATCATCTATGATGCAGTCCTCGCTTCCACCATCAATGAGAAAACCGTAGTATCTCTCAGGTGGACGAGAAACCCTACTAGATCGGCGGAGAGGCTGGGGTTCGTCGGGTACTACTGAATCCTCTGGTTCCAATAAATCATCTGTTGTAGTTTGTTCTGCTGGAACTTCTTCCAGTTCTACCTCAGAGCCACTAATTTCTTTTTCAAGAAATTCCTTTTCTAAAAAGGTGGCATATTGAGAAACAAACACTTTTTGTTCCTCAGCGTGATAGAATATATATCCATAAGAATCTTTTGGATATCCTACAAACTTACATATACTTGATCTTGCCTCGAGTTTGTCCGGATTTTGCTTTTTAACATAGGCCGGACAACCCCATATCTTAACTCGTTTAAAAGATGGTCTCTTTCCATTCCATATCTCATATGGAGTGGTAGGCACCGATTTAGTTGGAACTCTATTCAATAGATATGTGGCTGTTTCCAGCGCATAACCCCAAAAGGAGATAGGTAACTTAGCAGTGCTCATCATAGAGCGCACCATATCTAATAGTGTGCGATTCCTCCGCTCCGATACACCGTTGTGCTGTGGTGTATAAGGAGGAGTAAGCTGAGAGAGAATCCCATTCTCTTTCAGATAATCACGAAACTCATTACTTAAGTATTCACCTCCTCGATCAGATCGAAGAATCTTAATACTTTTGCCCGTTTGATTCTCTACTTCGTGCTTATAATCTCTGAATTTCTCAAAAGCTTCAAACTTGTGTTTCATCAGGAACACATGTCCGAATCTGGAGAGATCGTCAGTGAATGTAATGAAGTAGGAAGAACCGTTCCTGGCATGCGTAGACATGGGACCGCATACATCACTATGTACCAGTCCTAAGAGTTCGGTAACTCTTTCTCCGTGTCCACTAAACGGAGCTTTGGTCATTTTTCCTTTGAGACATGAATGGTAAGTATCATAAGATGATAATTCGAACGGATTCAAATAACCATCTTTATGTAACTTAGCTAGTCGTGTCGCATTGATATGACCAAGTCTACAATGCCATAAGTAGGATTCGTTCATATCTGAACTTTTCCTCTTGTGTGTGTTTTGTATATTCAGGACTGTATTCTGATTTAGAATGAATATGCCATTATGTAACGAGCCTGATGCAATCAACTTTTGATCTAGGAATATGTTCATAACATTATCCTGTACTACAAAATTATATCCCTCTTTACTCAATAAAGAAACTGATATAATGTTGCACATCATGTTCGGTATATAATAGCACTCATTTAGAATCAGTGTATTACGACTTGGTAATACAAGGTGATATTCGCCAACTGCTTTGGCTACAATACTTGCACCGTTCCCTACTTGAACGGAATGATCACCTTTTCCCAGTTCTCTACCTTTACGTAGCCCGTGTAACTGTTTACATATGTGGGATCCTGATCCGGTATCTAATACCCAGGACGTAGGGTGAACTGAGAAACAGTTCTCAATAACTAACACACCTGAAGAAGATGCATCAACATGCATGTTCTTTTGGGCGGCGTGAGAATCTAGATATTCTCCTGTTTCCTGTTCAGTCTTATAACTCTTATAAGAAAGAACGGGTTCAACGTTCCCTTTCTCTGTACAATAATTAGGTTCAGTCAATACATCCATATTATTATCTTGATTATGGCCTGAAATGGTCGCTATCTGGAGAGAGAGAGAAGAAAACACTTTAGCGTATGCTCTTGCAAGATTAGATTGGTTATTATCTTATCTAATCAGGATGTCTCCCACTGTTTTTATCAAATCTACCTTCAAACCATAAAAGGTAAGATTAGCCGGGATTAATTACACCCTACAATTTCGTCAATCTTTCAGCCAGATCAGTGTCGGTACTTTGAGGGAGGTTCCCCGTGCTTTCGCACGGACCTAATTAGTAAACCTCGTTTTCCCAGAGGCGTAACCTCGTTAACACTTTTCTAGACACCTACTTGAATGACTAATTGTCCTGTGTAAAACTCTCCCAGGAGTAACTCTTACTCGCAGTGGGTATCAGGATCCAACTATCTCATAGGAGTTATGCAATCTCATTGCAAATTTCAACACTTGAAATTCCCGATAATATTTTTACCCCTAGTGTCTTATGACCTTAACTATGGTCAACAAATCATAAGCACTAGTCAAGTCCTACCCGTCATTTCTTGATTAATTTAGACCCACCCATATGACCCTTAACTATGGTCAACAAAGTCATATGACTGTCCTAATTAATCACATCTTATGTTATCTAGGAAAACATCACTTAGCTACCGTACACTGCGCCTTAACTATAGTCAACAAACGCAGCACGAATACTAAGTACTCTATTTTCCTAAAATGACGGAGGGTTACGCAGGTTTTTCAGAAAACCCTGAGCGTAATGAACTTGATATCGTCGTAGAATCATATGTTTTTGAAAAGGAGTGTTTTTGAGGCTTTTCTTAGTTTAGCTAAAGGGGTCACTCCCGGTGAAGGGATCGTCGGCCCTTTCCTCATCGAATAAGGTGCAGGACATATCATATATACCGCTGTGCAAAGCAAAACACTAAAAGCAATCAAAAGACAAACCACGTTTTGTAGCATCTGCCAGTTTTGCTAAAGGAGTCACTCCCGGTGAAGGGATCTCGGTCCTTTCCTCATCGAATAAGGTGCAGGATATATCGTATATATCACTGTGCAAAGCAAAACTGTAGCTACCCTTTTTATAAAGTTTTTGATTCTACAACATCTTTAGGTTTCTTTTCTTTTATTAATCTTATTAATAAAAATCCCATCAGCTTATGCTTCCTAAGCATCACAGAAGAAACGAAAGCAGTAATATTTATATATCAACATATATATATAGTATAAGCATTCGTCTCAGGCAGTAATATGATCTCATCACAGAACATTGCAGCAGAAGAACATATATGAAATATTGGATATACTAGGACGTCCGTGTTTTTAATACGAGCCTGTATAAAACACGGATTCCACGGTCGCGACGAATAGCCAAACCCACATCCCAAGACCCCTACGAGAGTGGCAAGTAACGCTGCCAATTCTAGGGTTAGGAGACCCAGTCTCGACTCCTCGAGATGGCCTCCCACTGGACCCTAGAACCCGGTTACTTGTGCTCCCCTCCTTGGGTCTACCTAATGCGGAAAAGTAAATAATATACACTGGTGACAGCAACCGCAACCAGGAAGTGCCCCAAATAAAAGAATATTACATTACAAATGAATTTTACATGAATGAAAATAAAAACCCTCATCTCACATAAAACCCCGGCTATTCTGATCGCGACGATCCAATATAACATATCACAGCAACACATAATATCTCATATAATCAACGTAAGCAAGTATGCGTATCCCGATTGTCGTTGATGTATAGCAACGAAGCCGGCGATACACCACATACTACGCTTACGGTCACAGAAAAGAAAGTGTAAAACTACAATATTTGGAATCCACAATCACTTTAGACATCGTAAATCCGAAATATCACATACTTCGTATTTCATGCCTAACTCTATGAATTCCACATATTGTATCACATTCCAGATAAATATACGGTATTAAACTATTTGAACAGATAATCAAACACCCAAAATTTCCCGAAGTGCTCAACTCTTGAGCGGAGTTCAAATAATCCCAGAATATGTCACAGTACCAGTGATCCAGCCGTAGAAGGGCCAAGCCAACGCCTCACATGTGGCACGCCGTACTGCCCCAAACCCGAAGGTTCAAAAGGCAGTTCAAGACGGTCACATAATCGAGTTAAGGTTTGTTGTCTTCTAGAGGGTCCACCGCTTAACTTGTACAATTTTCCGAAAGATTTAAACCCAATAAAAATTCAACGCTTGAAAGTTTGCCGTGCCGGAATAAAGTGGGTTAATGATATCCGTTCAACCAGTTTAACAGTTTCTAAATATCCGGAAAGAAATACGAATTTAAATATTCCGATCGAATCTACGATTACAAAATAAACCCCAGATTTTATAAACACCTGAGACAGATTAAAAATATCCAGAATACTCAGCAAGTAACTACGAGCTATACCATGAAGCCACGTGTCCTAATTCTACAGTTCCGCCGCGGATCCGCCGCGACGACAATGGTTCTGCCGCGCTTCCGCGCTAGGTTGGTGGAATTATGGGCACGTATTTCAGGGTAATTCTTAGAATTCCCTGCTGATATTTTTACATATTTTTAATTCTGAAAAATACCAAAATTTAAAAAATTTCCAGAGAGGGGTCCATTTTGTCCGTTTCGGGTTCGATCGGAGTTTTAACTTCGTAAACACATCGCCTAATGCTCTAGCTAGGCTCTGATAACAATGTAGGGTTCCTAGGCACTCTTGTGAAGGTTCATAAGGCATCAAACATGCCCGGATTAAATTTTAGACGTGCCGAACAACCCAAAGCCGGGATCTTTGCTAGATTATTAGGGTTTAACATGTAATAAGATAACTTTTATCTAAGTGTGAGGGATTACAACCTTTGTAGTCCGCTCCTTCACTTCACAAGCTCCGAGTAGAAGTCCCTTTGCCGCGATCCACGATCTCCCGGACTCATGAGAGGCTCCACGACTCGAACGATCCATTCTAGCTCGTCGTGATCCAAATCTCCGATGATCTACCTTGAAGTTGCTTCGACTCAAGCTTTCTCACTCAAAAGAGAAGAACACCCTAATCCCAAGGGCTAGATGAGATGAGGATGAGAGAGTAGTGATTTAGCCTTCTTTTTATATCTTTTTCTCATAATCTTTCATCACATAAGGATTTTCAAGAGAGCTTCTTCAAGAAGAAGAAGAAGAAGATAATGGAAATCATAATAATGATTTAATCCTTTTGTCATGAATAGAAAATAAAGTATATGATTGATATGCAAACCATGGTCAAGGATGAATGGATGAGAATGTGTAGAGAAACAACTAGGGTTAGGGTTTGGTTAAGTTTAGAATGTGTCATCACAAAAGATCTTTGTAATGACAAAAGAAAGAAAGCTTCTTGAAGGAACTTGAAGCATCCAACCCTAATCAAACCTTAACCTCAATTAATCATCCTTAAACATGTTTAACAATTAATCATATCATATCATAATAATATATATCACATATATATTATATATTTGCAACAAAAGAAAATAATACAATTAACATATATCGCATATATATCAATGTATCATCCACTGAGAAAATGAAATAATAAAGCAAGCCAATATTAGTTAATATAATAATATATCATATATATTATTATATATTAAATCATCGAATCAACACTTGATCCGACGATTCGGCTATATCGAATATTACCGACTAATATATCATGTACCGATTCATCGAATCAACACTTGATCCGACGACCCGGTTCATATCAAAATATCGCGAGAATATAATACGGTATCCCATATCGCATTATTCTCGGTCCTGCGTATATCACATATGTGCCACTACTCTGTTTCGCCTGAGCCAAGAAACCTCTGTGTAGGACTCTAAAGAATCGTCAATAGGCCGGTAGCAGGTGATGATCATATCAAACACCCACAAGCTGCAAACGGTCAGCTAAACGTAACATCCACCCAGGTATTGAGCGATCAGAAGATCAAAAAGCTAGCCTGTGCGTTCTCCTGTGAATCCAACCAGTAACACTCCCGTACAGTCCGGTTTGTTCGTCTGATATGTTGCATATCAAGTCTAGGGGTGGTATACGTCAGACCCCAGTAACCGATAAGTCGTGTCGATGTATGGCTCATAACGGGTCGAGAAACTACTAGTAACACTTACCAGTAAATCTTTATATCATCCCTGGCCAGGGACTTCCAGTTATAGCCAATCGAACACAGCACAACATCAACTCCCTATACCGGGAGAGAAGAATCCCCTCCTATCGCTCATTGCCTCCATGTGATTCGGGACTGTACCCAAAAGCCACCGTTTTGCACGCCCTCTTGGACGTGGTAAGGTGGAAATCAAAGCACAGTGGGAATCACACAAGACTCTATGACGATCTCGGGTCTTCAGACTACCCTGTACCTGTGTCACCGGAGAACTGCCATCTGACGTGTGGTATATCACCATCTGGGAGTTCTCGGCGAGTCCGTCCAGTGTACCCAGTCTCCACTGAGCACCCGTACACCATCTATGATGTCTAACACCGATGGATATGGGATCATCCATCGCCCATCATATGGGTCAAGATGCGTATACGCTAGTCTACTCTGGTGTATCGATGCCCTGTCTCGATATACCCTCGACTAGGAACAGTTATAGGATGTACTCATCGACTACCGCGGCCCCACTAGTATGATCTCATCATAGTCCCAGTAGTCGAGTATAGATCCTAAGGGCTTTATCAACATGTGAGAGTAAAACAGTAAACCAATACAAGTCAACATGTTAAGATAAAATGAAACCAAATAGCATACTATCATGACGAGCAAGAAAGTCTTCTCTATATATAACCAAGCATCCATTATAATATACATCAAATGTACAACAATGGCCTCTAGGGCATATACATAACTAACATACAGCATAGTCCGCAGACTTGACACTGCTACTTCGCCTCGAGTGTGTCCCACTGTTCTTAGATTGCTACCCTACCACGACTCAAAGGAGTCGTGCAAACAGGTAGCAGTTGGGTGCAGTCCCGAGCACTTGGAGGCAGTGGCGGTTAGATAGGATTCGTCTCTCCCGGTATTGGGGGTTGATATCGCGCTGTGTCAGAGAGCTATTACGCAAAGTCCCTGGCCAGGGTTTAGCGAGATTTGCTGGTAGGTTCCAGTAGTTTCTCACGGTGTAATGGGCTTCGCTCCGACACGACTTATACCGCTATTAGGGGACTGACGCTTGCCACCCCCCTAGGCCCGATATGCGATAGTCTTAGACGAACATACCGGACTGTACGGAGATTGTCACATCAGACTCAGTAGGAGTTCGGATGGGTTTCCTCATCGGCCTTCTTATCGAGATCTACCTGGGGACCGTTACGTACAGCTAGTGCCGCTTGCGGTATGTGGTTAAACCCACTGCCAGTGTAGTAGTCGAGTCTCTAGGGTCCCACGCAGAGAGTTTCCCTACTCCAGGCGAAACAATATAGAGGTCGTATGGTTTTACAATAAGGGTTCGGACGCATACGTGTGTTTACGCACGTACGACTTTCGGACAGTTTTTACTAGTCGGCTTTGGTTTAAGCCAGTTACTAGTATCCGGTTATTCGATTTATACAGTCTAAAGTTTTTCCGTGTTTTCACGGATAGGAGGGGCGTTCTCGTAATTGCGCGAGAAGCTTCTAGAAGATGGTGACTAAGGAGGTTTAGGTGGCATATACATTGAATGAGATTAGTGAGTCATATGGATGATTCATCCATGTCATTAATGTTTCATAATTGCTTAATGACTCATGGAGATGAATCACCATAAGATATTTATCAAGCATGGTTGTAAATCATTTTCTTTTCTTGAAAAAATAAAATGCTTGATATATATTATGATAACTCATTTTATCTTCTCATTATTATGTTCATCTTCTCTCTCCTCAAGCTCTCTCTCTTCAAACCCTAATCCTCCCCTCTCATGTGTTAAGTACAAGGATTAGTTAGACTACTTAATCCATAACCATACTCTATTTCATCTAGGTACTTTGATTAGCACTTAAAGATACCTAGTTGCCTCAAGTTTAGTGGCAAAACTTGGAGTTTAGCTCTCGTGGTGGATCGTCTGCTACTTGGAGTGTTGGAGATAGTGCCCTCATAGTCAATTATTGGATCGCAGGTACGTGATTGCAATGATTGCGGAGGACCTATCCCGGTAGCACAGTCTTACTCGAGATGATAGTATGCTATCTGGTTTGCCTTTATCAGTCGTGTACATGTTCAGGTGACTGATTGCATGTTACACTTTGATAGAGCCCTTAGGATCTTGCTTTACTACCAACAGTATGATGGCGATCATATACGTGAGAGTTGGGTAGTTTATATGCATATCCTTAATTGTAGTCCCTAGTCGTGGGAGTTTCGAGACAGGGCATCGATACTCCGGAGTAGACTAGTGTGTACAGTCGAGACCCCGACGAGGGGCGGTGGCCGGTCTCACAAGCCACTGGTGTCAGTTGGATCACCTTAGATGTATACAGGTGCTCATTGGGTTATGAGTACACCGGACAGGACTCGCCGGGAATTTGCTAGTTAGTACTATACCTATCGTCAGATAGCAGTTCCCTGGTGACATGTGTACAGGTTAGTTCATCGACCTGAGGTCGTCATTTGTCTCGTGTGAGTTCCCACTGTGCTTTGATTTCTACCCTACCATGGCTCAAAGGAGTCGTGCAAACAGGTAGCTTTGGGTACAGTCCCGAGCCATATGGAGGCATGTGAGCGGATCGGCAGGGGATTCGTCTCTCCCGGTATTGGGGGCGAGATCGTGCTGTGTCTAGGAGAGCCATTACACAAAGCCCACGGCCGTGGCAGGAGATTTACTGGTAGGTACTCCAGTAGTATCTCAGGGTGTTATTGGGCTTCACTCCGACACGACTTATACTACTATTGGGGGTCTGACGTTGCTAGCCCCCTAGGCGGATATGCGATACTCATTGACGAACGGACCGGACTGTATATACATTGTCACTGTTAGGCTCAGTAGGGTTTTCGGAGGAGTTCGCTCATCGGTCTCCCTTGAGTTCGCTCCTCGGCCACCCTTGAGGTCAGTCCATGGGCAGCCGTTATGCATAGCTAGTGCCGCTGACGGTTTGTGGTTAAACCCACTGCCAGGGTGCTGACGAGTCATTAGAGTCCCCCACAGGCAGTTTCCCAAGTTCGGGCGAAACGTTGTAGAGGCCGTATGGTTTTATGGCAGGGTTCGGAAAATGCACGTGCGTTTACGCACGTGTCTATTTTCGGACAGGTGATACTGGTCGGCTTTGGTTTAAGCCGGATCCGAGTATTATATTGAGTAGGTATAATATCTTTGTCTCAGTTGCATTTGTATTCGGTCGTAATACAAATGCGGGTATATTTATACAGTTTCGGGGTTATCCTGAAAGTCGTTTCAGGATCACTTTTGGAAGTTGCCGGTTTCCAGTTTTCTATCAGCCGTCTTTTAACATTTGGTTAAAGACGGGTTTATCTTTTCTTGAGATGAGTGTGGATTCTTCTAGAAGATTCTAGATGAGGTGACTAGGATTATTGGTGTTGAGTTTTCATTGGTTGCATTTAAGGGTTCATTAATGCATGATGACTTGGTTTGTGAGTCATGCTTTAACCTTAATGCTTTTTGTTTTCCTTAAGATCTTTTCTTCTTGATCTTTTAAGTGAGAAGCTTTCTTGTGGTCACCCCCTTCTCCTACGGTCACCTCCCTCTTGCTATATATGGTTTGCCCTCTCTCTCTCTCCTCATTCACTCTCTCACTTGATGATTTCATTTGTAGAAAAAGATTATGATAGTTTGGGGTGTATGGAATTTACAGCTCATTTCATTCCATCACCCGATTTCCACGGCAACTTCATTAACCGATCGTCCACGGATTTGGACGAAGTGAGACAAAGTCATCTACTCATTCTCTACATCATTCTTGGTCGTCTCTTTTAGCAAACTTGACGATCGAGTTGCCTCGAGTCAGAGGCGGGAGCCCGTTTAAAGAACCGATCATGTGGTGCCACCTCGACGAGGAGATCGGAGATCGACGAGATCGGAGCAGCCGCAACGGAGCGTGGGATGATGGTTGAAGAACGAAGGACTCGGATCGTTCGGTACAATCTTCCTACACTCTTTACAGTATGTTAGTTTAGCAATAATGGCAGATCCGGGTTAAAGTATACGATAGCGCCAGTTAAAAGTTTTTGTTCCGCATTTTGGCGTCTGTACACTGCCGGGGCGCTAACGTAGACTTACAGTGGTATCAGAGCCTCACCATTTTGCTATACTAACTTGTGCTAACACGTTTAAAACATCGATCCGACCGGAAATCGAAAAACACAAAATCCATGCCCGACAGTTTCTGTTGATTTTAAACGGTCTCAAAATTGAATTCTGGATGTCTTAAAAATCCGTGCAGGCATATTTATGAACCACGACAAAATTTGGGGTCGTGATCCTTCCAGGCTGCCGCGGAAGGGCGGCCAAACCCATGGTTTGGCCGCTCATCCGCGGCCACGTGGGGAGCACGTGCTCCCAAATTTTGTCAGTGTGTTCACTGTTGGGTTTTGTGATTTTTGGTATATATATTTTTGGCCCAGGTTTTGTTACTGTTCACCAGTAAGCAGTGGGACCCACTTTTTGATATTTGGTCTTTGGTCGATCGAAATTTAAACACGTTAGTTTACAGTGCTTACATTATATCTCCGACCGGGAATGTCATTTGATCGGTAAACCGCGTTTAATTGCTATTGTTCTTTTAGACGGGTTTGCGAACGTGACATTCGCGTTGATGTTCTGTGTTGTGCTGTGATGTTGCGGATTTGTCGTGGTGGATAGCAGTGTGCAATGGTAGTACAGTTTGAGTTTATTTGTACATTTGATATTGCGGGGCGAGCGTCCAACTTGTGGACAGCCGTCACTGCCTGTTGTATAATATTATTTTGGGGCACGACCAGGTTGCGGTCGATGTACCTGTTGTACTATTTTTCATTACTGTACTAGGTTTTACCCCGCGACGGAGTGCACGGAAAGCCGGGTTCGGGAAAGCAACGGGTCCGCATCTCATGGCTTTGAGAGGCAGAGGGGCCCCACTTCAGAATTGGCAGACTATTCGCCGCACTCGTAGGGGGTACAGGTTGACCCAAGGAGGGGTGCTCAATTTACCGGATTCCGTGAAGTGCCGGGTGTTCCATTCACTATGCTGTGGGGACTGCCTCGCTTCAGGTTTTGGCGGGTAACTTGCCGCACCCGTAGGGGTCTAGGTTTCATTGCACAGGCTATCACGCCTGGAGCGATTATTGTATATTGGTTTATATACTTTCAGATGTTGTATATGTTTTACACCCGCGCTAGTCCAGTCCCCGCTCTGTCGTTAGTTAAGTAACCTAACGGGTGATGACGGGACCCAGTGACGAATGCGGATGGCATATACGTACATTTTATTTTCGTTCTTTTCTGGTGTGATTAAATGATGGGAGTGCGTTGATTCTGATCAACGCAAAGTAAAAACAAACCTGTATACAGTTGTTGGAACAATTTAAAAAGTGTTATTGCAAAGACGTTTTCTTTTGTTATGCATAGCGGTATTCAGTGGAATATCCTGCACCTCATTCGACGGGGCAAGGGCCGATATCCCTTCACCGGGACTGACCCCTTGGACAGAAGTTTGCGTCAGAGTAATAACTTTACTATAGTCGATTACAAGTTGCTTTGCATAGCGCGGTATTCAGTGGAATATCCTGCACCTCATTCCACGAGGAAAGAGCCGAGATCCCTTTACCGGGAGTGACCTCTTTAGCAAAAGGTTTTCGCCACTATATTTTAAAAAGCTATCAGGTTCCTACAGCGATATCAAGTTCACTACGCTAAAGGTTTTTCGCCAAAAACCAGCCGTAGCCCTCCGTCACTTCTTTTGGGTATTCAGTAGTATTCAAGCTATGTATTTTGACCTAACGCCAAGGCATAGTGTTTGGTAGCTGCTGGGTATTCAATTGTTGCATAGATAGATGAGTTAGTTTGGGACAGCCGTTCTGCCATTTTGACCTAACGCCAAGGGCATGTGCGGGTGGGTTCAAATTAACAAGATAGTGATGGGTAGAACTTGGCATGTGACTTATGACATTTTGACCTAACGCCAAGGTTATAAGAGCATGGGGCAAAATCTATATCGGGAGTTTCTAAAGAAACTGAAACTTGCCAAGTATGCGCATACTATCTGGAGTATGAGTAACGTGGATGCATTCCATCACGTTATCATGCGATGAGAGTTGGATCCCGATTCCCACTGATGAGTTGGTTTACTCTTCGGGTGATCCCGATTGATTCTTCTTTAGGTTTGGAGGAGAATTTGACAGGACAGTGGGAGATTTCCGGATTAGATAAAATGATGACCATTCTGATCTAGGTTAGAGTGCACGCAGAGTGTTTCTTTTCTCTCTCTCTTTGGCAGCGACCTTTGACCGACCCTAGACTATGACTCAGTGACCAGGTTGACCGAACCTTCTTAAAATACTGGCTTTTGGATTATCTGAGTTGCATAAGTCATTGCCACTCCTTCTTTTACCCTTTGTATTTCTCAGAACACCCGTATTACTGCGGATATCCACTTCCATTGGATAGAGCCATCGTATGGTTATATACGAACTCGAAGGGACTTCTTCGGGGATGGATCCAGGTTCAGGAGAAATAGAATTGGTTTATTCAGTTGTCTTTTATTATCACCTTCTCTCAGGTTGCGAGAGCTCCTTGGTTTAGGAGAGTACACCTATTACGCCTATTGGATAGTCTTATTCTAAACCATAGGCTGGTACCAAAAGGTAGGGAATGAAGAAAACCAATTAGCCTAAGTAGGGTGTGCAGAAGGTAATATGTAAAGACAAAATAAAGGGATTAGAAAGAGGGCAATGTAAATTGCGACTGATATCATTCATGACCAAAACCGCGTACTTCATCGCCGCTCCTATTTCACCTTTAAAAGAATAAGGTATTATTCAGTTGTCTTTTATCATCACCTTCTCTCAGTTGCGAGTACTCCTTGGTTTAGGAGGGTACACCTATTATGCTTACTGGATAGTCTTCTTCCAAACCATAGGCTGGTGCCGAACGGTAGGGAAGGAAGAAAACCATTTAGCCTAACGATGGTGTACAGAAGGTAACGACTAAAGACAAATAAAGGGATTTGGAGAGATGGCAATAAAATATACGGTTGAAGTCATGAATTGGATTATGGAAGAGGCATTGCTATGAATACCAGGATACCCCTACGAAACATTTTCATGTTTCAGTGCATTGTTAAAAGAAAAACTGTTTTCCCGATTCGACATTTACTCCAAGGGTATGTATTTGCCAGGTTTCATTCTCATATCTGTATGGTTTTACAGATGATGAGTGGGAGTAAGATATTGGGAATTAGGTGATCATCCTCATTATATCGGAATTCGTTGTAATTGGTGATATTTGAGGAAATCGCCACGGTACAGTTTTCTACCTACGACGCACAGGTTTTGAGTTGTTTAACTCAGCGGACTTATACAGAGTATTGTATGTTGTCCAAGTGTCCATCAGGACAAAGGGGTAGGTCCTCGTACTATGTTCTGTTTACTTATAACTTCTCTAGTATTTAGACGAGTGTTTCGTAGAAATACAAGGTCTAAGTTTTGAGAAGTTGTGGGTATAAGAATAGAGTAGAGAACCAAGTATCACAAGTATCGGGATTCTTCAAAGAGATCGAAGATGTAGATTCTTGTGATTGGTATTCAGATGATAGTGATGATTTTGAGAAACGTGTTTCTCTTTCAGGTTACTCATAATTGGATGGATTCCTAAGTTGAGTAATGCTGATTAGCCTCTTTCCATTAAGTTGATATGCACTAGAGACAGATGCATGGATTGAATATGGTTCCAATTAAATAAGTGCCAAAGTTTCTGTATTGGATATAGAATGGATCGTACCTTAAAAGAAATTAAGGTACGGGGAGTTGTCCAGCTTATGATTAAAACCAGACACTGGATAACTCAGGGCACGTTTCTGTAGTGGCTGTTTGTGGGTTGACCCTGGCTATGACGAGGGTTGATATTCTACCATTTGGAAGATCAATAGTGATTGTTCTAGACTCGCCACAGTTTTAGTAAAAATGGATCTTTTTCAGAAAACAGTTGTGGGAGTATGGTAGAACTGGAAGTGATTCCAGAACCGCGAACGATTACGGAAAAATTTAATAGGACCTATACATTCAATCAGGTTTGACATTCCAATAGCCACTCCGCAGGTATGGTAGGTAACCTCAGACACCCGAGAGGTACTTCGGTAGCCTCAAGGACGGTGACAGGGAGGTTATTATCTACCCAGACTTGACACTACTGTTGTTCCAGGATATGAGACCCGGTAGGAGGGTTGTCGTAGTCAGTGGGAGCAACGGAAGCATAGTGGGCAAGATGCTTATATCTATTTATAGACTTGAGCAGTTATAGCGGAGATAGATCATCTAATTTTGATGTGACAGTCATGGGTTTGACTTCAATCAGAATAGGGGATGGATCAGTTAAGGAGGTAGTAGGGTGTGATGGCATAGTATCTGGATGACATACACAGAGTAGGAGGTAAAATTCCTATACTACGAACGGTTGAACTGTGGTCGTCACACAGTTGTTTCTCCAGACAGGATAAGGATATAATATTTGACATTCTGGTTTCTAGATCTATGGTTTTAGATCTGGATTTGGGTAGTTTCCCAATGTGGGTACTTTGACAGATATTCTAATGGTTTTTGGAATAGTTGACTCCTAGCATGGTGGTGTACATGCAGGTGATGGAGTCACCCTCTCTAAAGGTGTCTTACAGACTAAAGAGGAGAGGGATGTGCATGATTGGCAGATCACTTGCTTAGGCAATTGAGTCAATCATGAGATGTCAAGTACCACACCAAATGTTGGTTTTGCACTAGATGCAATAAGTTTGTATTAATCCAATCCTGGAGAAACATAAGGAAGCAGTTTTAGAACATTAGTACATGTTCTATGGATTTGATAACGGCAGCCTCCTTCGGGAGACGATTATCATTCCAGGCTTCAAAGGTGACGTGGATGACATAGTGACTGTCGGAGTTTTAGTTTTTCCCTCTGACGAAGAGGGACAGTATTATGGACAGGTGGTCCAAGAGGATGCTGTGGGAAGCAAGGTGCCTGATACTGATTAGGTTCAGTGATCGATTCAGTCTAAGAAGTTTGGATATGGAGTTCATTTATGAACTAAGGTCCCATCAGATATCCAGACATGTTCTAAGACAGGTATTACTCGATTCGGGAGATGGCTTTCTCCGCGAACTTGAGATTTAGAGAGATATAGAAAGAAACTTCTAGGCGGATCCACTCACTGAGGCTATTTCTCGAACAAAATAGTTTTACAAACGGGCTTTGTGAAACTGATTAGTAGAGTTGGATGTTCGGTTTCACACGGGCTGTGAGTAGTCGACATCGCAATATTAGCCTTGAGTGCAAGTGGGAGATTGTTGGAGATAGTGCCCTCATAGTCAATTATTGGATCGCAGGTACGTGATTGCAATGATTGCGGAGGACCTATCCCGGTAGCACAGTCTTACTCGAGATGATAGTATGCTATCTGGTTTGCCTTTATCAGTCGTGTACATGTTCAGGTGACTGATTGCATGTTACACTTTGATAGAGCCCTTAGGATCTTGCTTTACTACCAACAGTATGATGGCGATCATATACGTGAGAGTTGGGTAGTTTATATGCATATCCTTAATTGTAGTCCCTAGTCGTGGGAGTTTCGAGACAGGGCATCGATACTCCGGAGTAGACTAGTGTGTACAGTCGAGACCCCGACGAGGGGCGGTGGCCGGTCTCACAAGCCACTGGTGTCAGTTGGATCACCTAAGATGTATACAGGTGCTCATTGGGTTATGAGTACACCGGACAGGACTCGCCGGGAATCTGCTAGTTAGTACTATACCTATCGTCAGATAGCAGTTCCCTGGTGACATGTGTACAGGTTAGTTCATCGACCTGAGGTCGTCATTTGTCTCGTGTGAGTTTCCACTGTGCTTTGATTTCTACCCTACCACGGCTCAAAGGAGTCGTGCAAACAGGCAGCTTTTGGGTACAGTCCCGAGCCATATGGAGGCATGTGAGCGGATCGGCAGGGGATTCGTCTCTCCCGGTATTGGGGGCGAGATCGTGCTGTGTCTAGGAGAGCCATTACACAAAGCCCACGGCCGTGGCAGGAGATTTACTGGTAGGTACTCCAGTAGTATCTCAGGGTGTTATTGGGCTTCACTCCGACACGACTTATACTACTATTGGGGGTCTGACGTTGCTAGCCCCCTAGGCGGATATGCGATACTCATTGACGAACGGACCGGACTGTATATACATTGTCACTGTTAGGCTCAGTAGGGTTTTCGGAGGAGTTCGCTCATCGGTCTCCCTTGAGTTCGCTCCTCGGCCACCCTTGAGGTCAGTCCATGGGCAGCCGTTATGCATAGCTAGTGCCGCTGACGGTTTGTGGTTAAACCCACTGCCAGGGTGCTGACGAGTCATTAGAGTCCCCCACAGGCAGTTTCCCAAGTTCGGGCGAAACGTTGTAGAGGCCGTATGGTTTTATGGCAGGGTTCGGAAAATGCACGTGCGTTTACGCACGTGTCGATTTTCGGACAGGTGATACTGGTCGGCTTTGGTTTAAGCCGGATCCGAGTATTATATTGAGTAGGTATAATATCTTTGTCTCAGTTGTATTTGTATTCGGTCATAATACAAATGCGGGTATATTTATACAGTTTCGGGGTTATCCTGAAAGTCGTTTCAGGATCACTTTTGGAAGTTGCCAGTTTCCAGTTTTCTATCAGCCGTCTTTTAACATTTGGTTAAAGACGGGTTTATCTTTTCTTGAGATGAGTGTGGATTCTTCTAGAAGATTCTAGATGAGGTGACTAGGATTATTGGTGTTGAGTTTTCATTGGTTGCATTTAAGGGTTCATTAATGCATGATGACTAGGTTTGTGAGTCATGCTTTAACCTTAATGCTTTTTGTTTTCCTTAAGATCATTTCTTCTTGATCTTTTAAGTGAGAAGCTTTCTTGTGGTCACCCCCTTCTCCTACGGTCACCTCCCTCTTGCTATATATGGCTTGCCCTCTCTCTCTCCTCATTCACTCTCTCACTTGATGATTTCATTTGTAGAAAAAGATTATGATAGTTTGGGGTGAATGGAATTTACAGCTCATTTCATTCCATCACCCGATTTCCACGGCAACTTCATTAACCGATCGTCCACGGATTTGGACGAAGTGAGACAAAGTCATCTACTCATTCTCTACATCATTCTTGGTCGTCTCTTTTAGCAAACTTGACGATCGAGTTGCCTCGAGTCAGAGGCGGGAGCCCGTTTAAAGAACCGATCATGTGGTGCCACCTCGACGAGGAGATCGGAGATCGACGAGATCGGAGCAGCCGCAACGGAGCGTGGGATGATGGTTGAAGAACGAAGGACTCGGATCGTTCGGTACAATCTTCCTACACTCTTTACAGTATGTTAGTTTAGCAATAATGGCAGATCCGGGTTAAAGTATACGATAGCGCCAGTTAAAAGTTTTTGTTCCGCATTTTGGCGTCTGTACACTGCCGGGGCGCTAACGTAGACTTACATGGAGAAGGCCGAGGAGGAAGTGGAGTTCGTAAAGAAGAAGGACACGGTTCTTTAGGTATAATCCCTTTACATAGTAGTTGTTAACTTCTATTTTTGATGTTAGTTATCGTTTAGCTTCGATTCATGCGGTTAGTCGATGTTTAAGCAAAGAACAAGATCGTTTTTCATATTTCCGCCTCACCGCAAGTCGTGGGGTGTTGTACATCGACTTACAGTGGTATCAGAGCCTCGCTATACAATAAATAACTCACTTGCAAAATTATATGAATTTCGAACGGAAAAAACAAAACCGGAAAACCCCGATATCATGAGTTTCTGTCGATTTTTAAATGAGGTCCAAAAATTTTTCAGGTACCTTCAGAAAGCCCTAAATGATAGTATAAGAACACCCAAGAAAACTAGGCTCATGAATCGGCTAAAGAGCCGCGGAACCGCGGCGAATCCCCCCGATCCGCCGCGATTCCGCCGCCGAGTTGCCGATTCATCTGCCCAATTTTCCTGTGTTGGTTCTCTGTGATATTTGGAATTTTCTGGAAGTTTTTAATTTTTGCTCAGGTTTCATATTTACAGATAAGTATTGGAGAAAAATTAAATGTTTTTAATCGATCGAAATTATATGGTATTTTCTTGTTGGATTATATCTGTGTTTGTATAATGTGTTCGTAAACCTCCCCTAACTGCTAGTATGTCGGTCGGCAGGGGGTTGCACATTTCTGTAATGCTTTTTACTGTTTGTGGATATGAACTGTGTTGGACTGTTGTGATGTATAGCCGGGGTTATGTGATGGGTTATTATTTAATTCATTTGATGTAAATGTAATTTGTTGTAATATTATTTTGCGGGGCACATCCAGGTTGCGGTTGTAGCCACCGTTGTATTATTTCATTTTACTGTTTTTGCTCCTAGGACAGACCCAAGGTGGGGTGCACAAACTTCCGGGTGGGTAGTTTGCCGTACCCGTTGGGGTCTTGGGTGGGGTAATAGCTATTCATCACAACTGTGTAATCCGTCTTTTGTTGCAGGCTCAAAACAAACGCGGATTGCTTGTAAATCCAATAAAGTTCATCTGTGATCTGGAATGCCTATTATTGCGTCTGACGAATGTACAATATCTATATATGATAGCTATTTAGACGTCACTTATGTTTTACACCCGCGCTAGCCCAGCCCCCGCTCTGTCGTTAGTTAAGTAACTTAACGGGTGATGACGGGACCCCGTGGCGAATGCGGATGGCATAAGAGGACGTTGTATTTTCTTTGTTTTCTGCAATGATAGGTTAATGATGGGACGCATTATTTATAATGCAAAGAAAATAAACCAAAAGTTTAATCGTTGGAACAATTTAAAAGAAAGCACTCGGTTAATTTTGAAAACAGATATTTTTAAATACGGAGCTTTAACCACTCCTTTTAAAAGCTATCAGGTTCCTTCGGTTATATCAAGTTCACTACGTTCACGGTTTCGCCAAAACCATTCGTAGCCCTCCGTCATTTCATCTGGGTATTCAGTACTATTCAAGCTATGTATTTTGACCTAACGCCAAGGCATAGTGTTTGGTAGCTACTGGATATTCATTTGTTGCATAGATAGATGAGTTAGTTTGGGATAGTCGTATTATCATTTTGGCCGAACGTCAAGGATATATACGGATGGGTTCAAATTGACAAGATAATGATGGGTAGAACTTGACATGTGACTTATGACATTTTGACCTAACGCCAATGTCATAAGAGCATGGGGCAAAAACATATATCGGGAATTTCTAAAGAAACTGAAATTTGCAAACAGATGCATACCATTTGGAGTTTGATGAATGTTGGTAGCATTCCTTCAACATTATCATACGATGATATTTGGATCCCGATCCTACTGTGAGTATATGCTACTTATCAGGATATTCGTCACTTAACGATCAATGCTATAAACCAAGTAGGTGTCAAGAAAGGTGTCAGCGGGGTTACGCCCCCAGAGAAAAGTGGTTCTTTAATTAAGGAACTTCGCGAAAGCGTTGGAAAACCTCCCTCGAAGTATCGACACTAGCCTGGCTGAACGGTTAAGCAAGAATTGTACATTGAGAATAGTCCTGGCTAATTCTTCTTTTATGGTTTGAGGAAGAATTCGAGAAACAGTGGGAGCCATCCAGTTTAGATAAACTAAAAACCACTCTAAACTTGCAAGAGCATCATGCTAAAGAGTTTTCTTCTCTCTCTCCTAATTGCAGCGACCCTGAAAATGACTGGACTTAAGTTACTTTCAGAGAAAAATATACTGATAGGGCCAAACTATAAAGATTGGCTGCGGAATGTCAAAATGGCTTTGACCTATGACAAATTGGGGTACGTCCTCACCACTACGGCACCTGCTGTCCCTGGTCCCAAATCCAGAAATGCGGATAAGGAAATCCGCAAAACCTGGGATTTCGATTGCGCGAAAGCCAAGTGCATCGTGCTTGCCTCGATGAACAATGAACATCAGAGGAGGCACGAGGATATGGAACTAGATGCCATATTTCTCCATACAAAGGAACTTTATGGAAAGCAATCTCGTATAGCAAGATACGAGACCTCTAAGAACTTGTTTCGAGCGAGGTTGGCTGTCGGGTCATCGGTAGGAGAACATGTCCTAAAGATGATCGGCTATATAGAAGAGCTCGCAGACCTTGGGAAGACTTTGGATAATGAGCTCTATACAGACCTTATTCTCCAGTCCCTTCCTTCCCCCTACGCCCAGTTTATCCTGAACTTCAACATTCAAAGAAAAGAAGTTGAACTTCCGGAACTCCTGAACATGTTAAGGAGTGCAGAGGGCACCTTGCAGAAAGCAAGGGAAATACCCGCTATGTTTGTTAGCGGTGCATCTTCTTCCGGGTCCAAGGAAGAAGAAGGCCGCCACCAAACCTAGAGGAGGTGTTAGTACGGTGGGAGGGAAGGGAAAGAAAAAGTTTGCGGTACCGGTAGTGGGCCAGGATGAGTGCTTCCATTGTCACTGGAAAAGGGCACTGGAAGAAAGATTGCAAGGCGTGGAACGCCAAGAACCAGGAACCGAAGCAAGCTGTGGCTTCGACTTCAGGTGTGTTTGTAATTGAGAATTGTCTGTCAATTAACTCTACTTCCTGGGTATTGGATACCGGATCAGGATCTCATATTTGCAATACATTGCAGGCACTGAGAAACCGTAGAGTGCTGAAGGAAGGTGATATGACCCTAAAGGTTGCTAACGGAGCTAGCGTGGGAGCTGCGTCCGTCGGGGATTATCACCTAGGATTGACGAGTGGACACATTTTAGTTTTACATAACTGTTTTTTTGTACCAAGCTTAACGTGTAATATCATATCAGTTTCCTTGTTATCAAATAAAGGTTATGATTTCACGTTTGTAAGAGATGTTGTTAACATCCACCTTAATCATGGTTTGATTGGGTCCGGTACACTAAATAACGGTATATATGTTTTAAACCAACTCCAAATTTTCAATGTCCAGAACACACTAAAAAGAAAGTCTCCAGATTTAAATAAAGCTTTCTTATGACATTGTAGACTGGGTCACATCAATGAGAGAAGGTTGACTAAGTTGCATAGAGAAGGATATTTGGACTCGTTCGAATATCAAACTTATGACACTTGTCAATCTTGTCTCAAAGGAAAGATGACAAAGACTCCATTTACTGGACATGGAGTAAGAGCGAGCGAGCTCTTAGGACTCATACACATCGATGTATGTGGTCCAATGTCTACGCATGCAAGAGGTGGTTTTTCCTATTTCATTACTTTCACGGATGATTACTCAAGATCCGGATTCATTTATCTAATGAAACATAAATCCGAGGCTTTTGAGAAATTCCAAGAGTATAAGAATGAAGTAGAAAACCAAACCGGCAAAAGTATCAAGACACTTAGACCTGATCGAGGTGGTGAATACTTGAGTGCCGAGTTCCTAGGTTACCTAAAAGAGAAAGGAATTCTCTCTCAGCTTACTCTTCCATACACTCCACAGCATAACGGTGTATCAGAGAGACGGAATCGAACCCTATTGGATATGGTACGATCCATGATGAGTAATGCTAAGTTACCGCGATCTTTCTAGGGTTATGCGCTAGAATCAGCGGCATATCTTTTGAACATGGTACCTACCAAGACTGTGCCTACCACTCCATATCAGATGTGGAGCAGGAAGAAACCCCATCTACAGTATTTAAAGATTTGGGGATGTCCAGCTTTTGTTAAAAAGCAGCATGTGGACAAGCTCGAGGCACGATTAGTAAAGTGTAAGTTTGTGGGATATCCAAAGAACTCCAGGGGATATCTATTCTATTACGCAGAGGAACAAAAGGTATTTGTTTCTCGTAATGCCCATTTTCTAGAACATCAGTTTTTAGAAAAAGAATCAAGTGGGAGCGAAATAGAACTGGAAGAAATTCCAAAACCATAAACTAATACTGAAAGTTTGGTAGAACCGGTAGTTCAAGAAGAACAGGACATTCCCGTACCCCTCCGCAGGAGTAGTAAGCCGTCTCATCCGCCTGAGAGATACTACGGTTTTCTCATAAATGGGGATAGAGAGGATTGCATCATAGATGATGATGAACCTACTGACTTCCAGCAGGCCATCCAGAGCGGCGACTCGGTACGATGGCTAGATGCAATGCGGACCGAAATGGAGTCCATGTACACCAACAAAGTATGGACTCTGGACTTTGCTCCAGATGGGGTAAAACCCATAGGATGCAAATGGATCTTCAAGAAAAAGATTGGTGTAGATAGACAGGTGGAAACCTATAAGGCTAGACTTGTTGCAAAGGGTTTTCGTCAAAGACCTGGTTTGGACTATGACGAAACTTTTTCTCCAGTGGCTATGCTCAAATCCATTCGGGTCCTTCTTGCTATTGCTGCCTTCCATGATTATGAAATCTGGCAGATGGACGTAAAGACGGCTTTTCTGAATGGAAATTTAGAAGAGTGCGTCTATATGGATCAGCCAGAGGGTTTCAATCAGAGTGGGAGCAACGGGAAAGTATGCAAGCTGCTTAAGTCCATTTATGGACTAAAGCAGGCATCACGGAGTTGGAACATCTGTTTTGATGAGACAGTCAAAGAATATGACTTTATCAAAAATCCTGATGAACCGTGCATATATAGTAAAGTTGTAGCCAGAAGTGTCGTATTCCTCGTCGTGTACGTGGATGACATTCTATTGATAGGAAATGACATTCCTATGCTACAATCTGTCAAAGGATTCTTGTCACACAGGTTCTCCATGAAAGACCTGGGTGACGCCTCTTACATTCTGGGGATCCGGATCTATCGTGATAGATCCAAGAGGATGTTGGGACTTTCACAGTCCAGGTATATCGACACTGTACTGAAAAGATTCAATATGGAAAATTCTAAGCGCGGTAATCTATCGGCTTGTCACGGAATCACCCTCTCCAAAGAGATGTCTCCCAAGACTGATTTGGAAAGGGAACGCATGTCAATTATACCCTACGCTTCTGCGGTAGGCTCTATAATGTATGCGATGTTGTGCACCAGACCAGATGTTGCTTACGCACTGAGCGTGGTAAGCCGGTATCAGTCAGACCCAGGGGAGAAGCACTGGATAGCAGTAAAGAACATTCTCAAGTACCTGAGAAGGACTAAGGAGATGTTCTTGATTTACGGCGGAAAAGACCTCAGGTTGGAGGCCTTTGCTGATTCCGGCTTCCAGAGTGATAAGGACGATTCCAAGTCCATGTCGGGTTATGTCTTTACCCTCAATGGAGGGGCGGTGTGCTGGAAGAGATCCAAGCAGGACACCGTTGCTGACTCTGTTGGAGATAGTGCCCTCATAGTCAATTATTGGATCACAGGTACGTGATTGCAATGATTGCGGAGGACCTATACCGGTAGGACAGTCTTACTCAAGATGATAGTATGCTATCTGGTTTGCCTTTATCAGTCATGTACATGATCAGGTGACTGATTACATGTTACACTTTGATAGAGCCCTTAGGATCTTGCTTTACCACCAACAGTATGATGGCGATCATATACGTGAGAGTTGGGTGGTTTATACGCATATCCTTAATTGTGGTCCCTAGTCGTGGGAGTTTCGAGACAGGGCATCGATACTCCGGAGTAGACTAGTGTGTACAGTCGAGACCCCGACGAGGGGCGGTGGCCGGTATCACAAGCCACTGGTGTCAGTTGGATCACCTAAGATGTATACAGGTGCTCATTGGGTTATGAGTACACCGGACAGGACTCGCCGGGAATCTGCTAGTTAGTATTATATCTACCGTCAGATAGCAGTTCCCTGGTGACATGTGTACAGGTTAGTTCATCGACCTGAGGTCGTCATTTGTCTCGTGTGAGTTCCCACTGTGCTTTGATTTCTACCCTACCACGGCTCAAAGGAGTCGTGCAAACAGGTAGTTTTTGGGTACAGTCCCGAGCCATATGGAGGCACGTGAGCGGATCGGCAGGGGATTCGTCTCTCCCGATATTGGGGGCGAGGTCGTGCTGTGTCTAGGAGAGCCATTACACAAAGTCCATAGCCATGGCAGGAGATTTACTGGTAGGTACTCCAGTAGTATCTCAGGGTGTTATTGGGCTTCACTCCGACACGACTTATACTGCTATTAGGGGTCTAACGTTACTAGCCCCCTAGGCAGATATGCGATACTCATAGACGAACGGACCGGACTGTATATACATTGTCACTGTTAGGCTCAGTAGGGTTTTCCGGATGAGTGCGCTCATCGGCATCCCTTGAGATCAGTCCATGGGCAGCCGTTACGCATTGCTAGTGCCGCTGACGGTTTGTGGTTAAACCCACTGCCAGGGTACTGACGAGTCATTAGAGTCCCCCACAGACAGTTTCCCAAGTTCGGGCGAAACGTTGTAGAGGCCGTATGGTTTTATGGCAGGGTTCGGAAAATGCACGTGCGTTTACGCACGTGTCGATTTTCGGACAGATGATACTGGTCGGCTTTGGTTTAAGCCGGATCCGAGTATTATATTGAGTAGGTATAATATCTTTGTCTCAGGTGCATTTGTATTCGGTCGTAATACAAATGCGGGTATATTTATACAGTTTCGGGGTTGTCCTGAAATTCGTTTCAGGATCACTTTTGGAAGTTGCCAGTTTCCAGTTTTCTATCAGCCGTCTTTTAACATTCGGTTAAAGACGGATTTATCTTTTCTTCTCTGAGGTGAGTCATGAGTGTGTGGATGGTTCTAGGTGCTTCTAGATGATGACTAGGCTTCATGACTCATTAGTGTATTAATGGTTTTTGATGATGTGTTTTATGAGTCACCCTTTACCATTAATTCCTTTTGTTTGAATGAAAGATATTAGTTAAAGATCTTTTGCTTATGGTTACTCTCTCCCTCCTCCTACACTCACCCCCCATATATATATGGCCGGCCCCCTCTCCCACTCTCACACTTGAGTTTTTCATGGTTGTAAAAAGATATGATAGTATTTGGGGTGCATGGAATTTTACAGTTCATTTCATTCCATCACCCAATTCCCTCGGCAACTTCATTAACCGATCTTCCACGGATTTGGACGAAGTGAGACAAAGTCATCTACTCATTCTCTACATCATTCTTGGTCGTCTCTTTTAGCAAACTTGACGATCGAGTTGCCTCAAGTCAGAGGCGGGAGCCCGTTTAAAGAATCGTCGACGTGATGCCACCTCGACGAAGATATCGGAGATAGACGAGATCGGAGCAGCCGCAACGGAGCGTGGGATGATGGTTAAAGAACGAAGGACTCGGATCGTTCGGTATAACCTTTCTGCACTCTATACAGTTTGTTAGTTTAGCAATAATGGCAGATCCGGGTTAAAGTATACGATAGCGCCAGTTAATAAGTTTTTGTTCCGCATTTGGCGTCTGTAGACTGCTGGGGCGCTAGCGTAGACTTACAGTGGTATCAGAGCCTCACCATTTTGCTATACTAACTTGTGCTAACGCGTTTAAAACATCGATCCGACCGGAAATCGAAAATTGCAAAATCCAAGCCTAACAGTTTCTGTCGATTTTAAATGGTCTGATAAAATTTTTCTACATGTCTTAAAAATCTGTGCAGGCTTTTCTAAGAACCACGACCAAATTTGGGCACGTGTCTCCACCAAACAGCCGCGGAAACGCGGCCAAACCCATGGTTTGGCCGCGCATCCGCGGCCACGTGGTGAGCACATGCTCCTAAATTTTGTCAGTGGGTTCTTCTCTGGATTTTGTGGTTTTTGGTAAATATCGTTTTGGCCCAGATTTTGTTACTGTTCACCAGTAAGTTGTGGGGCCCACTTTTTGATATTTGGTCGATTGAAATTTAAACATGTTAGTTTACAGTGCTTACATTATATCTCCGACCGGGAATGTCATATGATCGGTAAACCGCGTCTGATTGCTATAGTTCTTTTAGACGGGTTTGCGAACGTGACATTCGCGTTTATGTTCTGTTTTGTGCTGTGATGTTGCGGATTTGTCGTGGTGGATAGCAGTGTGCAATGGTAGTACAATTTGTGTTTATTTGTACATTTGATATTGCGGGACGAGCGTCCAACTTGTGGACTGCCGTCACTGCCTGTTGTATAATATTCTTTTTGGGGCACGACCAGGTTGCGGTCGATGTACCTGTTGTACTATTTTTCATTACTGCACTAGGTTTTGCCCCAAGACGGAGTGCACGGATAGCCGGGTTCTGGGGGGCAACGGGTCCGCATCTCATGGCTTTGAGAGGTAGAGGGGTCCCACTCTAGAACTGGCAGACTATTCGCCGCACTCGTAGGGGGTACAGGTTGACCCAAGAAGGGGTTCCCAAGATTACAGGATTCCGTGGAGTGCTGGGTGGTCCATTCACTATGCTGTAGGGGGCTGCCTCGCTTCAGGTTTTGGCGGGTAACTTGCCGCGCCCGTAGGGGTCTAGGTTTCATTGCACAGGCTATCCACACGACAGGGGAACGTCGAGTTTCAGCAGCGGCTCTGTGAAACTCGGGGATCCCAGATTATCTGTATTGTTCTGTGATGCTTATTACTTTTCTGTAATGTTGCATACTATCACGCCTGGAGCGATTATTGTATATTGGTTTATATACTTTCAGATGTTGTATATGTTTTACACCCGCGCTAGTCCAGTCCCCGCTCTGTCGTTAGTTAAGTAACCTAACGGGTGATGACGGGACCCAGTGACGAATGCGGATGGCATATACGTACATTTTATTTTCGTTCTTTTCTGGTGTGATAATTGATGGGACTGCGTTGATTTTGATCAATGCAAAGTAAAACAAACCTGTTTGCAGTTGTTGGAACAAATTTAAAAAGTGTTATTGCAAAGACATTTCCTTTTGTTATGCATAGCAGTACTCAGTGGAATATCCTGCACCTCATTCGACGGGGCAAGGGCCGATATCCCTTCACCGGGACTGACCCCTTGGACAGAAGTTTGCGTCAGAGTAATAACTTCACTATAGTCGATTACAAGTTGCTTTGCATAGCGGTATTCAGTGGAATATCCTGCACCTCATTCCACGAGGAAAGAGCCGAGATCCCTTCATCGGGAGTGACCTCTTTAGCAAAAGGTTTTCGCCACTATATTTTAAAAAGCTATCAGGTTCCTTCAGCGATATCAAGTTCACTACGTTAAAGGATTTTCGCCAAAAACCAGCCGTAGCCCTCCGTCGTTTCTTATGGATGGTCAGTAGTATTCAAGCTATGTTTGTTGGCATACGTCAAGGCATAGTGTTTGGTAGCTGCTGGGTATTCGTTTGTTGCATAGATAGATGAGTTGGTTTGGGACAGTCGTATTACCTTGTTGGCATACGTCAAGGGTATGTACGGGTGGGTTCAAATTAATAAGATAATGACGGGCAGAACTTGACATGTGACTTATGATTTGTTGGCATACGTCAAGGTCATAAGAGAATGGGGCATAAATCATATCGGGAGTTTCTAAAGAAACTGAAACTTGCCAAGTATGCGCATACCATCTGGAGTATGAGTAACGTGGATGCATTCCATCACGTTATCATGCGATGAGAGTTGGATCCCGATTCCTACTGATGAGTTGGTTTACTCTTCGGGTGATCCCGATTGATTCTTCTTTAGGTTTGGAGGAGAATTTGACAGGACAGTGGGAGGTTTCCGGATTAGATAAAGTGATGACCATTCTGATCTAGGTTAGAGTGCACGCAGAGTGTTTCTTTTCTCTCTCTCTTTGGCAGCGACCTTTGACCGACCCTAGACTATGACTCAGTGACCAGGTTGACCGAACCTTCTTAAAATACTGGCTTTTGGATTGTCTATGTTGCATAAGTCATTGCCACTCCTTCTTTTACCCTTTGAATTTCTCAGAACACCCGTATTACTACGGATATCCACTTCCATTGGATAGATCCATCGTATGGTTATATACGAACTCGAAGGGACTTCTTCGAGGATGGATCCAGGTTCAGGAGAAATAGAATTGGTTTATTCAGTTGTCTTTTATTATCACCTTCTCTCAGGTTGCGAGAGCTCCTTGGTTTAGGAGAGTACACCTATTACGCTTATTGGATAGTCTTATTCCAAACCATAGGCTGGTGCCGAAAGGTAGGGAATGAAGAAAACCAATTAGCCTAAGTAGGGTGTGCAGAAGGTAATATGTAAAGACAAAATAAAGGGATCAGAAAGAGGGCAAAGTAAATTGCGACTGATATCATTCACGACCAAAACCGCGTACTTCATCGCCACTCCTATTTCACCTTTAAAAGAATAAGGTATTATTCAGTTGTCTTTTATCATCACCTCCTCTCAAGATGCGAGTACTCCTTGGTTTAGGAGGGTACACCTATTATGCTTACTGGATAGTCTTCTTCCAAACCATAGGCTGGTGCCGAACGGTAGGGAAGGAAGAAAACCAGTTAGCCTAACGATGGTGTACAGAAGGTAACGACTAAAGACAAATAAAGGGATTTGGAGAGATGGCAATAAAATATACGGTTGAAGTCATGAATTGGATTATGGAAGAGGCATTGCTATGAATACCAGGATACCCCTACGAAACATTTTCATGTTTCAGTGCATTGTTAAAGGAAAAACTGTTTTCCCGATTAGACACTTACTCCAAGGGTATGTATTTACCAGGTTTCATTCTCATATCTGTATGGTTTTACAGATGATGAGTGGGAGTAAGATATTGGGAATTAGGTGATCATCCTCATTATATCGGAATTCGTTGTAATTGGTGATATTTGAGGAAATCGTCAGGGTACAGTTTTCCACCTACAACGCACAGGTTTTGAGTTGTTCAACTCAGCGGACTTATATAGAGTATTGTATGTTGTCCAAGTGTCCATCAGGACAAAGGGGTAGGTCCTCGTACTATGTTCTGTTTACTTATAACTTCTCTAGTATTTAGACGAGTGTTTCGTAGAAATACAAGGTCTAAGTTTTGAGAAGTTGTGGGTATAAGAATAAAGTAGAGAACCAGGTATCACAAGTATCGGGATTCTTCAAAGAGATCGAAGATGTAGATTCTTGTGATTGGTATTCAGATGATAGTGATGGTTTTGAGAAACGAGTTTCTCTTTCAGGTTGCTCATAATTGGAAGGATTCCTAAGTTGAGTAATGCTGATTAGCCTCTTTCCATTAAGATGATATGCACTGGAGACAGCTGCATGATTAGAATCTGGTTCCAATTAAATAAGTGCCAATGTTTCTATATTGGATATAGAATAGTTCGTACCTTAAAAGATATTAAGGTACGGGGAGTTGTCCAGCTTATGCTTAAAACCAGACTCTGGATAACTCAGGGCACGCTTCTGTAATGGCTGTTTGTGGGTTGACCCTGGCTATGACGAGTGTTGATATTCTACCATTTGGAAGATCAATAGTGATATTGTTCTTGACTCGCCACAGTTTTAGTAAAATGGATCTTTTTCAGAAAACAGTAGTTGGAGTATGGTAGAACTGGAAGTGATTCCAGAACCGCGAACGATTACGGAAAATTTAATAGGACCTATACATTCAATCAGGTTTGACATTTCAATAGCCACTCCGCAGATATGGTGGGTAACCTCAGACACCCGAGAGGTACTTCGGTAGCCTCAAGGACGGTGACAGGGAGGTTCTTATCTACCAAGACTTGCACTACTGTTGTTCCAGGATATGAGACCCGGTAGGAGGGTTGTCGTAGTCAGTGGGAGCATCGGAAGTATAGTGGGCAATTAGCTTATATCTATTTATAGACTTGAGCAGTTATAGCGGAGATAGATCATCTAATTTTGATGTGACAGTCATGGGTTTGACTTCAATCAGAATAGGGGATGGATCAGTTAAGGAGGTAGTAGGGTGTGATGTCATGGTATCTGGATGACATACACAGAGTAGGAAGTAAAATTCATATACTACGATTGGTTGAATTGTGGTCGTCACACAGTTGTTTCTCCAGACAGGATATGGATATAATATTTGACATTCTGGTTTCTAGATCTATGGTTTTAGATCTGGATTTGGGTAGTTTCCCAATGTGGGTACTTTGACAGATATTCTAATGGTTTTTGGAATAGTTGACTCCTAGCATGGTGGTGTACCTGCAGGTGATGGAGTCACCCTCTCTAAAGGTGTCTTACAGACTAAAGGGGAGAGGGATGTGCATGATTGGCAGATCACTTGCTTAGGCAATTGAGTCAATCATGAGATGTCAAGTACCACACCAAATGTTAGTTTTGCATTAGATGCAATAAGTTTGTATTAATCCAATCCTGGAGAAACATAAGGAAGCAGTTTTAGAACATAAGTACATGTTCTACGAATTTGATGACGGCAGCCTCCTTCGGGAGACGGTTATCATTCCAAGCTTCAAAGGTGACATGGTTGACAGAGTGATTGTCAGAGTTATAGTTTTTCCTCTGACGAAGAGGGACAGTATTATGGACAGGTGGTCCAAGAGGATACTGTGGGTGGCATGGTGCTGGATACTGATTAGGTTCAGTGATCGATACAGTCTAAGAAGTTTGGATTTGGAGTTCATTTATGAACTAGGTCCCATCAGATATCCAGACATATTCTAAGACAGGTGTTACTCGATTCGGGAGATGGCTTTCTCCGCAAATTTGAGATTAAGAGAGATATAGAAAGATACTTCTAGGCGGATCCACTCACTAAGGCTATTTCTCGAACACAATAGTTTTACAAACGGGCTTTGTGATACTGATTAGTAGAGGAGTTGGATGTTCGGTTTCACACGGGCTGTGAGTAGTCGACATCGCAATAATTAGCCTTGAGTGCAAGTGGGAGATTGTTGGAGATAGTGCCCTCATAGTCAATTATTGGATCACAGGTACGTGATTGTAATGATTGCGGAGGACCTATACCGGTAGGACAGTCTTACGCAAGATGATAGTATGCTATCTGGTTTGCCTTTATCAGTCGTGTACATGATCAGGTGACTGATTACATGTTACACTTTGATAGAGCCCTTAGGATCTTGCTTTACCACCAACAGTATGATGGCGATCATATACGTGAGAGTTGGGTGGTTTATACGCATATCCTTAATTGTGGTCCCTAGTCGTGGGAGTTTCGAGACAGGGCATCGATACTCCGGAGTAGACTAGTGTGTACAGTCGAGACCCCGACGAGGGGCGGTGGCCGGTCTCACAAGCCACTGGTGTCAGTTGGATCACCTAAGATGTATACAGGTGCTCATTGGGTTATGAGTACACCGGACAGGACTCGCCGAGAATCTGCTAGTTAGTATTATATCTACCGTCAGATAGCAGTTCCCTGGTGACATGTGTACAGGTTAGTTCATCGACCTGAGGTCGTCATTTGTCTCGTGTGAGTTCCCACTGTGCATTGATTTCTACCCTACCACGGCTCAAAGGAGTCGTGCAAACAGGTAGTTTTTGGGTACAGTCCCGAGCCATATGGAGGCACGTGAGCGGATCGACAGGGGATTCGTCTCTCCCGGTATTGGGGGCGAGGTCGTGCTGTGTCTAGGAGAGCCATTACACAAAGTCCATGGCCATGGCAGGAGATTTACTGGTAGGTACTCCAGTAGTATCTCAGGGTGTTATTGGGCTTCACTCCGACACGACTTATACTACTATTAGGGGTCTGACGTTACTAGCCCCCTAGGCAGATATGCGATACTCATAGACGAACGGACCGGACTGTATATACATTGTCACTGTTAGGCTCAGTAGGGTTTTCCGGATGAGTGCGCTCATCGGCATCCCTTGAGATCAGTCCATGGGCAGCCGTTACGCATTGCTAGTGCCGCTGACGGTTTGTGGTTAAACCCACTGCCAGGGTACTGACGAGTCATTAGAGTCCCCCACAGACAGTTTCCCAAGTTCGGGCGAAACGTTGTAGAGGCCGTATGGTTTTATGGCAGGGTTCGGAAAATACACGTGCGTTTACGCACGTGTCGATTTTCGGATAGATGATACTGGTCGGCTTTGGTTTAAGCCGGATCCGAGTATTATATTGAGTAGGTATAATATCTTTGTCTCAGGTGCATTTGTATTCGGTCGTAATACAAATGCGGGTATATTTATACAGTTTCGAGGTTGTCCTGAAATTCGTTTCAGGATCACTTTTGGAAGTTGCCAGTTTCCAGTTTTCTATCAGCCGTCTTTTAACATTCGGTTAAAGACGGATTTATCTTTTCTTCTCTGATGTGAGTCATGAGTGTGTGGATGGTTCTTGGGGCTTCTAGATGATGACTAGGCTTCATGACTCATTAGTGTATTAATGGTTTTTGATGATGTGTTTTATGAGTCACCCTTTACCATTAATTCCTTTTGTTTGCATGAAAGATATTAGTTAAAGATCTTTTGCTTATGGTTACTCTCTCCCTCCTCCTACACTCACCCCCCCATCTATATATGGCCGGCCCCCTCTCCCACTCTCACACTTGAGTTTTTCATGGTTGTAAAAAGATATGATAGTATTTGGGGTGCATGGAATTTTACAGTTCATTTCATTCCATCACCCAATTCCCTCGGCAACTTCATTAACCGATCGTCCACGGATTTGGACGAAGTGAGACAAAGTCATCTACTCATTCTCTACATCATTCTTGGTCGTCTCTTTTAGCAAACTTGACGATCGAGTTGCCTCAAGTCAGAGGCGGGAGCCCGTTTAAAGAATCGTCGACGTGGTGCCACCTCGACGAAGATATCGGAGATAGACGAGATCGGAGCAGCCGCAACGGAGCATGGGATGATGGTTAAAGAACGAAGGACTCGGATCGTTCGGTATAACCTTTCTGCACTCTATACAGTTTGTTAGTTTAGCAATAATGGCAGATCCGGGTTAAAGTATACGATAGCGCCAGTTAAAAAGTTTTTGTTCCACATTTGGCGTCTGTAAACTGCCGGGGCGCTAGCGTAGACTTACAGACTCAACGATGGAAGCGGAGTATATAGCTGCTTGCGATGCCGCAAAAGAAGCAGTCTGGATGAAGAAGTTCCTCACAGAACTTCAGGTGGTTCCTACCATAGTTGATCCAATACCTCTGTATTGCGACAAAAACGGAGCTATAGCTTTAGCGAAGGAACCAAGGTCCCATCCGAAGTCCAGACACATCTTAAGGCGGTATCACCTGATCAGGGAGATCATTGATCGTCGGGACATCGAGGTTCGGAGAGTTGCTTCTGAAGAGAACATCGCTGATCCATTCACGAAGGCCCTACCTCAGATTAAGTTCGAGAGGCTACTCGAGATCATCGGTCTTCGATATGCCAGTACATGGCCCTAGTGCAAGTGGGAGATTGTTAGTGTATATGCCTTAGGGGCCATTATTGTATCATACTAGTTTGTATATTACTTAATGGAAGCTTGGGATATTCACATGTATATAACAGTCTTGCTAAACATGTTAGTATGCTACTTGGTTTTTCTATCTTAATATGTGAGTATACGTATTGATAGAGCTCTTAGGATCTTGCTTGACTACCAGCGTTGTGATGGCAGTCACACTAGTGGGGGCTGGGTAGTCTACAAGCACATCCTTATTCAGGTCCCTAGTCGTTGGATTATCGAGACAGGGCATCGATACTCCGGAGTAGACTAGTGTGTACGCTTCTCATCCCAGTTGGGGAGATGGTCTGTCCCACAGCCGTCAGTACGTCGTACTGGACATAGTATGCAGGTGCTCGTTAGGTTACGGGTACACCGGACAGGACTCATAGGGAACTGTTCGTTGGTTTTATACCAGTCGTCAGTGAACAGTTCCCAGGTGACATGAGTACAGCATAGTCTGCAGACTTGACACTGCTACTTCGCCTCGAGTGTGTCCCACTGTTCTTAGATTGCTACCCTACCACGACTCAAAGGAGTCGTGCAAACAGGTAGCAGTTGGGTGCAGTCCCGAGCACTTGGAGGCAGTGGCGGTTAGATAGGATTCGTCTCTCCCGGTATTGGGGGTTGATATCGCGCTGTGTCAGAGAGCCATTACGCAAAGTCCCAGGCAAGGGCAAGCGAGATTTGCTGGTAGGTTCCAGTAGTTTCTCAGGGTGTAATGGGCTTCGCTCCGACACGATTTATACCCGCTATTAGGGGACTGACGCTTGCCGCCCCCTAGGCCCGATATGCGATAGTCTTAGACGAACAGACCGGACTGTACGGAGATTGTCACATCAGACTCAGTAGGAGTTCGGATGGGTTTCCTCATCGGCCTTCTTATCGACATCTACCTGGGGACCATTACGTACAGCTAGTGCCGCTTGCGGTCTGTGGTTAAACCCACTGCCAGCGTAGTAGTCAAGTCTCTAGGGTCCCACGCAGAGAGTTTCCCTACTCCAGGCGAAACGATATAGAGGTCGTATGGTTTTACGACAAGGGTTCGGACGCATACGTGTGTTTACGCACGTACGACTTTCGGACAGTTTTTACTAGTCGGCTTTGGTGTAAGCCAGTTACTAGTATCCGGTTATTGGATTTATACAGTCTAAAGTTTTTCCGTGTTTTCACGGATAGGAGGGGCGTTCTCGTAATTGCGCGAGAAGCTTCTAGAAGATGGTGACAAAAGAGGTTTAGGTGGCATATACATTGAATGAGATTAGTGAGTTATATGGATGATTCATCCATGTCATTAATGCTTCATAATTGCTTAATGACTCATGGAGATGAATCACCATAAGATATTTATCAAGCATGGTTGTAAATCATTTTCTTTTCTTTTCTTGATAAAATAAAATGCTTGATATATATTATGATAACTCATTTTCTCTTCTCATTATTATGTTCATCTTCTCTCTCCTCAAGCTCTCTCTCTCTTCAAACCCTAATCCTCCCCTCTCATGTGTTGAGTACAAGGATTAGTTAGACTACTTAATCCATAACCATACTCTATTTCATCTAGGTACTTTGATTAGTACTTAAAGATACCTAGTTGCCTCAAGTTTAGAGGCAAAGCTTGGAGTTTAGCTCTCGTGGTGGATCGTCTACTACTTGGAGAAGGCCGAGGAGGAGGTGGAGTTCGTAAAGACGAAGGACACGGTTCTTTAGGTATAAACCCTTTACATAGTAGTTGTTAACTTCTATGTTTGATGTTAGTTATCGTTTAGCTTCGATTCATGCGGTTAGTCGATGTTTAAGCAAAGAACAAGATCGTTTTTCATATTTCCGCCTCACCGCAAGTCGTGGGGTGTTGTACATCGACTTACAACTGCTACCTGTTTGCACGACTCCTTTGAACCTTGGTAGGGTATCAATCTAAGAATAGTGCGAACACACTCGAGACGAAGAAGCAGTGTCAAGTCTGCGGAATATGCTGTACTCATGTCACCTGGGAACTGTTAACTGACGACGGGTATAAAACCAACCAACAGTTCCCTGCGAGTCATGTTCGGTGTACTCATAACCCAACGAGCACTTGTATACTATCTCCAGTACAACGTACTAATGGCTGTGGGACAGACCATTTCCCCAACTGGGATGACAAGCGTACACACTAGTATACTCCGGTGTATCGATGCCCTGTCTCGATAATCCTACGACAAGGGACCTGAAAAATGATGTGCTTGTACACTACCCAGCCCCACTAGTGTGACTGCCATCACAACACTGGTAGTCAAGCAAGATCCTAAGGGCTCTATCAATATGTATTCGCGATATGCTAACATATACACATATTAAGATAGCCATAAACCAAGTAGCATACTACTATGTTGAGCGAGACTGTTAATATAACTGTGAATATCCCGAGCTTCCATTAAGTAATATACAAACTAGTATGATACAATAATGGCCCCTAGAGCATATACACTAACAATCTCCCACTTGCACTATGGCCATGTACTGGCATATCGAAGACCTATCATCTCGAGTAGCCTCTCGAACTGAATCTGAGGTAAGGCCTTTGTGAATGGATCTGCAGTGTTCTCCTCTGTAGCAACTCTCCGGACCTTGATCTCCTGGCGTTCTATGATCTCCCTGATCAGGTGATACAGCCTTAAGATATTTCTGGACATCTGATGGGACCCGTGTTCCTTCGCTAAAGCTATAGCCCCGTTGTTGTCATAATACAGAGGTATTGGATCAACAATGGAAGGATCCACCTGAAGTTCTGTGAGGAACTTCTTCATCCAGACTGCTTCTTTTGCGGCATCGCTGTTGGATATATATGCCCTAGAGGCCTACATTGTATAGGATGCTTGGGATATGTATGTACATAACAGTCTTGCTTGATATGATAGTACGCTATTTAGTTTGACTTTGTCTTAACGTATTATATATTTTACTTGGTATTTATATATATATATATATATATATGTTGATAAAGCCCATAGGGTGTTTGTCTGACTACGGGCGTTGTGATGGCAGTCATACTAGTGGGAGCTGGATAGTCAATAGGCACACCCTTAGATGTCCCTGGTCGCAGAAGTATCGAGATTGGGCATCGATACTCCGGAGTAGACTAGTGTATACATATCTAGACCCTGACGAGGGGCGATGGATTGGTCCCGCAACCATTGGTGGAGTTCACCTAAGATTGTATACAGATGCTCACTGGGTGTGAGTACACCGGACAGGACTCGCCGAGAACTGACTGGATGGTATTATACCTAACGTCAGATAGCAGTTCTCAGGTGACATGTGTGCAGATAGTCCGTTGACTTAAGGTCATCATTTGTCTCGTGTGAGTTCCCACCGTGCTTTGATTATTACCCTACCACGGCTCAAAGGAGTCGTGCAAACAGGTTTTAGTTGGGCACAGTCCCGAGCCACGTGGAGGCAGTGAGCGACTGTTAGGGATTCGTCTCTCCCGGTATAGGGAGTTGATATCGTACTGTGGTCGGTTGGTCATTACAATAAGTCCCTGGCCAGGGCTGATTGAGAATTACAGATGGACTGATCAGTAGATTCTCGGGTGGTCTTGAGCCATACCGACACGACTTGTACGGTTATTAGGGGTCTGACGTCCACCACCTCCCTAAACCATACATGGGATACTCTTAGATGAACAGACCGGACTGCGCGGATATTGTCACGGACAGGCTCAGTAGGATTTCAGATGGGTTGCCTCATCGGCTTTCTTATCGACAACTACCTGGGGACCGTTACGTACAGCTAGTGCCGCTTGCGGTCTATGGTTAAACCCACTGCCAGCGTAGTAGTCGAGTCTTTAGAGTCCCACACAGAGATTTCCCAAACCCAGGCGAAAAGATATAGAGGTCGTATGGTTTTACGATAAAGGTTCGGACGCATACGTGTTTGAACGCACGTACGACATTCGGGCAGTTTTTACTAGCCGGCTTTGGTTTAAGCCAGATTCTAGTATCAGGTTATTGGATTTGTACAGTCTAAAGTTTTTCCGTATTTTCACGGATGGGAGGGGTGTTCTCGTAATTTTCCGAGAAGCTTCTAGAAAGTGATGACTTGGAGGGAGAGGTGGCATTATCATTTAATGAATTAGTGACTCATTGTGAGTGGTTCATCATGTCATTAATGCATCATTAAATGCTTAATGACTCACATGATGAATCACCCACTTGCATTATTGAAACATGATGAAGAATCTCATATTATTCATTTTCTTTCAATTCATTATGTTTCATATATCCAGTGAGAAGCTTTTTCATTATCATTATTATTATCATTATCATCTTCTCACTCTCTCTCTTCAAGTTCTCTCTCCTTCACCAAACCCTAATCCTACCCTCATGAGTTGAGAACAAGGATTAGGAAAGACTAATTACTCCATAACCTATCTCTACATCACCTTAGCTACTCTATTTAGCAACTAGAGAAACTAAGTAACCTCAAGTTTAGAGGTTATAGCTTGGATTAGGGTTCTCGGGTGGATCGTCTATCACGGAAGAAAGCCGAAGAGGACGTGGAGATCCAAAGAGGCCGTAAAAAACATTATGACGAAGGACTAGAACCGTTTGGTATAATCTCTTAACATAGTAGTTTAGAACTCTATAGCTTTTGTTAAAACTTGTTTAGCAAACGATTCATACGGTTATTCGATGTTTAACCATAGAACAAGATTGTTATTCATATTTCCGCCTCCCCATAAGTATTGAGGTGTTGAACATCGACTTACCGTGGTATCAGAGCCTAGCAAAACAATATTTAACACACTTGCAAATTTGTATGAATTTCGAACGGAAAAACAAACCGGAAAAACCCCGATATCATGTACTTTCTGTCGAATTTTAAATGAGGTCCAAAAATTTTTCAGGGACCTTCAGAATGACCTAAATGAATGTATGAGAACACCCAAGAAAATTGGGCTCATGAATCGGCCATAGCGCCGTGGAACCGCGGCCGATCCTACCGATCCGCCGCGATTCCGCCGCGCTTTGGACGACTCATCATCCCAAGTTTCTTGTGTTGATTCTCTGTGATATTTGGTGTTTTCTGGTAATTTTTTATTTTTGCTCAGGTTTCAGATTTACAGAGAAGTATTGGAGCAAAATTAAATGTGTTTAATCGATCGAAATTATACGGTATTTGCTTGTTTGATTATATCTGTGAAATGTATTATGTGTTCGTAAACCTCCCCTAACTGCTAGTATGTCGGTTGGCAGGGGGTTGCACATATCTGTGATGTTATATATAACTGTTTGTGTATATAAACTGTATTGGACTGTTGTGGTGTTTAGCCGGGTTTTAAGATGGGTTATTGTATTAATTCATTTGATGTAAATGTAATAAGTTGTAATATTATTTTGCAGGGCACATCTAGGTTGCGGTTGTAGCCACCGTTGTATTATTTCTTTTTACTGTTTTTGCTCCTAGGATAGACCCAAGGTGGGGTGCACAAACTACCGGGTATTTTGAAGTGTTGGGGCAGACCGCTTCACTTCTGGTACATGGCGGGTAGTTTGCCGTACTCGTAGGGGTCTGGGGTGGGAAAATGGCTATTCATCACAACTGTGTAATCCGTCTTTCATTGCAGGCTCAAAAGAAATGCGGATTGCTTGCAAATCCAATATTGTTTATCTGTGATCTGGAATGCCTATTATTGCGTCTGACAAATGTACAATATCTATATATGATAGCTATTTAGACGTCGCTTATGTTTTACACCCGCGCTAGCCCAGTCCCCGCTCTGTCGTTAGTTAAGTAACCTAACGGGTGATGACGGGACCCCGTGGCGAATGCGGATGGCATAAGAGGACGTTGTATTTTCGTTGTTATCTGTAATGATAGGTTAAAAATGGGACGCATTATTATTAATGCAAAGAAAATAAAACCTAAACCGAATCGTTGGAACAATTTCTAAAAACCATTCGGTTTTCTTGAAAAAGAAAATTTTAAATGCGGAGCTTAAACCACTCCTTTTAAATAAAAGCTATCACTGTTCCTTCGATCATATCAAGTTCATTGCGTTAACGGTTTTTGCCAAAAACCAGCCGTAACCCTCCGTCGTTTCAGATAGACAGCACATCGTATTCATGCTATGCTTGTTGGCCTACGTCAAGGCATAGTGTATGGTAGCAGTGTGTGTGCCTATTTGTTGCATAGATAGATGCATTAGTTTAATACAGACGTACACCTTGTTGGCCTACGTCAAGGGCTTGTACGATGTATTTAAATTGATCAGGACAACGGCGGGTAGAACTTGACTTGCGTCTTATGACTTGTTGGCCTACGTTAAGGTCTATAAAAGCTTGGGGTAAAAATCACATCGGGAGTTTCAAACATAAAGGAAACTTGCAGATTCAGCTTACCTTCTGGAGTGTGGTGACTAGAGTGGCTTCCATCTAGGGCATCAAGCAATGATAGTTGGATCCCGATCCCACTGATGAGTAGGATTACTCTCGGGAATTTCTCTCACTTAACAATCAATGCTATAAACCAAGTAGGTGCCTAGAAAGGTGTTAGAGAGGCTACGCCTCCAGGGAAAAGAGGTTCTTTAATTAAGGAACTTCGCGAAAGCGTTGGAAAACCTCCTTCGAAGTACCAACACCAGCCTGGCTGAAAGGTTAAGCAAGAATTGTAACGTGTGATCAAATCCTGACTAGTTCTTCTTTTAGGTTTTGAAGAAGGATTTGAGGAAACAGTGGGAGCCATCCTGTTTAGATAAATTAATAACCAATCTAAACTTGCAAGAAAACTTGCAAGAGCATATGCTGAGTGTTTCTTTTCTCTCTCTCTGGCAGCTACCATGACTGGACTTAAACTATTAATTGAAAAGAATATACTGACCGGGCAGAACTATAAAGATTGGCTAAGGAACGTCAATATTGCGCTGACTTATGACAAAGTTGCATATGTTACCACCGTTGTTCCTCCCCTTATCCCAGGACCAGATTCCTCAGTTGCGGACAAGGAAGTTCGCAAAACCTGGGATCTAGACTGTGAGCGAGCTAAGTGTATCGTGCTGGCGTCCATGAATAATGAACTCCAGAAACAGCACGAGAGTATGGATATTGTATCCATATTCCTCCATTGCAAGGAATTGTATGGTGAACACTCCCGTATCGCAAGGTACGAAACCTCAAGGAAACTCTTCCAGATGAGGTTAGCTCCAGGATCGCCTGTTGGAGAGCACGTACTCAAAATGATCACCCTCATTGAGGAACTCGCAAACCTGGGATGCATGCTAGAGAATGATTTGTATATCGACTTGATTTTGCAGTCCCTTCCCCACACCTTCTCTCAGTTCGTGTTGAACTTCAACATGCACGAAATGGAAGCGGATCTTCCAAAGCTCCTCAATATGTTGAGGGTAGCAGAGACCTCCTTGAAAAAGGAGAAGACCCCCGTTCTGTATGTTGGCCAATCATCTTCTTCTAAATCTAAAGAGAAAGCTAAAGGGAAGAAGAAGATGAAAGCCACCAAACCGAAGGGTGGGGCCAAGAAGGTGCAGGGAACGAACAAGGCAGGAAGGGTGAAGGCAGAAAAGAACGAGTGCTTCTATTGTCACAAGCAAGGGCACTGGAAGAAGGACTGTTTGGCCTTTAAAGCCAAGGACATGAAGCAAGCTGTTGCTTCTGCTTCAGGTGTGTTCGTAATCGAAAATTGTCTTTCAGTAAACTCTACTTCATGGGTACTTGATACCGGTTCTGGTTCTCACATCTGTAATTCTTTGCAGGATCTGAGAAATAGTAGAGTACTGGGGGCAGGTGATATGACTCTCCGGATGGGCAATGGAATGCATGTAGATGCAGTTGCAATAGGGGAATATCACCTAGGGTTGAATAGTGGACACATTTTGGTATTGTACAGATGTTTTTGTATTCCCAGTATGTTGTGTAATATTATATCAGTATCTTTGTTGTCTAATAAAGGATATAATTTTGTGCTTGAAAGAAATGTCATGAACATTCTCTTAAATCAAGAACTGATTGGGTTTGGCACACTGGAAAACGGCATATACATACTTAATCAACCTCAAATTTTCAATATTCAAAACACGCGTAAAACAAAGGCTCCAGATTCGAATCAAGCCTTCCTATGGCATTGTAGACTTGGTCATATAAATGAAATAAGGTTGACTATGTTACATAAAGATGGATATCTAGATCCGTTTGAATATTCATCATATGCAACTTGTCAATCATGTATCAAAGGAAAAATGACCAAATCTCCGTTCACCGGACACGGAGAAAGAGCCACTGAACTCTTGGGACTAGTACACAGTGATGTATGTGGTCCGTTGTCTATACATGCACGAAGTGGTCACTCCTACTTCATCACTTTTTCTGATGACTTCTCTAGGTATGGACATGTGTTCTTAATGAAGCATAAATCCGAGGCTTTTGAGAAGTTTAAGGAGTATAAAAATGAAGTAGAGAAACAAACTGGTAAAAGCATCAATACACTTCGATCTGATCGAGGTGGAGAATACTTAAGTACCGGTTTCCTTGAATACTTAAAAGAGAATGGAATTCTCTCTCAGCTTACTCCACCTTATACACCTCAGCATAATGGTGTATCAGAAAGGAGGAATCGCACGCTATTAGATATGGTGCGTTCAATGATGAGTAGTGCCGAGTTGCCACTTTCCTTCTGGGGATTTGCTCTAGAATCAGCCGCATACCTATTGAATAGAGTTCCAACTAAGTCTGTACCTACCACTCCATATGAAATGTGGTGTGGGAAGAGACCATATCTCAAGTATATCAAGATATGGGGGTGTCCGGTATATGTTAAGAAGCATAATCCGGACAAGCTCGAGGCACGATCGGTTTTGTGCAAGTTTGTAGGATACCCCAAGCATTCAAGGGGGTATATGGTCTACCACACTGAAGAACAAAAGGTGTTTGTCACTCGCCACATTGTCTTCTTAGAAAGCGAATTTCTTGCAAAAGAAATTAGTGGGAGCGCGGTAGAACTAGAAGAAATTCCAGAACCTCAAACTGCAATCGAGGACTTAGAAGAATCTCAGATTTCAATAGAACATGACGAACCAACGCCACTCCGCAGATCTAGTAGGCTTTCTCATCCTCCTGAAAGATACTATGGTTTTCTTCTTGATGGGGATTGAGAGGATTGCATCATCGATGATGATGAGCCTACTAGTTTTCAGCAGGCTATCACGAGTAGCGACTCAGTGAAGTGGCTGGATGCTATGAGATCCGAAATGGAATCCATGTACACCAATAAAGTATGGACTTTAGAAGTTGCTCCTCCTGGGGTAAAACCAGTTGGGTGCAAATGGATCTTCAAAAAGAAGATTTGTACATTTGGACAAGTGGAAACCTACAAAGCTAGACTAGTAGCAAAAGGTTTTTATCAAAGACCAGGATTTGACTATGATGAAACTTTTTCACCAGTAGCTCTGCTTAAATCCATTCGGATCTTGCTTGCCATTGCTGCCTTCCATGACTATGAAATCTTGCAAATGGATGTAAAAACATCTTTTCTAAATGGACATCTAGAAGAGAGTGTTTACATGGATCAACCAGAAGGTTTCTTAGACAGTGGGAGCAGCGGAAGAGTGTGCAAATTGCTTAAATCCATTTATGGGTTAAAGCAAGCATCGCGGAGTTGGAACATCTGCTTTAATGAAACAGTCAAGGAATTTGACTTTATCAAAAATGTAGATGAACCATGTATTTATAGGAAGATTGTAGAAGGAGCAGTAGTCTTCCTCGTTTTGTACGTCGACGACATACTACTGATAGGGAATGATATCCCTATACTACAATCAGTAAAGCTCTTCTTGTCACAGAAATTCTCCATGAAAGACTTGGGAGATGCATCATACATTCTGGGCATTAAGATCTATCGTGATAAATCTAATAGAACATTGGGACTTTCACAGTCCAGGTATATAGACACTATACTAAAGAGATTTAGTATGGAAGATTCCAAGCGCGGCAATATACCCGCTTGTCACGGAATCACCCTCTCCAAAGAGATGTCTCCAAAGACTGATGAAGAAAAGGCTCGCATGGGCATTATACCCTACGCTTCGGCGGTAGGATCAATAATGTATGCGATGTTATGTACTAGACCGGATGTAGCTTACGCACTTAGTGTGGTAAGCAGGTATCAGTCTGACCCAGGTGAGAAACATTGGATAGCGGTGAAGAACATTCTCAAGTACCTGAGAAGGACTAAGGAGATGTTCTTGATTTACGGTAATGGGAACCTCCAGGTAGAGGCTTTTACCGACTCCGTCTTCCAAAGTGACAAGGATGATTCTAAATCCATTTCGGGTTTTGTGTTTACCCTCAATGGAGGGGCGGTATGTTGGAAGAGTTCCAAACAAGATACCGTCGCAGACTCAACTATGGAGGCTGAGTATATAGTTGCTAGTGAAGCCGCAAAAGAGGCTGTCTGGATGAGGAAGTTCATTTCTGAACATCAGGTGGTTTCGTCCATTGCCAATCCAATACCTTTGTATTGCGATAACAATGGCGCTGTAGCTTTAGCGAAGGAACCAAGGTCCCATCAGAAATCCAGGCATATCTTAAGGCGGTTTCACCTGATCAGGGAGATCGTGGATCGTCGGGAGATCGAGATACGGAGAGTGGACACAAAAGACAACATGGTAAATCCATTCACCAAGGCCATTCCTCAAGTACAGTTCGAGAGGATATTTGAGATGTTGGGCATGCGGTACGCCAGCAACTGGATCTGGTAGAGACAGTGGGTACTCATTGCACCAATTATAGGCCTTAGTGCAAGTGGGAGATTGTTGGATATATAGGCCCTAGAGGCCTACATTGTATAGGATGCTTGGGGTATGTATGTACATAACAGTCTTTCTTGATATGATAGTACGCTATTTGGTTTGACTTTGTCTTAACGTATGATATATTTTACTTGGTATTTATATATATATATATATATATATATATATATATATATATGTTGATAAAGCCCATAGGGTGTTTGTCTGACTACCGGCGTTGTGATGGCAGTCATACTAGTGGGAGCTGGATAGTCAATAGGCACACCCTTAGATGTCCCTGGTCGCAGGAGTATCGAGATTGGGCATCGATACTCCGGAGTAGACTAGTGTATACATATCTAGACCCTGACGAGGGGCGATGGATTGGTCCCGCAACCATTGGTGGTGTTCACCTAAGATTGTATACAGATGCTCACTGGGTGTGAGTACACCGGACAGGACTCGCCGAGAACTGACTGGATGGTATTATACCTAACGTCAGATAGCAGTTCTCAGGTGACATGTGTGCAGATAGTCCGTTGACTTAAGGTCATCATTTGTCTAGTGTGAGTTCCCACCGTGCTTTGATTATTACCCTACCACGGCTCAAAGGAGTCGTGCAAACAGGTTTTAGTTGGGCACAGTCCCGAGCCACGTGGAGGCAGTGAGCGACTGTTAGGGATTCGTCTCTCCCGGTATAGGGAGTTGATATCGCACTGTGGTCGGTTGGTCATTACCATAAGTCCCTGGCCAGGGCTGATTGAGAATTACTGATGGACTGATTAGTCGATTCTCGGGTGGTCTTGAGCCATACCGACACGACTTGTACGGTTATTAGGGGTCTGACGTCCACCACCTCCCTAGACCATACATGCGATACTCTTAGACGAACAGACCGGACTGCGCGGATATTGTCACGGACAGGCTCAGTGGGATTTCAGATGGGTTACTTCATCGGCTTTCTTATCGACAACTACCTAGGGACCATTACGTACAGCTAGTGCCGCTTGCGTTCTGTGGTTAAACCCACTGCCAGCGTAGTAGTTGAGACTTTAGAGTCCCACACAGAGATTTCCCAAACCCAGGCTAAAAGATATAGAGGTCGTATGGTTTTACGACAAAGGTTCGGACGCATACGTGTTTGAACGCACGTACGACATTCGGACAGTTTTTACTAGCCGGCTTTGGTTTAAGCCAGATTCTAGTATCAGGTTATTGGATTTGTACAGTCTAAAATTTTTCCGTATTTTCACGGATGGGAGGGGCGTTCTCGTAATTTTCCGAGAAGCTTCTAGAAGGTGATGACTTGGAGGGAGAGGTGGCATTATCATTTAATGAATTAGTGACTCATTGTGAGTGATTCATAATGTCATTAATGCATCAATAATGCTTAATGACTCACATGATGAATCACCCACTTGCATTATTGAAACATGATGAATAATCTCATATTATTCATTTTCTTTCAATTCATTATGTTTCATATATCTAGTGAGAAGCTTTTTCATTATCAATATTATTATCATTATCATCTTCTCACTCTCTCTCTTCAAGTTCTCTCTCCTTCACCAAACCCTAATCCTACCCTCATGAGTTGAGAACAAGGATTAGGAAAGACTAATTACTCCATAACCTATCTCTACATCACCTTAGCTACTCTATTTAGCAACTAGAGAAACTAAGTAACCTCAAGTTTTGAGGTTATAGCTTGGATTAGGGTTCTCGGCTGGATCGTCTATCACGGAAGAAAGCCGAAGAGGACGTGGAGATCCAAAGAGGCCGTAGATAACATTAAGACGAAGGACTAGAACCGTTTGGTATAATCTCTTAACATAGTAGTTTAGAACTCTATAGCTTTTGTTAAAACTTGTTTAGCAAACGATTCATACGGTTATTCGATGTTTAACCATAGAACAAGATTGTTATTCATATTTCCGCCTCCCCATAAGTATTGGGGTGTTGAACATCGACTTACAATCGCAAGCAGCTATATACTCCGCTTCCATCGTCGAGTCAGCAACGGTGTCTTGCTTGGAACTCTTCCAGCAAACCGCTCCTCCATTGAGGGTAAAGACATAACCTGACATGGACTTGGAGTTATCCTTGTCACTCTGGAAGTTGGAGTCAGCAAAAGCCTCGATCTTGAGGTCTTTTCCGCCGTAAACCAAGAACATATCCTTTTTCCTTCTCAGGTACTCGAGAATGTTCTTTACTGCTATCCAGTGCTTCTCCCCTGGGTCTGACTTATACCGGCTTACCACGCTCAGTGCGTAAGCTACATCTGGTCTGGTGCGCAACATCGCATACAATATAGATCCAACCGCAGAAGCATAAGGTATAATCGACATGCGATCCCTTTCCAAATCAGTCTTGGGAGACATCACTTCGGAAAGGGTGATTCCGTGACAAGCAGGTAAACTACCGCAGTTAGAATCTTCCATACTGAATCTTTTCAGTATAGTGTTGATATACTTGGACTTCGAAAGTCACAACATCCACTTATATCTATCACGATAGATCCGGATCCCCAGTATGTAAGAGGCATCACCCAGGTCATTCATGGAGAACCCGTGTGACAAGAATCCTTTGACAGATTGTAGCATAGGAATGTCATTTCCTATCAAGAGAATGTCATCCACGTACAAGACGAGGAATACGACAGTTCGTGCAACAATTTTACTATATATACATGGTTCATCTGGATTTTTGATAAAGTCATATTCTTTGATCGTTTCATCAAAACAGATGTTACAACCCCGCAATGCCTGGTTCAGTCCATAAATGGACTTAAGAAACTTGCACACTTTCCCGCTGCTCCCACTCTGATTGAAACCTTCTGGCTGATCCATATAGACGCACTCTTCTAAATTACCATTTAGAAAAGTCGTCTTTACGTCCATCTGCCAGATCTCATAATCATGGAAGGCGGCAATGGCAAGAAGGATCCGAATGGATTTGAGCATAGCCACTGGAGAAAAAGTTTCGTCATAGTCCAAACCAGTTCTTTGACGAAAACCCTATGCAATAAGTCTAGCCTTATAGGTTTCCACCTGTCTATCTACACCAATCTTTTTCTTGAGGATCCACTTGCATCCTATAGGTTTTACCCCATCTGGAGCAAAGTCCAATGTCCATACTTTGTTGGTGTACATGGACTCCATCTCGGTCCGTATTGAATCCAGCCATCTTACTGAGTCACCGCTCTGGATGGCCTGCTGGAAGCTAGTAGGTTCATTATTATCAATGATGCAATCTTCTCTGTCCCCGTCTATGAGAAAACCGTAGTATCTTTCATGCGGATGAGACGGCCTACTACTCCTGCGGAGGGGTGTGGGAATGTCCTGTTCTTTTTAAACTTCTGGTTCTACCAAACTTTTAGTAGTAGTTTGTGGTTCCGGAATTTCTTCCAGTTCTATTTCGCTCCCACTTGTTTCCTTTTCTAAAAACTGTTGTTTTAGAAAATGGGCATTATGAGAAACAAAAAACTTTTGTTCCTCTGCGTAAAAGAAACAATACCCCTTGGAGTTCTTTGATATCCTACAAACTTACACTGCACTGATCGTGCCTCGAGTTTGCCTGTATGCTGCTTTTTAACAAAAGCTGGACATCCCCATATCTTCAGATACTAAAGATAGGGTTTCTTCCCACTCCACATCTGATATGGTGTGGTAGGCACAGTCTTGGTAGGAACCCTATTCAGAAGATATGTAGCTGATTCTAGTGCATAACCCCAGAAAGATCGCGGTAACAGAGCATTACTTATCATGGAACGTACCATATCCAATAGGGTTCTGTTCCGTCTTTCGGATACACCGTTATGCTGTGGAGTTTATGGAGGAGTAAGCTGAGAGATGATTCCTTTCTCTTTTAGGTAACCCAGGAACTCGGCACTTAAGTATTCACCACCTTGATCAGATCTTAGAGTCTTGATACTTTTTCCGGTTTGGTTTTCTACTTCATTCTAATATTCTTGGAATTTCTAAAAGGCTTCGGATTTATGTTTCATCAAGAAAATGAATTCATACCTAGAGTAATCATCCGTAAAAGTAATGAAATATGAAAAACCGCCTCTTGCATGAGTAGACATTGGACCACATACATTGCTGTGTATGAGTCCTTAGTGCTCGCTCTCTCTTACTCCATGTCCAGTGAATGGACTCTTTGTCATCATTCCTTTGAGACATGATTGACAATCGACATCAGATTGATATTCGAACGGATCCAAATATGCTTCTCTATGTAACATAGTTAACCTTGTCTCATTGATGTAACCTAGTCTACAAAGCCATAAGAAAGCCTTATTTATATCTAGAGACTTTCTTTTCAGTGTGTTCTGGACATTGAAAATCTTCAATTGGATTAATACGTATATACCGTTATCTAGTGTACCGGACCCAATCAAACCATGATTAAGGTGGATGTTAAAAACATCGCTTACAAACGAGAAATCATAACCTTCTTTTGATAACAACGAAACTGATATGATATTACACGTTAAACTGGGTACACAAAAAGAGTTGTGCAGAACCAAAATATGTCCACTCGTCAATCTAATGTGATAATCCCTTACGGACACAGCACCCACGCTAGCTCCATTAGCAACTTGGAGGGTCATATCACCAACCTTCAGCACTCTACGGTTTCTCTGTGCCTGCAATGAATTGCATATATGAGATCCTGATCCGGTATCCAATACCCAGGAAGTAGAGTTGATTGACAGACAATTTTCAATTACAAACACACCTGAAGTCGAAGCCACAGCTTGCTTCAGTTCCTGGTTCTTGGCAATCCAAGCTTTGCAATCTTTCTTCCAATGGCCTTTCCTACGACAGTGGAAGCACTCGTCCTTTGCCACTACTGGCACCGAGACTTTTGCCTTTCCCTTAACTCCTACCTTACCAACACCACCTCTTGGTTTGGTAGCAGCCTTCTTCTTCCTTCCTATGGGCCTTGCCTTGGACCTGGAAGAGGAAGCACCGCGAACAAACATAGTGGGTGTTTCCCTTGCTTTATGCAAGGTGCCCTCTGCACTCCTCAACATGTTAAGGAGTTCTGGAAGTTTAACTTCATTTCCTTGAATGTTGAAATTCAGAATAAACTGGGCGTAGGTGGCAGGAAGGCATTGAAGAACCAAGTATGTATATAGCTCGTACTCTAATGTTGTCCCGAGGTTCGTGAGCTCTTCTATATAGCCTATCATCTTAAGGACATGTTCTCCTACAGATGATCCGACAGCCATCCTCGACTGAAACAAGTTCTTCGAGGTCTCGTATCTAGCTATACGAGATTGCTCTCCAAACAGTTCTTTGGTGTGAAGAAATATGAATTCAAGATCCATATTCTCGTGTCTCCTCTGATGTTCATTATTCATAGAGGCAAGCACGATGCATTTAGCCTTCGCGCAGTCAATCTCCCAGGTCTTGCGGATTTCCTTATCCGTGACGCTGGATTCTGGACCAGGGACAGCAGGTGCTTTAGTAGTAAGGACATACCCCAATTTTTCATAAGTAATTTCCATCTTGACATTCCGGATTCAGTCTTTATAGTTTGGCCCTGTCAAAATATTTTTATCTAACAGTAACGTAAGGCCTGTCATGTTCTGGGTCGCATCAATTGAAAGAGAGAAGGAACACTTTAGCATGATGCTCTTGCAAGTTTAGAGTGGTTTTTAGTTTATCTAAACAGGATGGCTCCAACTGTTTCTCGAATCCTTCCTCAAACCAAAAAGGAAGAACTAGTCAGGACTATTCTCACCGTACAATTCTTGCTTAACCGTTCAGCCAGGCCGGTGTCGGTACTTCGAGGGAGGTTTTACGACGCTTTCACGAAGTTCCTTAATTAAATAACCTCTTTTCTCTGGGGGCGTAGCCCCGCTGACACCTTTCTCGACACCTACTTGGTCTATAGCATTGATCGTTAAGTGACGAATCTCCTGATGAGTAGCGGATACTCACAGTAGGATTGGGATCCAAATATCATCGTGTGATAAAACTGAAGAAATCCTACCAAAATTATCACACTCCAAATGGTATGCAACTCTTAACAAATTTCAGTTTCTTTAGAAATTCCCGATATCAATTTCTGCCCCATGCTCTTATGACCTTGGCGTTGGTCAAAATGTCATAAGTCATATATCAAGTTCTACCCATCATTATCTTGTTAATTTAAACCCATCCGTACATACCCCTGACGTTGGCCAAATGATAGTACGACTGTCCCAAACCAACTCATCTATCTATGCAACAAATGAATACCCAGCAGCTACCAAACACTATGCCTCGTCGTTGATCAAAATACAAAGCTTGAATACTACTGAATACCTAAATGAAATGATGGAGGAATACGAATGGTTTTGGAAAAACCGTGAACGTAGTGAACATGATATGATCGAAGGAACCTAATAGCTTTTAAAAGGAGTGGTTAAGCTCCGCAATTAAAAATATCTTCTGTTTTAAAAATAACCGAGTGGTTTCTTTTAAACTGTTCCAACGATTCAACTTTGGTTTATTTTCTTTGCATTAATATAATGCGTCCCATTAATTAACCTATCATTGCAGAAAACAATGAAAATACAACATCCTCTTATGCCATCTGCATTCGTCACTGGGCCCCGTCATTCACCCGTTAGGTTACTTAACTAACGAAAAAGCGGGGGCTGGGCTAGCGCGGGTGCAAAACATAAGTGATGCCTAATAGATATCATATATAAATATTGTACATTCGTCAGACGCAATAATAGTCATTCCAGATCACAGATGAACATATTGGATTTTCTACGAATCCACATTCCTTTTGAGCCTGCAAAGAAAGAAGGATTACACAGTCGCGATGAATAGCCAAAATCCCACCCTAGACCCCTACGGGTACGACAAACCACCCTCCAAGTACCCGAAGTGAAGGTGTCTCCCTCAACAACGTGAGTATGCCACTAAACACTTCAATTTACCCGGTAGTTTGTGCACCCCACCTTGGGTCTATCCTAGGAGCAGAAAACAATAAATGAAATAATACAACGGTGCTTACAACCTCAACCCGGATGTGCCCCGCAAAAGAATATTACATCAAATTACAATTTACATTTGAATGAAAGAAACACTCGTCTCACATCCCCATCTATCCATTCATGACAATCCAACAAGTCCACATACACAAACCAGTAAAAACCATTACAGAAATGTGCAACCCCCTGCTAACCGACATACTAGCAGTTAGGGGAGGTTTATGAACACATTAAACACAACACAGATATAATCAAGTTAGCCAAACATCTTAGAATTTCGATCAAGCAACACAAATGAATCTACGCCAAACAATTCTCTGTGCACATAAAACCTGAGCATAAACAAATCATCCCAGAAAACACAACATCAACACAGAAGAATAACTTAGCAAATTTGGATTGACTCGGAGTCAACTCGGCCGCGGATCCGCGGCGGATCGCTTGTATCGGCGGAGGTTCCGCGGTGCTATGGTCGAGCCACAGTCCCAAATTACTTCACAATTCTTAAATTTCCCTGGTTGTATTTTTAAGGGTCCCTGAAAAATTTTTAGACCCCGTTTAAAAATCGGCAGAAACATGGTGAAAATGATGTTTTTTCGGGTTCGTTTTACGATCGAATTTCTAACGACTTTGCTAACAAGTTAGTTATGGTTTAGTTAGGCTCTGATACCACTGTAAGTCGACGTTAGACACCCCACATGATGCGGGGAGGCGAAATAGGTAAAACAATCATTTTGTTTAAACTAACATCGACCAACTTTACGGATCTTTGCTAAACCCTAACTAACAACTATATAGAAGTGATTGGCTACTATGATAGATGATTATACCTAATGATTCAAGTCCTTCTTGTTCATGTAGTTCACTTCCTCGTCGGCCTCCTTGTTGTGATAGAAGATCCATCCGAGATCTACTTCTCCAAGCTTTACCCTCTCACTTAAGTTAACTAGGTTGCTATGAGTGCTAATCAAAGTAACCTAGAAGATATAGAAGAGGATTAGGGATCTTTTAGTCTTACTAACCCTTGGATCTCAACACATGAGTGGATATGATTAGTTCTTTGAAGAGAGAGAGCTTGAGGAAAGAGAAAGTGTTTGTGAGAATCATATGAATTATGTCTCATTTGTGATATACGATGAAACATAAAGAATATCAAATAAATCATTATTTGATATTAGCAACCATGCATAATTTAATACATACAATGAATCATCTCATGAGTCATTAAGCAATAAATGCATCATTAACTCATTTGGATGATTCATCTCATGAGTCACTAATCCATTAATGCAAATAAGACCTAAGCTCTCCACCTCATCTATCTTCTAGAAGCTTCTCGACAAATTACGAGAATGCCCCTCCCATCCGTGAAAACACGGAAATACTGAGACTGTACAAATCAAATAATCCAATAGTAGAATCTGGCTTAAACTAAAGCCCGCTAGTAAAAACTGTCCGAACATCGTACGTGCATAAAAACACGTATGTGTCCGAACCCTGGGGTAAAACCATACGACCTCTATATCGTTTCGCCTGAAGCAGGGACACTCTCTGTGTGGGACTCTAAAGACTCGACACTTTTGCTGGTAGTGGATTTAAGCACAGGCCGCAAGCGGTACTAGTTGTACGTAACGGTCCCCAGGTAGATGTCGATAAGAAGGCCGATGAGGAAACCATTCCGAACTCCTACTAAGCCTGATGTGACAATCTCCGTACAGTCCAGTCTATTCATCTAGGACTATCACATATCGGGCCTGGGGGCGGCAAACATCAGTCCCCTAAAAGCGGTATAAGTCGTGTCGGAGTGAAGCCCATTACACCTTGAGAAGCTACTGGAAATCCTACCAGTAAATCTCGTTTGCCCTGGCCAGGGACTTTGCGTAATGGCTCTCCAAACACAGTGTGATATCAACTCCCAATACCGGGAGAGACGAATCCTATCTAACCGCCACTACCTCCAAGTGCTTCGGGACTGCACCCAACTGCTACCTGTTTGCATGACTCCTTTGAGCGGTGGTAGGGTAGCAATCTAAGAACAATGGGAACACACTCGAGACGAAGCAGCAGTGTCAAGTCTGCGGACTATGCTGTACTCATGTCACCTGGGAACTATTAACTGACGACGGGTATAAAACCAACCAACTGTTCCCTGAGAGTCCTGTCCGGTGTACTCGTAACCCAACGAGCACCTCTATACTATCTCCAGTACAACGTACTAATGGCTGTGGGACAGACCATTTCCCTAACTGGGATGAGAAGCGTACACACTAGTCTACTCCGGAGTATCGATGCCCTGTCTCGATAATCCTACGACTAGGGACCTAAAAAAGGATGTGCTTGTAGACTACCCAGCCCCCACTAGTGTGATGTACCGTGTGTATATTCCGCGGCATACTTACGCTACTCAACTCCGCTTAAGAAGCCTTAGGATGTACATTTCCTTGCACCGTATTATATTCATTTCTTTGATCTATCATCATCGATATTGGCTGGTGGTTTTGTTACCACAGTTTCACGGGCAGAGAGAGCTGCGGCTAGAGTTGTGGTCAACATGAGCTCGTATTGGACGAGGAATGACCAGGGCGTAATTCCGGTGACACATGATTCCATAGTTGTGTCGTATTATTGTGTTTTTCGCACCAGGATCGTTTGATGGATTGCTTTTACTAAAATTTCTCGAACGTGCAGATCAGCACCAGAGGATTGGGCCACCGCTAGAGGCCAGTTAGAATGTGATGACCGTCAATGCACAGTTTATCCTTGATGATTAAGGCATTGTTTAGCGTGCGGACGAATGAGCCAGCTGTTGCTGCGACTGACAAGATATCGCCCCAGATGTTTGAAGCTATTGCAGCACGAGTTGTACTTAGAGATATGATAGAAGATCTCTAATCACCCATGGATGAATGACTAGGACATGTGGTTCGTTTGAATACCCCGATGCGAGGTCATCAGATTGATTGATTCCAGCTAGAGAAGACTTCACACAGGTACGTTGAGAGTCGATAGAAAACGATCGAATGTCAGAAACCCATTTTACCAAGTTTAAGGTATTCCGAAAAACATGCAAGTAATTCTGTGGACCCTCTAGAAGAATGAAACCCTAACTCGACATAATGACCATGGGAACTCCTTTGAACCTTAGGGTTTGTGGCAGTTCCGCGGTGCCATTAATGAGGCTTGGGTTTGCCCTTCTACGGCTGGTCCATAAGTACTGTGGCATGTACTTGATATTATTAAACTATACTTAAGAGTTGATCTCTCGAGGAATTATAGGACTTTGACGAATCGATCGAAAAGTTCGACGTCGTCCGGATATCATATGATGGGATACACTACTTGGGAGAGTCTAGATATGAGTATAGCCGTTGTAGCGCAGTCCACACAGCTACGAAGAGACGAGTCTGAATCAGTCGACATTAGAGAAAAGTGGAGTATGAGATTCGTACGAGATTTTTGACGAGATGAAGTTCCACTCCGTTGACATCAGAGATGTGATACGCATGCAGAGGCGTTGAATATGGATATATCTTCCAGAAGGAGGCATGATGAGTATGCAGCCATTCCGTAACAAGAAATAGATTTAGTAAGGGGTGATAACTTCCGGGCAGTTCAGCAGGAATGAGATTTGGAAGAGACCCCGACAGAATATTTCAGGAATACTACACGAGGAGACTTGGACCCAGGATCGGTCTTATTATGCACACCCAGTAGGCCAGAGTTCGGCAACGTCGACGGGACATGTTATGAGCTACCATGATAGTTGATCAAAGATCTTTAGAGGACGTGCCGGAGCGGAACTGTTTCCGTCATCGTTCCATATTGGGCCGTTTAGCCGTGGAGCTATATAACTAGCAATTCGCAGTAAGAGACGAGGGCCTAAAGGCACCAGGCGCCAGGCCATGAACAGGAAGCAAGTAGATATCTTGCTCTGCTAGCTTTGGATGCACCGACACCTTCTCTACTTCGGAGGAAGGACATATCAACTACAGTGTTTACAAATCGTGACTTGGTGATTCGAATATCACGTGTCCATCATTTTGGATTTCGGTGTTTTGGGAGATTTATTGCATGATTGAGATTTTGTGAACCACAATTGCACTAGGCTTCGATTTAATGTCATTCGAGATGTTGATTTTGATTTCATGCCTAGGGTATGTATGTGATTTGACTTGTGCCTTCGGTGTAGTTTTCATGCACTTCAGTATTTTGATTCGATTGTGTGCACGCTGATGCACGTGGTTGTGAGGTTATATACCACGGTATACCTGATTTGGATTAAGGTTTGTTGTATACTGTCAATTTTGATTGTGATATTCGATATGGTTTTTGTGCACCTTGTGCACTTGAGTTGGATTTTTGCGCATACTTGGCGCACTTGATGCGATTTTGGTGCACACCAGATGCACTAAATCGGGATTCTTCATGCATATCAGATACACCTGATATTGTTATCAGGCACACTCGTTGCCTGTGACAGGTGTTTTCGTGCACACCTGTTGCACATAGATTTTTGTTTCTGTGCACATGTACGACACATACATTGATTTCGATTTCTGTGCGCACTAGACGCACGTGGGATCATTACTTGTACTGTTGAGTATGATTTCCTTTGAGCAGTACGTTTTTATGACATTTACTATTTGGTATAATAGCTGAGCAGGACTAGTCCGAGGGCAGTACCTGAATATGTTTTTGCATGCATCGATAGTTACCGAAGGGATTTCCAAGAAGGAGCTATAGTCCCAGTATTTACCTATGTGTCCAAGATGACACGAAACATTTTACAAAGGAAAACCATTCTAAATTATTTCCAAAACGGCGGGCCGTGTATTATAAACAAAGGATATATCTATATGTATATATAATTATTTTCTTACAATAAACATCCGCTACTTGTGCCGTGATACGCGCATCGCGCAGTGATTTGAAAAAGGTTTGGCATGCATTTCTTTTCAGATGTTTTGACGAGTTTCCAATGATGTGTACTATGTACATGTTATCATTTTGGTGTATATCATGTTGGTTTTCGTATTGGATTTTGACATTTGTTTCTTCATCATGACTCTGATGATTGCGTGATGCTTGACGGGGTTTTGATTTTGAGTTATATACCCGTTTTTCATGCGCATGCATTGCGCTACGATATATTTTATGTATGTATGATTTCGGGGCCCCGACGACTAGATCATTTTGCTGAAATGTTTTAGAAAATGGGGGAGTTTAAATTTAAATTCGGGGACCGAATTTATTGAAAGAGGGAAGACTGTAACATTTCAGAAAAATAAAATATTATTTTTGGGAATTTGAAAAATTAAAATTATGAATATTTTAATGAATAGAGATTAGTTCTAATGTTATGGTATGATCTTATACCAATAGATTGGAAAAATATTGGAAAATTACCTTGAATGTTGTTTTTTAAAGATATGGTGAGATTTAGACATTTCATGAATTATCATATAATGTCTTATATACAAGTTATGTCTAAGCGAGATTAACCGTCACTAATTATGCATTAAGTGTGATTATGCATGTGACATGCACCATGTCATGTTACACAACTTGTGACATTTCTTCTTGTTTTTGAAAACCATGATTATTTCTTATATTATTTGTTTTTGTTTTTGTTTTGGATTAAAATGAAAAGAAAAGGAAAAATAGAAAAGAAAAGAATAAAGAAATGTGGCATGGAGAGACAAGGAAGCATGGGCAAAAGGGAGAGAGATGGTGAGGGGTCAACTTGACCATAGCTCATTTTGTGTTCACTTCTTCATCTTTACCATTTTCTTCTCCTTTTCTTTCCATGCCTGCCCTCTTCCTTCCACCACCTTAACGACCTCACAACACCCTCAAAAATACATCAAAACACTTCATTCCCTTCATTAAAAGAATGCACAAGCTCACTACAAGCATGGAGAACCAAGAAAGTTTGGATTTTGAGCACTTGAGGCAACTCAGGAATTTTCTTGAGTTGCCAAATGAGGTACCTCCGTGTGAACTTCGGGACGACAAGCAAGAGCGTGGCTATATCGACTTTGGCAAGCAAGGATCAAGGTGAGTAGATATATATCTACGGGGGAAGTCAGGTGGATGGCGTATAGTACCCATGCAGTTTCGTAGTGTAGCATACGAATGTGCTATATCTATATACTTATGTGTTATTATGAGATGTGTATTCTTAGCAAGAAATTCTTTAGGTGACTTTGGGTTAGTGTTAGCGTATTTGGAAGGTAATGCTTTAGTTTAGTTTTTAGTCGCGAAACCCTAGAGTATAGTTGTTTCACACACACACATGCACACACGGGATATGTTTTGCTGTATATGATAAATGTATATATATATATTTATATATGTATGTAGTTGTGTTGCTGTATATATATATATACGTATATGTATACACGTACGATGAGGATAGTATGTGATACTTGGTGATGGGTCTATGTGATTGGGCATGATGTCGTGAGATCGGTGATGTAACATGGGTCGTATTATGAGAAACAACATGATATTATAGCAGATCGTTGAGCGATTTGTTTTCATACACACGCGGATATATATATGTTTGATGGTTTTGGAATGTACTTGTCTTTAGATCAGTACCCTAAATTCAGGATATTATGATAATGATACCAGATAAATAATGAGATAAATGTGATATTGGACCCGTACCCCGATTTGGGATGCCGTACGATGGATTTTATCGTACGAAGTATAAATGTGATGATTGATCCGCACTCTTGACTCGAGGATGGCGTATTATATATTTTATCATATGTGAGGCTATTGAGGCGAGATCATCGACTCAGACTTAGATGGTGTTCATACCAGAATATTGCATTTACTACCGCCCATTCTTATGCTCGTTTGTTTATAGGTAGGTGCTTTTTATCTGTGTTTGCTACATATTTACAGGTGTCACGACCCGAGTATTTCGACTCGTGACCGGCACTTAACCACGCTACGTCTACAGGCGTAACGCGACTAAGTAAGCCGAACCCAGAAATCAAAACCATTTAAAAATAGTGAGTGTTGAAAACATTTAGTTAAAGCTTTTAGAAAACCTTAAATAATTCAATAAGTTCCTTTTAAAGTTACTTAATCATTTGAATAATTTTGCCAGCATTTCCTTTGTAAAAGTAGCCCCGAGACCGGGTACAAAACAGGATATAAGTGAAATGAAATGTAATGAAATGAAACATCCCCAAAAGGGAGCAATCACGCCCAATGGCGGAAACCAACATCACAAGAGTAATATACGACGCCGTAGCGAAGAATAAGCAATAAGTAGACATCACAGAATATAAACTGCATATAAAAACAATCGGCTCCTACGAGCTCGACACCAGAATAGAAAATATACATCATCGTCCTCACACAGTATCTAAGTCCAGTACATAAATGGTAGATGGAGAGTACTAGATACAAAAGGGATACAATAAAGGTACTCAGAATACCAGAACCCACCTAAATGCAAAACAGCTCTCACCGCAACTGTAGTGGTATCTGTAGCCAAAAGATGCAAAAGACAGCCTGCCGCGACTATGCTGAGGGCAACCTGCAAATACTGTGGCACAACGGGGGTGAGTTGCCAACTCGTGAATAGAGATAACATATAAAGGTAATCACGAGCATGCACGTACTGCGCTACTCTAACAAATGCCAGCAGATAATATCAATGCGTGATAAGCAGTATGTGCAATAATCATGCAGATGCTCTATCAGGTAAAATAACTACAGGATGAGATATATGGTAATCAATGCTGAGCATGGGATAAACAAAATCTACACGGAATATCAACGTGGAAAACAATCGGTGCCCACAACTGCACCCCAATCCCAAATAACCCAGGCGCCGGCACACCCATCGGCCCTCAAATCCTGTAAACTTCTGAGAAATCACGAGTGCCCAACATCGGCACCTAAAACATCATAAAATACTCGTGTCCAGCATCGACACGTAAATCCTCATATATCGGGCTCCGTCAGTCCGGATCAGCCCACGGGCTCCGTCTGCGGTATCGCCCCTCGGCCCCGGAAGTACGGATCATCCCGCATCCATCTCTCGACTCTGGTCGGTATCCCCCGGATAACCGCCAGGTCCAACCAATCACCGGTAAGTACTCGCCACCCTGCCAGGCTCATCGTCTACTCCACGAAAAACATTTCTCGCCCCGGGGAACCATACCGGGTCCACCACGAACCCGCAAACGGATCATCCATCTCCTCGAATCGGGTTTCAAGCACACGTCTCAGCACCGAGAAAACGCGTGGTGGACGCACCAAAATATCATATCACGAGGAACCGGTTTTTCAAATAGTGCATCTTTTCTTTAAAAAAATCCCACTGTCCTCGAAACCAGAAATCACATGAAAATCCAACTCCAAGAAGTAAATCCAAGGCGATGTGCCATGTAAATCAATCCATGATATAGGTATAAGGGAAAACCACTTTTAAAATTAGTTTCCGTTTTTAAAGATATCATGCGGCTCCCAATTTCCATGAAAGTCATATCGAATCATATATGAAATGAACTACAGCAATGTAATCATGGCAGTTCTACAGTGAGTGTGTCATGGCAATTACTAACGGTGTGTGTGTAGCATGCAGATCAGTGCTCGTGCAACATGAACCGTTAGTAATAGTACGGTGTTCTATAAATTCTAAGCATACATACATCAGGGAATGCAATATGCAATGACAGTACATGAGGTAAATGCAACATATAATAATCTGGTCCAATCAGCCCCGACGCATAACGCCATGCGGGCGATATCCCCGTAGATGTTAAATCTACTCACTGAAGTCTCGCGCTAAGTGTAGCCGACGACTTGCTTGCCCTTCTTCGCAGCGTCCGTTTTACTCGCCTGCGAACCTAGAATCACATAACGTAAATCACACATAAACTTAATTTCACAAAAACGTGGTATTATGGTCCAACTAGAAACCCGTGTCACAAACCAATCGCGCGTGTGCGCGATACGCTAAAACGTGTGATAACGCGCCTGAAACTACCCTGACGCGTCGCGATACGCAGAAACCGCAAACTCACACACGTATCACGAAGGTTTAGAAAATACGAGAAATAGGTAATAAGCCCCAAATTTTTATACAGAACTTAACTTACAAAAATATATATATCATAACACTACACACAGCAGAATACACCCAAAGGACCAAACCCCAACCCAAACCCTACCCATCTGGCCGCAAATTGTGGCCAGATCGAATATTTCGGCGGCCTCAACATGAAGAAAGGGGGTCGGGTTCTACCTGGGGTATCAGCACCTAACAAGTATACTGCAGTCTTCTCAAAATTAATCTGAACTCACCGGGTCGATAGCAGTTTCCAGAAACTCAAATTTTACCTTAAAACGACGAAATGCATCAAATAGGGATCTGGTGGTAATTTAGTGCAATTGGGGGCTAAGCTGGGTTGGGATGGCCTTAACAACACTCTATCAACCTACTGAAACCAAAACACACCTCACTTAGCCAATGTTCTCACTAAACGCCTCATATCGCACTAAATCGCACCAAAAACCACTAACCGAAGCAAAACTACCCTAAACAAGTAAACTAGGGAGTAAGTTTAGGAAATATACCTCACTATCGACCCTAGGGAGCTGGAGGAAGAAGATGAAGGGAAGGGAAGGGGCTGCTGTCGAAGTTGAGGCTGCTGCTGCTGCTAACTGCTGCTATTGGTGCTGTTGCTGTTGCTAGAATGCTTGCTGCTGCTGCTGTGAAGTCTGCTGCTGCTGCTGTGGATGCAAGGAGCTGCTGCAGCTGAAGAGGTAAGTGTGTGTGTGTGTGTGTGTGTGTGTGTGTGTGTGAAAGTGAGGTTGAGAGAAAGAAAACAAAACAATTGAGAGGAAATCATCACCCCAATGTCAACCCCTCACTCTCTCTCTCCTCATTAATTGCAAGCATGGCTCAAGCCATGATGCACTCTCTCTCTCTTTCACCAAGTCAACACCCTAAGGAAATTCAAATTAAATCAACTATTAATTAACTAGTTAAACTCAATTAAAACCCAAAAGACTTAATCCCCATGATTAACCCACCATGGTTACTAATCATGGTAATAACTCATTTAAAAACCCTAGTTTACATGCACATGTGTGTGCAAGCCTAGGAAAATTTTAGAAAAATATTTATTAAATTAGGAAAAATATTTGAAACACAATTTGGTAAACTTTTCATTAAAAACCCTTTATTTAAATATAATTAGTCACTAACACATCCTAAGGTGTTACAATCTCTCCCCCTTAAAGAAAATCGTCCCCGAATTTCAAAATCTAACAACACGTACCTTTGAAAAGATGGGGATACGTCTTCATCATCTCGCTTTCGGTCTCCCAAGTGACCTCCTCACGGTTCTGACCCCGCCAAAGTACCTTAACTGATGGGATGTCCTTCGATCTCAATTTCTTCACTTGTCGATCCAAGATCATCACCGGCTGCTCTGCATAGGAAAGGTCGCACTCAAGCTGGATCGTCGGGTGCTGAATCGCATGCGAAGGATCATGAAGATATCTACGGAGCATCGAAACGTGAAATATGGGGTGCACATCTGGAAAACTGGGCGGAAGGGCTAATCGGTATGCTACTGCACCAACACGCTCGAGGATCTCGAAGGGGCCCACATATCTGGGACTGAGCTTCCCCTTCTTCCCAAACCACATCACACCTTTCATAGGGGAGACCCTCAAGAAAACATGATCACCAACAGAAAACTCAAGCCTGCGCCGCCGACGGTCCGCATAAGATCTCTGCCTACTCTGCGCTGCTCTCATCCTATCGCGAATCAACTGGATCTTCGCGGTCGTCTCCTCAACAATCTGTGGCCCTAAGATACTGCCCTCACTGAGCTCTGTCCAACAGGCGGGCGATCTGCATCTCCTCCCATAGAGAGCCTCAAACGGTGCCATCTGAATGGTCTCCTGGTAGCTGTTATTGTAGGAGAACTCTACCAAGGGTAAGTGATGATCCCAGCTACCTCCGAAATCTAATACACACGCTCTGAGCATGTCCTCGAGAGTCTGAATCGTCTGCTCTGACTGTCCGTCGGTCTGCGGATGAAATGCTGTACTGAAACTCAAGCGAGTGCCCAAAGCCTCCTGAAGCCTCTGCCATAATCGGCTGGTAAACTGGGTGCCTCTGTCGGACACAATACATGTCGGGACTCCGTGTAGTCGCACAATCTCGTCGATGTAGATCTGGGCATACTGAGTAAATCCGAAAGTCGTCTTCACTGGTAGGAAGTGAGCCGCCTTCATCAAACGATCCACGATCACCCAGATGGAGTCATACCCTCGACTAGTCCTGGGTAGACCCACAACGAAATCCATCGAAATCTGCTCCCATTTCCACTCCGGAATGGGTAACGGCTGTAGCTCTCCCGCGGGCCTCTGGTGCTCAGCCTTGACTTGCTGACAAGTCAGGCATCTCGACACGAAATCTGTGATGTCCCTCTTCATTCCGTCCCACCAATAAACATCTCTCATATCATGATACATCTTGGTGGAACCGGGATGGACATTGTACACCGATCGATGTGCCTCCTCAAGAATCTCGCGTCGCAGTCCCTCAGCATCTGGTACGCACAGTCTAACTCCAAATCGTAGTACCCCCTGATCATCGATCACGAACTCGGAAAATCAGCCCTGTCCAATCTGTGCCATGATCTCCGAACATCGGTCATCACTGCGCTGTGCCTCATGTATGCGGCCAAGTAACTGTGGGCGTGCACGAACATGCGCGATCTGTCCTCCAATCGGCGTGAACTCAAACTGTACTCGGCTGTCGCATAATATCTGCCAATCTGCCGACGACTGTCCCCGTACCGCGCTTAAATAAGATAGACTACCCCCGGGCCTCCTGCTCAACGCATCCGCCACTACATTCGCCTTGCCCGGGTGGTACAAGATCTCGCAGTCATAATCATTCACTAACTCCATCCATCGGCGCTGTCTAAGGTTTAGGTCCCGCTGCTAAAATATATATTTTAGACTCTTGTGATCCGTGAATATCTGGCACGACTCGCCGTATAGGTAATGTCACCAGATCTTAAGTGCAAAGACCACTGCAGCCATCTCCAAGTCATGAGTGGGGTAGTTTTGTTCATGTTTCTTCAATTGTCACGAAGCATACGCGATCACCCTGTCGTGCTGCATCAAAACGCACCCTAGCCCCACTCGAGAGGCATCACAATAGACCACAAACCCGCCTGAGCCTGAAGGTAATGATAACACCGGTGCCGTCGTCAGCCGAGTCTGCAACTGCTGAAAACTGTGCTCGCACTCCTCCGTCCAATCGAAAGGGACTCCCTTCTGGGTCAACCCGGTCAAAGGGGTAGCAATACTGGAGAAGTCCTGCACAAATCGCCTGTAGTAACCGGCCAACCCCAAAAAGCTGCGAATCTCCGTAACCGATGTGGGTCTGGGCCAACGCTGAACGGTCTCGATCTTCCTCGGGTCTACACATATACCGTCTCGTGAGATCACATGCCCCAAGAAGTCTACGTTGTCTAGCCAAAAAGCACACTTGGAGAATTTCGCATAAAGCTGGTGCTCCCTCAAAGTCTGCAGTGTAATCCGCAGGTGCTGCTCGTGCTCCTCACTACTCCGGGAATACACCAAGATATCGTCAATGAACACTATAATGAACAGATCCAAATATGGCCGGAAAATACGGTTCATCAAGTCCATGAATGCTGCTGGCGCATTGGTGAGTCTGAACGACATCACCAAAAACTCATAATGGTTGTAGCGTGTACGGAAAGCTGTCATGGGAATGTCCTCCTGTCGAACCCGCAGCTGATGATAGCCCGATCGTAAATCGATCCTCGAAAAGTACCCTTCCCCCTGAAGCTGGTCGAACAAATCGTCGATGCGCGGCAAAGGATACCTGTTCCGCACTGTCACCCTGTTCAGCTGCCGGTAGTCGATACACAGACGCAAACTGCCGTCCTTCTTCTTGACGAACAGGACTGGAGCACCCCAAGGAGAAACACTGGGTCGAATAAGTCCCTTATCCAGCAAATCTTGCAACTGACCCTTCAACTCTCGAAGTTCCGCCGGGGCCATCCGATAAGGCGGTATAGAAACAGGCCCCATGCCAGGAACCAAATCAATACAAAAAGAAATGTCGCGCTCGGGCGGTAGCCCAGGAAGCTCGTCATGGAACACATCAGGGAACTCGCTAACAACCGGAACCTGATCCAATGGAACCTGTGTAGCGCTAGCATCGCGAACATAAGCGAGAAATCCCTGACATCCCTTCTTCAAAAGCTGTCCAGCGCGAAAAGACGAAATCACACTGTGCGGGGCGGCACCACGGTCCCCCAACACAACAAAAACCGACTCGCCGGGAAAACAAAATCTAACTGTCTTCTCACGGCAGTCCATAGAAGCATAGCACGTGGCTAACCAATCCATGCCCAAAAGAACGTCGAAGTCCAACATCTCCAGAAGGATCAAGTCGACAGGCAACTCTCTCTCGCCAATACAGACGGTACAGGATCGGAACACGTGCCTAGCAACAAACGACTCTCCTACAGAAGTGGTCACAAAAAGTGGCTGATCAAGCAAACCGGACTCTCAACCCAAACTCGGCACGAAGTGTGTGGATACGTACGAGTGCGTGGATCCGGGATCGAACAATACGTGTGCATCAACTGTACATACATGAAGGATACCTGAAACCACCGCATTAGACGCCTGTGCATCCTGATGCGTCAAAGTAAAAACCCGCGCCTGTCCACCACCTGCGACTGACTGCCCTCTGCCTCGGTCATCCCGTCCTCTCTGAGCAACTCCTCCACGCCCACGACCTCGCTGTGTATGAGTCTGGCGCGGAGCAACGGTAGGTACAACAGGCAACGCCCTCTGGGGTGGTGAAGGTGGTAAGGTAACATGCGGTGCTGCCGCCTCCCTCCGGTGTATCTCAGGACAATCTCTAACGAGGTGAAGTAGACTGCCGCACCTAAACCAGCCCCGCAGCGACTGCTAACTCTCCTTAGGATACGAACTAAACATCTGGCCTCGTCCCGAATCTCTGCTACTCCTCGTACCAGAACGATACCTGTCGCGGCTTCTGAATGACTGCCTCCGTGCGGATATACTGGTACGAAATCTCTTCGGCTCTGGAACTACCGAAGTCTCAGCTAGGTGCTCCTCGACTACTAGGGCTGCGTCTACAGCTGCTGCATAGGTCTCGTAGTGCTGCGCGCTGATCGCGAGGAACAGTGGTGTAAGCAAGCCTCGAACAAATCTCTTGACTCGCAACTCCTCGGTAGCCACTAAATATGGGGCATAGACTGCTAGCTCTGTAAACAGCACGTCATACTCTGCCACTGTAATCCCTGGCGTCTGGCGCAAGGACTCAAATCTGCGTGCTCGGGCATCACTAACACTCTGGGGAAGGAAACGGGCTAGAAATACTGTCACAAACTCTTTCCAGGTCATAGGAGGAAGACCTGCTGCTCTGCCCTTCTCAACTGAATCACACCACTTCTGCGCAAGACCTTCCAGGCGAAAGCTCGCGAACTCAACCCATCTCGTATCTGCGCATCTGAGGGAACGGCATATCCGGGCCATCCTGTCGATGAAAGACTGTGGGTCCTCGGCTGTATCGGTGCCTGTGAAGACCGGAGGCTTCAGCCTCATGAACTCTGATAGCGATACTGTAATCACCTCCGTGGTTGCAGGGGCAACTGGCTGTGCGGTAGGTACCATCGCGGTCTCTGGAACGGGTGGAGCTACCTCTGGTCACTGCGCTCGAAGCGTCTCAACTAGCGATCCTATCATCTGGCGCATCTCCTGCATGCTGGATCCCACCGTCTGGCGCATCTCCTGCATACCAGCCCCTAGCGTGGCGATCTGATCTGTCACGGCAGGAACAGCCTGCTCGGGTACAACCGGTGTACTGCCCGGATCAGTCTTCGTCTCGGACGAGTCAACTCGAATCTCGGCCCTCGCGGCCGCTCTCTGCGCCCTCGTAGTCTTTGGCGGCAAAATGGCTGAAAGAAAATTAGGATTCGATAAGAATACAGGAATCGAATCTCAAGAATATAAGAAGGGATTAAATCAATAAGTCCTATGGTCGCTTAGGCGGAGTACCGTGTCGTGAGTATGCTGCGGAACATACACACGCTACGCTACCCTGCTGCAGCTACCTACTCCATCATACCAGGGTCATCCTACACTCCGAAGGTAAAACCTACGCTCTGATACCAACTTTGTCACGACCCGAGTATTTCGACTCGTGACCGGCACTTAACCACGCTACGTCTACAGGCGTAACGCGACTAAGTAAGCCGAACCCAGAAATCAAAACCATTTAAAAATAGTGAGTGTTTAAAACATTTAGTTAAAGCTTTTAGAAAACCTTAAATAATTCAATAAGTTTCTTTTAAAGTTACTTAATCATTTGAATAATTTTGGCAGCATTTCCTTTGTAAAAGTAGCCCCGAGACCGGGTACAAAACTGGATATAAGTGAAATGAAATGTAAAGAAATGAAACATCCCCAAACGGGAGCAATCACGCCCAACGGCGGAAACCAACATCACAAGAGTAATATACGACGCCGTAGCGAAGAATAAGCAATAAGTAGACATCACAGAATATAAACTGCATATAAAAACAATAGGCTCCTACGAGCTCGACACCAGAATACAAAATATACATCATCGTCCTCACACAGTATCTAAGTCCAGAACATAAATGGTAGATGGAGAGTACTAGATACAAAAGGGATACAATAAAAGTACTCAGAATACCACAACCCACCTAAATGCAAAACAGCTCTCACCGCAACTGTAGTGGTATCTGTAGCCAAAAGATGCAAAAGACAGCCTGCCGCGACTATGCTGAGGGCAACCTGTAAATACTGTGGCACAACGGGGGTGAGTTGCCAACTCGTGAATAGAGATAACATATAAAGGTAATCGCGAGCTTGCACGTACTGCGCTAGTCTAACAAATGCCAGCAGATAATATCAATCCGTAATAAGCAGTATGTGCAATAATCATGAAGATGCTCTATCAGGTAAAATAACTACAGGATGAGATATATGGTAATCAATGCTGAGCATGGGATAAACAAAATCTACACGGAATATCAACGTGGAAAACAATCGGTGCCCACAACTACACCCAAATCCCAAATAACCCAGGCGCCGGCACACCCATCGGCCCTCAAACCCTGTAAACTTCTGAGAAATCACGAGTGCCCAACATCGTCACCCAAAATATCATAAAATACTCATGTCCAGCATCGACACACAAATCCTCATATATCGGGCTCCGTCAGTCCGGATCAGCCCACGGACTCCATCTGCGGTATCGGCCCTCGGCCCCGGCAGTACGGATCATCCCGCATCCATCTCTCGACTCTGGTCGGTATCCTCCGGATAACCGCCAGGTCCAACCAATCACCGGTAGGTACTCGCCACCCTGCCAGGCTCATCGTCTACTCCACGAAAAACATTTCTCGCCCCGGGGAACCATACCGGGTCAACCACGAACCCGCAAACGGATCATCCATCTCCTCGAATCGGGTTTCAAGCACACGTCTCTGCACCGAGAAAACGCGTGGTGGACGCACCAAAATATCATATCACGAGGAACCGGTTTTTCAAATAGTGCATCTTTTCTTAAAAAAAATCCCACGGTCCTCAAAACCAGAATCACTTGAAAATCCAACACCAAGAAGTAAATCCAAGGCGATGTGCCATGTACATCAATCCCTGATATAGGTATAAGGGAAAACCGCTTTTAAAGATATCATGCGGCTCCCAATTTCCATGAAAGTCATATCGAATCATATATGAAATGAACTACAGCAATATATTCATGGCAGTTCTACAGTGAGTGTGTCATGGCAATTACTAACGGTGTGTGTGTAGCATGCAGATCAGTGCTCGTGCAACATGAACCGTTAGTAATAGTGCGGTGTTCTATCAATTCTAAGCATACATACAGCAGGGAATGCAATATGCAATGACAGTACATGAGGTAAATGCAACATATAATAATAAGGTCCTGTCAGCTCTGACGCATAAGGCCATGCGGGCGATATCCCCGTAGATGTTAAATCTACTCACCGAAGTCTCGCGCTAAGTGTAGCCGACGACTTGCTTGCCCTTCTTCGCAGCGTCCGTCTCACTCGCCTGCGAACCTAGAATCACATAACGTAAATCACACATAAGCTTAATTTCACAAAAACGTGGTATTATGGTCCAACTAGAAACCCGTGTCGCAAACCAATCGCGCGTGTGTGCGATACGCTAAAACGTGTGATCACGCGCCTGAAACTACCCTGACGCGTCGCGATACGCAGAAACCCCAAACTCACACACGTATCACGAAGGTTTAGAAAATACGAGAAATAGGTAATAAGCCCCAGATTTTTATACAGAACTTAACTTACAAAAATATATATATCATAACACTACACACAGCAGAATACATCCAAAGGACCAAACCCCAACCCAAACCCTACCCATCTGGCCGCAAATTGTGGCCAGATCGAATATTTCGGCGGCCTCAACATGAAGAAAGGGGGTCGGGTTCTACCTGGGGTATCAACACCTAACAAGTATACTGCAGTCTTCTCAAAATTAATCTGAACTCACCGGGTCGATAGCAGTTTCCAGAAACTCAAATTTTGCCTTAAAACGACGAAATGCATCAAATAGGGATCTGGTGGTAATTTAGTGCAATTGGGGGCTAAGCTGGGTTGGGATGGCCTTAACAACACTCTATCAACCTACTGAAACCAAAACACACCTCACTTGGCCAAGGTTCTCACTAAACGCCTCATATCGCACTAAATCGCACCAAAAACCACTAACCGAAGCAAAACTACCCTAAACAAGTAAACTAGGGAGTAAGTTTAGGAAATATACCTCACTATCGACCCTAGGGAGCTGGAGGAAGAAGATGAAGTGAAGGGAAGGGGCTGCTGTCGAAGTTGAGGCTGTTGCTGCTGCTAACTGCTGCTATTGGTGCTGTTGCTGTTGCTGGATTGCTTGCTGCTGCTGCTGTGAAGTCTGCTGCTGCTGCTGTGGATGCAAGGAGCTGCTGCAGCTGAAGAGGTAAGTGTGTGTGTGTGTGAGAGTGAGGTTGAGAGAAAGAAAACAAAACAATTGAGAGGAAATCATCACCCCAATGTCAACCCCTCACTCTCTCTCTCCTCATTAATTGCAAGCATGGCTCAAGCCATGATGCACTCTTTCTCTCTCTCACCAATGTTAGTGTTTATGCCCTAGAAGGCCATTACTGTATCATACTAGCTTGTATATTACTTAATGGAAGCTTGGGATATTCACATGTATATAACAGTCTTGCTAAACATGGTAGTAAGCTACTTGGTTTTTCTATCTTAATATGTGAGCGTACGTATTGATAGAGCTCTTAGGATCTTGCTTGTCTACCAGCGTTGTGATGGCAGTCACACTAGTGGGGGCTGGGTAGTCTACAAGCACATCCTTATTCAGGTCCCTGGTCGTTGGATTATCGAGACAGAGCATCGATACTCCGGAGTAGACTAGTGTGTACGCTTCTCATCCCAGTTGGGGAGATGGTCTGTCCCACAGCCGTCAGTACGTCGTACTGGAGATAGTATACAGGTGCTCGTTAGGTTACGGGTACACCGGACAGGACTCACAGGGAACTGTTGGTTGGTTTGATACCAGTCGTCAGTGCACAGTTCCCAGGTGACATGAGTACAGCGTAGTCCGCAGACTTGACACTGCTACTTCGCCTCGAGTGTGTCCCACTGTTCTTAGATTGCTACCCTACCACGGCTCAAAGGAGTCGTGCAAACAGGTAGCAGTTGGGTGCAGTCCCGAGCACTTGGAGGCAGTGGCGGTTAGACAGGATTCGTCCCTCCCGGTATTGGGAGTAGATATCGTGCTGTGTCAGAGAGCCATTACGCAAAGTCCCTGGCCAGGGCAAGCGAGATTTGCTGGTAGGTTCCAGTAGTTTCTCAGGGTGTAATGGGCTTCACTCCGACACGACTTATACCGCTATTAGGGGACTGACGCTTGCCGCCCCCCTAGGCCCGATATGCGATAGTCTTGGACGAACGGACCGGACTGTATGGAGATTGTCACATCAGACTCAGTAGGAGTTCGGATGGGTTTACTCATCGGCCTTCTTATCGACAACTACCTGGGGACCGTTACGTACAGCTAGTGCCGCTTGCGGTCTGTGGTTAAACCCACTGCCAGCGTAGTAGTCGAGTCTCTAGAGTCCCACACAGAGAGTTTCCTACTCCAGGCGAAACGATATAGAGGTTGCATGGTTTTGCGACAAAGGGTTCGGACGCATACGTGCGTTTACGCGCGTACGACTTTCGGACAGTTTTTACCAGTCGGCTTTGGTTTAAGCCAGTTACTGGTATCCGGTTATTGGATTTTTACAGTCTAAAGTTTTTCCGTATTTTTACGGATCGGAGGGGCGTTCTTGTAATTACTCGAGAAGCTTCTAGAAGATGTGACTAAGGAGGTTTCTTTTGGAAAGAAAGTGAGTCATGGTGGTGATTCATTCATTTCATTAATGCACATTTATTGCTTAATGACTCATGCTAATGAATCACCACTAGATATTTTATGAAGCATGATTATTCATTTCCATTATTCATTATTCTTAAAAAGAAATGCTTCATAATATATTATGATACACTCTCTCTCCTCTCATTATATCATCTCACATTCTCTCTCCTCAAGCTCTCATCTTCAAACCCTAATCCTTAATCCTCATGTGTTGAGATCAAAGGATTAGTTAGACTAAACAATCCATAACCTACACTCTACATCATCCTTTCATCTTTGATTAGCAATCAAAGTTGATTAGTTACCTCAAGTTAGAGGTTTAGCTTGGAGTTTCGCTCTCGGGTGGATCGTCTACTACCTAGAGAAGGCCGAGGAGAACAAAGGAGGACACAAAGACGAAGGACTAGTTTCGATCGGTATAATCCCTTAACACTTTAGTTTAGTTTAGCTATGTGTTTGGTTATTATTTGTTTAGCTTCGATTCAAGCGGTTAGTCGATGTTCGTTGTTTAAACTTGATTGTTTTTGAAAATTCCGCCTCCCCATAAGTACTGGGGTGTAGTACATCGACTTACAGTGGTATCAGAGCCTCGCTAAACAATAAATAACCTAGTTGCAAATTTGTACGAATTTCGAACGGAAAAACGAAGCCGGAAAACCCTAAAAAATGTAAGTTTCTGTCGAATTTAAAACGATGTCAGAAAATTTTTCAGGTGAACTCAGAGTGCTTGACATGACACCAGAAGAACACCCAAGAAAAACAGTCGACTGAATCGACCAACTCGCCGCGGAACCGCGGCCTCAGCCACTGAGTTGCCGCGCTTCCGCCGCCGAGTTGGCGAGTCAGCGGCCGATTTTTCTTCTGTTGCTTCTCTGTGTAATTTGGGGTTTTCTGGAATGTTTAATTATTGCTCAGGTTACTGTTTAACAGAGCAGATTTTGGAGCAATATTGAAGTTGTTTATTCGATCGAATTGTACAGTATTTGCGTATTGGATTATATCTGTGATTGTTTAATGTGTTCGTAAACCTCCCCTAACTGCTAGTATGTCGGTTGGCAGGGGGTTGCACATTTCTGAAATGGTTATATCTGTTTGTGCATATAAACTGTATTGGACTGTTGTGGTGTATAGCCGGGGTTAGCAATGGGTTATAGTTTAATTCATTTGTTGTAAATGTAATTTGTTGTAATATTATTTTCACGGGGCACTTCCAGGTTGCGGTTGTAGCCACCGTTGTATTATTTCATTTTACTGTTTTTGCTCCTAGGACTGACCCAAGGTGGGGTACACAAACTGCCGGGTGGGTAGTTTGCCGTACCCGTAGGGGTCGAGGGTGGGGTAACGGCTATTCATCACAACTGTGTAATCTGTCTTTTCTTGCAGGCTCAAAAGAAATACAGATTGCTTGCAAATCCAATATTGTTTATCTGTGTTCTGGAATGAATACATTGCGTCAGACGAATGTAAAATATCTATATTATGATAGCTATTTAGACGCCACTTATGTTTTACACCCGCGCTAGCCCAGCCCCCGCTCTGTCGTTAGTTAAGTAACCTAACGAGTGATGACGGGACCCCGTGGCGAATGCGGATGGCATAAGAGGACGTTGTATTTTCGTTGTTTTCTGCAATGATAGGTTAATGATGGGACGCATTATCTATAATGCAAAGTAAAACAAACCAAAGTTTAAATCGTCGGAACAATTTAAAAGAAACCACTCGGTTATTTTTAAAAACAGATATTTTTAAATGCGGAGACTTAACCACTCCTTTTAAAAGCTATCAGGTTCCTTCGGTTATATCAAGTTCACTACGTTCACGGTTTCGCCAAAACCATTCGTAGCCCTCCGTCATTTCATCTGGATATTCAGTAGTATTCAAGCTATGTATTTTGACCTAACGCCAAGGCATAGTGTTTGGTAGCTGCTGGATATTCATTTGTTGCATAGATAGATGAGTTAGTTTGGGACAGTCGTATTATCATTTTGGCCGAACGTCAAGGATATATACGGATGGGTTCAAATTGACAAGATAATGATGGGTAGAACTTGACATGTGACTTATGACATTTTGACCTAACGCCAAGGTCATAAGAGCATGGGGCAAAAACTAATATCGGGAATTTCTAAAGAAACTGAAATTTGCAAAGAGATGCATACCATTTTGAGTTTGATGAATGTTGGTAGCATTCCTACAACATTATCAGACGATGATATTTGGATCCCGATCCTACTGTGAGTATATGCTACTTATCAGGATATTCGTCACTTAACGATCAATGCTATAAACCTAGTAGGTGTCCAGAAAAGTGTCAGCGGGGTTACGCCCCCAGAGAAAAGAGGTTACTTAATTAAGGAACTTCGCGAAAGCGTTGGAAAACCTCCCTCGAAGTATCGACACCGGCCTGGCTGAACGGTTAAGCAAGTATTGTACGGTGAGAATAGTCTTGGCTAATTCTTCTTTTATGGTTTGAGGAAGGATTCGAGAAACAGTGGGAGCCATCCAGTTTAGATAAACTAAAAACCACTCTAAACTTGCAAGAGCATCATGCTAAAGAGTTTTCTTCTCTCTCTCCTAATTGCAGCGACCCTGAAAATGACTGGACTTAAGTTACTTTTAGAGAAAAATATACTGACGGGGCCAAACTATAAAGATTGGCTGCGGAATGTCAAGATGGCTTTGACCTATGACAAACTGGGGTACGTCCTCACCGCTACGGCACCTGCTGTCCCTGGTCCCAAATCCAGTAATGCGGATAAGGAAATCCGCAAAACCTGGGATTTAGATTGCGCGAGAGCCAAGTGCATCGTGCTTGCCTCGATGAACAATGAACATCAGAGGAGGCACGAGGATATGTCCTTAGATGGCATATTTCTCCATACAAAGGAACTTTATGGAGAGCAATCTCGTATAGCAAGATACGAGACCTCAAAGAAATTGTTTCGAGCGAGGTTGGCTGTCGGGTCATCGGTAGGTGAACATGTCCTACAGATGATTGGCTATATAGAAGAGCTCGCAGACCTTGGGACGACTTTGGATAATGAGCTCTATACAGACCTTGTTCTCCAGTCCCTTCCTCCCACCTACGCCCAGTTTATCCTCAACTTCAATCTTCAAGGAAAAGAAGTTGAACTTGCGGAACTCCTGAACATGTTAAGGAGTGCAGAGGGCACCTTGCAGAAGGCAAGGGAAACACCCGCTATGTTTGTTGGCGGTTCATCTTCTTCCGGGTCCAAGGCTAGGGCCAAAGGAAGGAAGAAGAAGGCCGCACCCAGACCTAGAGGAGGTGTTAGTAAGGTGGGAGGGAAGGGAAAGAAAAAGAAAGCAGTACCGATAGTTGGTCAGGATGAGTGCTTCCATTGTCACAGGAAAGGGCACTGGAAGAAGGATTGCAAGGCGTGGAACGCCAAGAACCAGGAACCGAAGCAAGCTGTGGCTTCGACTTCAGGTGTGTTTGTAATTGAGAATTGTCTGTCGATCAACTCTACTTCCTGGGTATTGGATACCGGATCAGGATCTCATATTTGCAATTCATTGCAGGCACTGAGAAACCGTAGAGTGCTGAAGGAAGGTGATATGATCCTCAGGGTTGCTAACGGAGCTAGCGTGGGAGCTGCGTCCGTCGGGGATTATCACCTAGGATTGACGAGTGGACACATTTTGGTTTTACATAACTGTTATTTTGTACCCAGCTTAACGTGTAATATCATATCAGTTTCCTTGTTATCAAATAAAGGTTATGATTTCACGTTTGTAAGAGATGTTGTCAACATCCACCTTAATCATGGTTTGATTGGGTCCGGTACTCTAAATAACGGCATATATGTGTTAAACCAACTCCAAATTTTCAATGTCCAGAACACACTAAAAAGAAAGTCTCCAGATTTAAATAAAGCTTTCTTATGGCATTGTAGACTGGGTCACATCAATGAGAGAAGGTTGACTAAGTTGCATAGAGAAGGATATTTGGACACGTTCGAATATCAAACTTATGACACTTGTCAATCTTGTCTCAAAGGAAAGATGACAAAGACTCCATTCACTGGACAAGGAGTAAGAGCGAGCGAGCTCTTAGGACTCATACACAGTGATGTATGCGGTCCAATGTCTACACATGCGAGAGGTGGTTTTTCCTATTTCATTACTTTCACGGATGATTACTCAAGATACGGATTCATTTATCTGATGAAACATAAATCCGAGGCTTTTGAGAAATTCCAAGAGTATAAGAATGAAGTAGAAAACCAAACCGGCAAAAGTATAAAGACACTTAGATCTGATCGAGGTGGTGAATACTTGAGTGCCGAGTTCCTAGGTTACCTAAAAGAGAAAGGAATTCTCTCTCAGCTTACTCCTCCGTACACTCCACAGCATAACGGTGTATCGGAGAGACGGAATCGAACCCTATTGGATATGGTACGATCCATGATGAGTAATGCTGAGTTACCGCGATCTTTCTGGGGACATGCGCTAGAATCAGCGGCATATCTTTTGAACATGGTACCTACCAAGACTGTGCCTACCACTCCATATCAGATGTGGAGTGGGAAGAAACCCCATCTACAGTATATAAAGATTTGGGGATGTCCAGCTTTTGTTAAAAAGCAGCATGTGGACAAGCTCGAGGCACGATCAGTAAAGTGTTTGTTTGTGGGATATCCAAAGCACTCCAGGGGATATCTATTCTATTACGCAGAGGAACAGAAGGTATTTGTTTCTCGTAATGCCCATTTTCTAGAACATCAGTTTTTAGAAAAGGAATCAAGTGGGAGCGAAATAGAACTGGAAGAAATTCCAGAACCACAAACTGCTACTGAAAGTTTGGTAGAACCAGAGGTTCAAGAAGAACAGAACATTCCCGCACCCCTCCGCAGGAGTAGTAGGCCGTCTCGTCCGCCTGAGAGATACTACGGTTTTCTCATAGATGGGGATAGAGAGGATTGCATCATAGATGATGATGAACCTACTGACTTCCAGCAGGCCATCCAGAGCGGCGACTCGGTACGATGGCTAGATGCAATGCGGACCGAGATGGAGTCCATGTACACCAACAAAGTATGGACTTTGGACTTTGCTCCAGATGGGGTAAAACCCATAGGATGCAAATGGATCTTCAAGAAAAAGATTGGTGTAGATGGACAGGTGGAAACCTATAAGGCTAGACTTGTTGCAAAGGGTTTTCGTCAAAGACCTGGTTTGGACTATGACGAAACTTTTTCTCCAGTGGCTATGCTCAAATCCATTCGGGTCCTTCTTGCTATTGCTGCCTTCCATGATTATGAAATCTGGCAGATGGACGTAAAGACGGCTTTTTTGAATGGAAATTTAGAAGAGAGCGTCTATATGGATCAGCCAGAGGGTTTCAATCAGAGTGGGAGCAGCGGGAAAGTATGCAAGCTGCTTAAGTCCATTTACGGACTAAAGCAGGCATCGCGGAGTTGGAACATCTGTTTTGATGAGACAGTCAAAGAATATGACTTTATCAAAAATCCAGATGAACCGTGCATATATAGTAAAATTGTGGCCAGAAGTGTCGTATTCCTCGTCTTGTACGTGGATGACATTCTATTGATAGGAAATGACATTCCTATGCTACAATCTGTCAAAGGATTCTTGTCACACAGGTTCTCCATGAAAGACCTGGGTGATGCCTCTTACATTCTGGGGATCCGGATCTATCGTGATAGATCCAAGAGGATGTTGGGACTTTCACAGTCCAGGTATATCGACACTGTACTGAAAAGATTCAGTATGGAAGATTCTAAGCGCGGTAATCTACCGGCTTGTCACGGAATCACCCTCTCCAAAGAGATGTCTCCCAAGACTGATTTGGAAAGGGAACGCATGTCTATTATACCCTACGCTTCTGCGGTAGGCTCTATAATGTATGCGATGTTGTGTACCAGACCAGATGTAGCTTACGCACTAAGCGTGGTAAGCCGGTATCAGTCAGACCCAGGGGAGAAACACTGGATAGCAGTAAAGAACATTCTCAAGTACCTGAGGAGGACTAAGGAGATGTTCTTGGTTTACGGCGGAAAAGACCTCAGGTTGGAGGCCTTTGCTGATTCCGGCTTCCAGAGTGATAAGGACGATTCCAAGTCCATGTCGGGTTATGTCTTTACCCTCAATGGAGGGGCGGTGTGCTGGAAGAGCTCCAAGCAGGACACCGTTGCTGACTCGACGATGGAAGCGGAGTATATAGCTGCTTGCGATGCCGCAAAAGAAGCAGTCTGGATGAAGAAGTTCCTAACAGAACTTCAGGTGGTTCCTACCATAGTTGATCCAATACCTCTGTATTGCGACAACAACGGAGCTATAGCTTTAGCGAAGGAACCAAGGTCCCATCAGAAGTCCAGACACATCTTGAGGCGGTATCACCTGATCAGGGAGATCATTGATCGTCAGGAGATCGAGGTTCGGAGAGTTGCTTCAGAAGAGAACATTGTTGATCCATTCACGAAGGCCCTTCCTCAGATTCAGTTCGAGAGGCTGCTCGAGATCATTGGTCTGCGATATGCCAGTACATGGCCCTAGTGCAAGTGGGAGATTGTTAGTGTTTATGCCCTAGAAGGCCATTACTGTATCATACTAGCTTGTATATTACTTAATGGAAGCTTGGGATATTCACATGTATATAACAGTCTTGCTAAACATGGTAGTATGCTACTTGGTTTTTCTATCTTAATATGTGAGTGTACGTATTGATAGAGCTCTTAGGATCTTGCTTGTCTACCAGCGTTGTGATGGCAGTCACACTAGTGGGGGCTGGGTAGTCTACAAGCACATCCTTATTCAGGTCCCTGGTCGTTGGATTATCGAGACAGAGCATCGATACTCCGGAGTAGACTAGTGTGTACGCTTCTCATCCCAGTTGGGGAGATGGTCTGTCCCACAGCCGTCAGTACGTCGTACTGGAGATAGTATACAGGTGCTCGTTAGGTTACGGGTACACCGGACATGACTCACAGGGAACTGTTGGTTGGTTTGATACCAGTCGTCAGTGCACAGTTCCCAGGTGACATGAGTACAGCGTAGTCCGCAGACTTGACACTGCTACTTCGCCTCGAGTGTGTCCCACTGTTCTTAGATTGCTACCCTACCACGGCTCAAAGGAGTCGTGCAAACAGGTAGCAGTTGGGTGCAGTCCCGAGCACTTGGAGGCAGTGGCGGTTAGACAGGATTCGTCCCTCCCGGTATTGGGAGTAGATATCGTGCTGTGTCAGAGAGCCATTACGCAAAGTCCCTGGCCAGGGCAAGCGAGATTTGCTGGTAGGTTCCAGTAGTTTCTCAGGGTGTAATGGGCTTCACTCCGACACGACTTATACCGCTATTAGGGGACTGACGCTTGCCGCCCCCCTAGGCCCGATATGCGATAGTCTTGGACGAACGGACCGGACTGTATGGAGATTGTCACATCAGACTCAGTAGGAGTTCGGATGGGTTTACTCATCGGCCTTCTTATCGACAACTACCTGGGGACCGTTACGTACAGCTAGTGCCGCTTGCGGTCTGTGGTTAAACCCACTGCCAGCGTAGTAGTCGAGTCTCTAGAGTCCCACACAGAGAGTTTCCTACTCCAGGCGAAACGATATAGAGGTTGCATGGTTTTGCGACAAAGGGTTCGGACGCATACGTGCGTTTACGCGCGTACGACTTTCGGACAGTTTTTACCAGTCGGCTTTGGTTTAAGCCAGTTACTGGTATCCGGTTATTGGATTTTTACAGTCTAAAGTTTTTCCGTATTTTTACGGATCGGAGGGGCTTTCTCGTAATTACTCGAGAAGCTTCTAGAAGATGTGACTAAGGAGGTTTCTTTTGGAAAGAAAGTGAGTCATGGTGGTGATTCATTCATTTCATTAATGCACATTTATTGCTTAATGACTCATGCTAATGAATCACCACTAGATATTTTATGAAGCATGATTATTCATTTCCATTATTCATTATTCTTAAAAAGAAATGCTTCATAATATATTATGATACACTCTCTCTCCTCTCATTATATCATCTCACATTCTCTCTCCTCAAGCTCTCATCTTCAAACCCTAATCCTTAATCCTCATGTGTTGAGATCAAAGGATTAGTTAGACTAAACAATCCATAACCTACACTCTACATCATCCTTTCATCTTTGATTAGCAATCAAAGTTGATTAGTTACCTCAAGTTAGAGGTTTAGCTTGGAGTTTCGCTCTCGGGTGGATCGTCTACTACCTAGAGAAGGCCGAGGAGAACAAAGGAGGACACAAAGACGAAGGACTAGTTTCGATCGGTATAATCCCTTAACACTTTAGTTTAGTTTAGCTATGTGTTTGGTTATTATTTGTTTAGCTTCGATTCAAGCGGTTAGTCGATGTTCGTTGTTTAAACTTGATTGTTTTTGAAAATTCCGCCTCCCCATAAGTACTGGGGTGTAGTACATCGACTTACAACCAAGTCAACACCCTAAGGAAATTCAAATTAAATCAACTATTAATTAACTAATTAAACTCAATTAAAACCCAAAAGACTTAATCCCCATGATTAACCCACCATGGTTACTAATCATGGTAATAACTCATTTAAAAACCCTAGTTTACATGCACATGTGTGTGCAAGCCTAGGAAAATTTTAGAAAAATATTTATTAAATTAGGAAAAATATTTGAAACACAATTTGGTAAACTTTTCATTAAAACCCCTTTATTTAAATATAACTAGTCCCTAACACATCCTAAGGCGTTACAACAGGCTACAGGTTCCTAGTCCAAAATAACGCAATTGATACAAAATCTCCACAGTTACGCCAAATACAGAACATCTGTTGACAATAGATAAAAGCCGGGTTCCGGTCATCCGTATCCGTCCAGTGCCGCGTACCGGTTCCAGAGACAAGACATATGGCAGTGGTCATTCGTGTCTCGGACAAGCACAGAGCACGAAGGGGACAACACAACAATCAATGGGTGCACGGATGCCGAGGGAGAAAAGGTCAAATCAATCAAAAGTGAAGCTATGTTTGGACTGTGCAGATCTGAAGAAATTTTGAAGGCATTTTGCAATTTGGGACATGTATAACAACATAAGATAGCAAAACAAGGAAACCCAGAAAATACGAGACCCTATTTCCACAAAACCGCGGCGGAATCGCCGCCAAATGTGGGTTTGCGCGGCGGTTCCGCCGCGATTTTGTGTCATCATCTGACCAAATTTTTGGGGTAGTTTGGTCTTTGCATTTAGGGCCAGAATGTTGCCCTAGGGTTTCAACACGCAGCCTATAAATAGCCCAGTTTTGTGCCAACCCAATGGTCTTCTTCATGTGTTCCTTTCCCATATCTTTTTGTTAGGATTTAGTTTAGCTTCTTCTTTTTCTTCATATCTTCCTCCATTAAAATGTAGTGAGAGCATTGAGTGGATGATGAAATGAAGATGAGGGTTATTTTTCTTATCTTGTATTTTTATTTCATTGCATTGTAATTTAATTTCTGGTGTAACTTTATTATTTGTTGTTAACTAGTTCTTGTTATTTCTTTTCTTGTTCTCTTTTCTTTTCTTCTTTTATCCGTATTTTCAAGCGATGATACTTGACGGAGTTCCTTGCTAAGGTGAGGACCCAAGAGTTAGCTTGTTTCACTTGTAAAATCGTATTTTCCTTTCTTTTCTTCCTTCTTGTTTTGTTTTCCTTTCTTTTATAATGTGTGAATAATTTCCCTCTTGTTAAGTCTAAGGAAGGTGGTATGAGGGACGGAGAAATCCCTTGTGCTTCTCTTCGCCAAACATCTTGAAACGAACCCCGACCAAACAAACGCATCCCCCTCACTTAGGCGCGCTATACGTGACATGTAGCCGCGACCTAAGTTGAGAAGTCCTTTAAGCGCGCTACAACGTGACATGTAGTTGTGACTTATTTGGATACATGGTTGTGGGTGTTTGGCCGAGGGTTGGAAATAAGCGTATTTAGCGGACGGACAAGGGGCACTAGGAATGGATTTAGCGTTGGAAAGCTTGCTTAAACTAGCAAATCCCATTCCTGTGTCCTCCTAATCCATGCTACTTTCGATTATCCCAACATCGTCTTAAGGATGGCAAAAGATATGCACAAGACTAATCCTAACTCTACTAACCGACCTTAACCTTAACAAGCTTACTTGAACATAAATACGAACACTTAGGATAGACTTGAACATACATATACACATTATTTATTGACACGTCTAAAACTCGAACGGACATACAACCATCTTCCTATGGATCGACCCATGCTCAACCGTCTAGCTGCGAAGCGACCCCGTCCTGATCACGGTTATAACTTTAGAACTTTGAACATCAGACACACCAATAGCGTGCGATCAGGTGGTTTTCCTTACCTTTTGATTAGTCTCTTAGCTTGTCCTGTAGTTACTTAGTAGATGTTAGACTGGGCTCGAGTCATACTTATTTCCAAAACTAACGAATCGTGAGTATTTTAAAGAAAGTCCTAGGGGTATTACGGATATTTCAAAGGACGTACCTTTTCTTAAAAACACCGTAGCCCCTATTTTCTAAACACCACGATTCGTGCTATTTCAAATGCCAAAACTGTATGACTCGTATTTATAATGTATAGTCTTTATCGTTACGTTTACTATTCATTTTCCGTATATTCTTGATATTCGCAACGCATTGCATGACTGAATGTGTTTTCATAGTTATTATGAAACCCATGCTGTCAGGACAGCAACACCATTACCGATGATGCGTATGCTCCACGTATACCTGCTTGCCGGCTCACACACATCATCATCGGTAATTTTCATGTCACGTACACATTAGAAAATACTACTTCATTACTATAAATTGCTAGCTGATAGTTTCGACATAGTACTAGTACGCTTGCTTCCAAATGCTAGCTTAGACATTGCATTTGTTACTGTGATGTTTTCATGCATTCATATATTCATTTGTCATGCAATATTATGGGGCTTTATGCCGGTAATTCATTGTTTATTTACTCTTGAGATTGGGATTTCGGATTTCCATGAGATTTCTGGATTTAGAGATGTAAGTCCACGTTACCCGTCCCCGGTTCTTTGGGGTTGCGGAAATGATGAAGAGCGATTTTTCTTTGAGGGGTAACATGGACTAAAAATACAGATCTTTGTTAAACAACTATCTAACAACCTAACTAGGAGTTTTACCTACTCGGTTAGGGGGTTATACCTTAACTTGAACTCCTTCTCTTCGACTCCTTGTGGTGGTCGGATGGTTCTCTCCTCGTCGTCTCATTGTGCCAAAGATGGATCCACCTGAAAGCTTCTATCTTTGGCTCCAACCTCAATCTTGAGGAAACTAGAACACTTGGTTTGCTAGACCTTGTATACTAGGATGAGTATAGAAGTGTTTTGGGTTTTATCACTATGGTTCTTGCTTCTCAACACATGAGACAATAGAACCATGAACTAGAGAGAGAGCAAGAGGAAGAGGGAGAGCTTGAGGATGAGAGAGAATGAAAATGATAGAATGAGCAAGACTTTTTTCTCACCCTTGCTCTCATAATCCAAAATAATCATAACAAATAATAATAATTGAGTATTATGTGATGTTTCATATCATATCAAATGGCAATATCATTTCATGCACTCATTTTGTAAAGTATAACAAGCAAACAAAAGTCTTTGCCATGAAATGATAGCCATTGTAATGATGATGGTCAACAAGTCCAACCTAGTCAACCGATCAACTTAGTCAACAAGTCAACAAAGTCAACCTTTCAACCCAACCATGGCACAATAATTCTTAATTTATATTATCATTAATCATATTTCTTATTCACATTAGGGTATAGCAAAAGTCAACAGTCAACAACCCTAATGAGAATCGTCTGCCTCTGTCTCTCTGTCAATCGTGAATACACACCCGCATCCGCGTTCCGAGGAACACGAACACAAACGAGATAAAACCAATCCCAAAACGTACACCAGGATCTGGCTTAAACCAAAGCCCGCTAGTGATAACTGCCCGAACACTAAAAGTGCACAAGTGCACGGATGTGACCGAACCCTTTCGCAAAACCATGCGACCTCTAATCTTTTGCCAAATGGCGAATAGCTCTCTGTGTGGGACTCTAAATACTCGACACTACGCTGGTAGTGGGTTTAACCACAGACCGCAAGCGGCACTAGCTGTGCGTAACGGCCCCCAGGTAGATGCCGATAAGAAGACGGACGAGGTGAAACCCATCTGAACTCCTACTTAGCCTGAATGTGACAATCTCCTTACAGTCTGGTCTGTTCGTCTGAGAATATCGCATGGCAGGCCTAGGGGGGCAGTAAATGTCAGTCCCCCAATAGCGGTACAAGTCGTGTCGGAGTGTAGCCCAGAACACCTTGAGATAACACTGGAAACCTACCAGTATATCTCGCTTACCCTGGCCAGGGACTTTGTGTAATGGCTCTACTAGACACATCGTGATATCAACCCCCAATATCGGGAGAGACGAATCCTGTCTAACCGTCACTGCCTCCAAGTGCTTCGGGACTGCACCCAAATACTACCTGTTTGCACGACTCCTTTGAGCCGTGGTAGGGTAGTAATCTAAGTACAGTGGGAACACACTCGAGACGAAGTAACAGTGTCAAGTCAGCGGACTAAGCTGTACTCATGTCACCTGGGAACTGATAACTGACGATAGGTATAGTACCAACCAACAGTTCCCGACGAGTCCTGTCCAGTGTACTCGTAACCTAACGATGTTAGTTATATGTATGCCCTAGAGGCCATTACTGTACATTGGATGTATATTGTAGTGGATGCTGGGACATAAATAGGGAGGACTTTCTTGCTCGACATGATAGTATGCTATCTGGTTGCTCTTTACCTTAACGTGTATACTGGATGTCTCTCTGTTACATGTTGGTAAAGCCCTTAGGATGTGTACTTGACTACCTGGACTATGATGCGGATCATACTAGTGGGGACATGGTAGTCCATAAGTACATCCTTCAAAATCCCTAGTCGTGTGGGTGTATCGAGACGGGGCATCGATATACCAGAGTAGACTAGCGTATACCTTCTTGACCCATACAGATGGGCAATGGATGATCCCATATCCATTGGTGTTTGACATCAGAGATGATATACGGGTGCTCAGTAGAGACTGGGTACACTGGACGGACTCGCCGAGAACTCCCAGATGGTATTATACCTTACGTCAGATGGCAGTTCTCTGGTGACACTGGTACAGAGTAGTCTGTTGACCCGAGATCGTCATAGAGTCTTGTGTGGTTCCCACTGTGCTTTGATTTCCACCTTACCACGTCCAAGAGGGCATGCAAAACGGTGGCTTTTGGGTACAGTCCCGAATCACATGGAGGCAATGAGCGATAGGAGGGGATTCGTCTCTCCCGGTATAGGGAGTTGATGTTGCGCTGTGTTCGATTGGCTATAACCGGAAATCCCTGGCCAGGGTTGCTGAGATTTACTGGTAAGTGTTACCAGTAGTTTCTCGAACTGTTATAGACCTCATATCGACACGACTTATCGAGCTATTGGGGTCTGACGTTTACCACCCCTAGGCGAGATATGCGACATATCAGACGATCAGACCGGACTGTACGGTAAGTGTTACTGGTTGGATTCACTGGAGTGTGAGCGGGCTTGCTCGTCGATCTTCTGATCGCTCAATACCCGGGTGGCCGTTACGTTTAGCAGACCGCTTACGGCTTGTGGGTGTTTGATATGATCATCATCTGCTGCCGGCGTATTGACGAGTCTTTAGAGTCCTACACAGAGGTTTCCTGGCTCAAGCGAAACGAAATAGGAGCGCATATGAGATATGTGCGGGACCGAGAATGATACCAGTATGTGATACTGTATTCCATTCTCGCGATGAATGTATCGATTGGTTGTATGCGATATAACCTAGTTATCGAATCAAGGATTGACTCGATAAATCGATACATTGGATATTAGTCGGTTATATGAGATATGACCGGATCGTTAAATCAAGTGTTGATTTAATGATTTAATGCATAATTATATATTTGATATATTACTTTGCATTAACTAGTAATGGTTCACTTTAAATGGATTTTCTCACTTGGTTTGTGCACATTGTATATGTGATATACTTTTGTACACTAGTTTGTATCATGTTTGATGATACATGCTAAGTTGTGTTTGTGTGAAGATTAAACCATGGTTGTGTAATGGTTAGGGTTTTCATTTTCTTATTCATTTATTTATTTATTTGTTTTATTTATTTTGGAAAAGAAAAAAGGAAAATGGTGGCTTTTCTTTGTTTGTTTTTGAAGCTTCATGAAGCTTTGACCAAGTCACCATTTTGTCTTGATGCTTAACCCTAACCCTTCAATCTAACCATGATCTATTCTCTAAACTAAACTATGGTTGGTTAATGATAAGTATTCATATTTATAAAAATAACTTATCATAACTTTTATCATCTTCTTCTTCTTCACTTAAAGAAGAAAGCTTGCCTCATCAATGGCAAGTGAAGAAATCATGTGAGAAATCCAATTCTAAAGTGAACCCACTTCCTATTTCTTCATCCTCTACCTCTTGCCAAGTAGAATAGGGTGTTTCCTTCACAAGTTTTCATGACTTGGTGAAGGTGGAGCTTGATCTAGTGATGCCTCGACGTAGATCATCTTCGGCATAGTCGTCGATGACCTAGCCCGCTTTTTCTCCGATGAAGCCGATGCGAGAGTCATGGTTCGATTAGGACAGCGGAGAGGACTTCATCATGGAGCTATGGAGGTGGAGAAACGGATCTACAAAGGTTGTATTTCCGTACACTTAGTTAAAGTTGTTAACTAGTTTCATTTGTCGCCTAAACTTCTAGCCAACGATCCGTATTAGGGTTTCTCGGCACCGTAATTTATGAAATTGGCATGATTGATGCCTTGTGAGACCTCTTGAGAGTGCCTAGGAACCCTACAGTGGTATCAGAGCCTAGCTAGAGCCTTAGGCGAAGTCTAGACGATGTTTGAAACCCGATCGAACCGAAAACCCAACCCGGAAAATGCTCTCTGGACTTTTTCTAAAAACTGGGATTTTTCCAGATTAAAAATGCTTAAAAATTTCAGCAGGGAATTCTAAGAATTACGACGCAAAATTTATCTCCTGAACCCACTAACGCGCGGCGGAACCGCGGCATAAGCCTAGCTTATGCGGCGGTTCCGCGGCTAAAGTATGACGTCAGCCATTAAAATTTGCACAGTAATTCATTTTTTTCAGTGCTGAGTTCTCTGGGTATTTTTAAATTTTATTCAAGAGTTGAATTTTCTAGGGTTGTTTAGGGGATTCGGTGTTTCGATCGGAGTATCAGATTTTGTCTATGTGTCTTTCCGGATAAATTTTAGAATATGTTAAAAAGTTCGACCGGATATAAATACCCAATTTTTCCCCTGTCGGGAAATTTCCAAGCGTTGGATTTTTCCGTAGTTTAACGACGTTCTAAGTAGTGCAAGTAACGCGATGGACTCTCTAGAAGACAACAAACCTTAACTCGATTATGTGACCGTCTTGAACTGCCCTTTGAACCTTCGGGTTTGGGGCAGTACGGCGTGCCACATGTGAGGCGTTGGCTTGACCCTTCTACGGCTGGACCGTTGGTACTGAGGCACGAACTGAATGTTGTTAGACTTATTTCATGTGTTGAGCTGTTTCGGGAAAACTTGGGTGTTCGAATTTTCAATCGGAAAGTTTAACATTTTCTGTTTATCCGGAATGTGATACAACAATTGGAATTCACAAAAGTTATGTGATAACTGAATAAATGTTATAAACATAGCAGTTTAGTCTCACTTGATCGGTTGCCACGTAATTTTGATGTGATCAAAAGTCCGTCGCAATCACGTAGCGTACGTGGATATTCGTCGGTAAACTTAATAGATAGCTACAACCCTTAGCCCCGACCAAGTGACTGTAGGAGAACCCCGTCGCCGAAAGCATCCGTTCGGGTGCTCCCGGTAGCGGTGTTCCGCCTTGGTGCACTTTGTCAACGGTGTCGGGGGTGCGGCCGTCTACTGAAGTTTGCGACGAGCATTCGATCAGGATGCCGGGAATCTTGTTGAATTACCCGACTTGATATTGAAAAGAGTTTTCGATAATGAGACTTAAATGCGGGGTTTATAATTGTTAGGCATGCGATGTCTAAGTATTTGTCACGCCCCGAAAGTACGGAACATGACCGGCACTTAAACTACGAACGTCTCGAGGCGTACGTAATCTAAGTAAACCGAAAACCCAGAAATCCAAACCAAGAAAAGTAGTAGAGTGCAGGAAAAACCAATTTAAAGCAAGTAATTTCAATAGCATAAGCCGAATTATGCGGTTTTTAAAACATCAAAAAATTTACTGAAAATTTCGGCAGAGTCTCCTTTGTAAATGCTGGCCCCCAAACGGGATACAACATGAATAGTATACGAAATCAAGAAAAAAGGCATCCCCAAGCGGGAGCTAGCTCTTCGTCAATCGACGGTCACAACCACACAAGCAATAAATATACAACGCCAACGGCGAGGATCAAAAACTCAAAAAGGAACTCGAAACCACCAGAAATATAACGAGCGACTCTAAGGTCGAAAGAATAAACAACACCGGTCTCTATCTCAATAGATACATGTTTGGTTGATGGAACTTCTAGATACCACAGAATAATGATATACAAGATATATAATGGGGGTATGATACAAGTAAACCCACCTACTAGCAAATCACCTGAATGAAACTGAGCCCGCAAGCCGTAAAGAAGCCTGTACGGCAAATCTGCAAGAAACTGGGGCACAACGGGGGTGAGTTGCCAACTCGTGAATAGAAAAACATCTACGCACAGAAATCGCATAAATAACGCAACCTAGGTCAATGATCATAATATATCCTCAAATATATGTATAACATGCAGCCTATGACAATGTCTAGGGTAATATCTAACCCGAGTCTAATTTCATGTGCCCGTGTCAGTGCCTCAGATAGCAATATATCATATGAATGAGGTATGAATGCATGAAACAGAATACATGTAAATGAAGAAACTGTTTTCATAAATTAGTGAGATTTCCTTCGTATTTTTAAACTGAGGTATCATAATGAAATCAGTATCAACAGTGTCTAGCATCGACACAAAACATAAATCTCACTGTCTCGAAATATCAATGTCTCAAGCTCAATATCCAGGGCGCCGTCAGTCCGGACCGGCCCCTACCATCCATCTCAAGACCACGACGGTATCCTCCGGATATCCGACGCGTCGGGTAATATCACCGGTAGGTATTGCTCCCCAGCCAGGCTCAACGTCAACACCACATTCCTCTTGCCCCGGGGTACCATACCGGGCCCACCATGTACCCGTGACGGTTCCTCCGCTCCTCGACACGGATCTTCAAAACCACAGCAAACTCATGGTGGACGACACTTTACATCACTAGAAAACCGCAACATTTTATATTTTAAAAGATCATAAGTTGTAAATTTTGCGGCTTTCCCCGAAATCCAGAAATATCATAAATCTCAAGAAATCATCACAAGTGCATATGTCAATGATAATGAACTAGGCATGAACAACTGAATAACAGTATGCATGAAGTGGTAGGTAATAACTACAATGTCTAATATGGCATATAAGGGAAGTACACTAATATCGTGTCAAAACTACCAGCTAACAATCTAAGTCAAGCAATTATATTCTCTAAAGTGTACGTGACATGGCAATTACCGATGAAGATGTGTGTGAGCCGGCAAGTAGGTGTACATGGTACATACGCATCATCGGTAATGGTGCTGGTGTCCTAACAGCATGATATCAATAATGGAATATGCAGCAAAATAAATATGCGAGGCAGAGCGAACAGCAATAATGTGCGGGAGCTGAATACTAAACACAACGATAACTAATCTACAATAATCTAATATAAGTCCTACGAATGGTGCCTTTTGAAATAACACGAATCATGGGGTTTTGAAAATAGGGGCTACGGTGTTTTTATGAAAAGATACCTCGTTTTTGAAATATCCGTAGATTTCCTTGAGCTGTCCTTAAAAATGCCCACGATTCGTTAGTTTTTGAAATAGGTAAGAAGTCTAATCTAATCTAACAACTACACTAAACTATACGGCTGAACTAACAAGCTGAACTACAGGTAAGGAAACCGCCTATCATCTGAGTCGATACATATACATACCTATATATGTATAGTCGGTGATCCCGCCTCAATAATATCATATCCGAATCCATATCTATAATCAGGTATCCCAAATCAAGAGTGCGGATCAATCATCAATATAGCTCGTACGTAAATCCGTCGTACGGCATCCCAATCTGGGTACGGGTCAATATCACATTCATCATACTATTCACCTGGTATCCTCTTTATCAAATATCATGATCGGGGTACTGATCTACGTCTAGTACCATACTGATACCGCCTACGTATGCATGGACGTGTGTGAAACACTACGTCAAGGACCCGCTACAACGTCATGTCGTATCTAAGATACGAACCCTGCTATATCACCGATCTCACGGCCTCGATCCAATCTCATCGACTCAGCTCAACCCCAAGTATCATCCTCAATCCGTATGTGAACACATAGTCCCATACCCATGTGAACACATAACTATAAAGAAGCCCTTGAGCACATATCAATAGGAATGTATGCAAGTATGTATGTGTGTATGTGTGTGTAACACTACCCTAGGGTTCGCAACACTAAAGTAATCCAACACACCAATATCCATCCTAAGCATCGTTATTAATCCCAAATAACAAATAAAAATTGTTGGTGTGTATACGCATCCGTATACACCACCACGGACTGCGGGGGTGCTATACGCCATCCACCCGACTTCTCCCCGTAGATATAAATCTACTCACCTGGTCCTCGCTAGCCGGTGCCGACGTCGCCACGCGCTTGCTTGTCGTCTCGAAGTCCACATGGGGGTACCTACATATCATAACGTACCATATCGCATTAAAACTAAATTCGAAATCGAAACGGCATACGAAAATCAAATCGGCACGCGTATCACGCATAGGTCCAAACCTATCGCCCACGCATGCAGGAATAGTCAAACCAACCCTCGATGTCGATGTACGAACGTCAAACCATCGAGAAAATCCAATCACACTCATTTGCACATTCACGAACACTAATTTTAATATAAACTAGGTTAAAACTTACAAAAACGCCAATTTCACTTAAAAAGTCATTTTTCCGAAAATCTAGCAAGCACAATTCGCCGTTTTTGTACAAAACAAGATGTTTAAATGAATGTAGCGGCCAATATATTTATTAAATATCTTAAATAAGTCATAGAAAAAAATTTCCGGAATTTAATCTCATTAAATTCCAAAAACCCTAATATTCTAGTTTACAAAATACCCCTTTTTAACAATTTTCAAAATAACAATTCACAAATCATCAACTTGACTAGGTTTTGCATGAACTAAGGTGGTAAACTACAACTTATAAAATTAATGATATCATGAAGAACCTAATTAGATTTATAATCTTACAATTTGATTTAATTTTAAAACCTAGTTTGCAATATAGCTTAATTATTACAATTTTAAGTTAACAATTTGCAACTAGCAACTAGATTAGGTTTTAACATGTCTTAAGTGGTTAAATACATCACACAACCATAATCCCATTACTCAAAACCCTAACTTGAAATCAACCTCATTCTTGAATTTTTCAAACATGCAATTAGAACCAATCTAAAACCTAATTAAACACTTAATAAGCTAACATAAAGCAATTAAACAACAATTTCACTAAAGGGTTAAAATTTATACCTCCCAATTGAGTTCTAGCATGCAAATCCTAGCCTCCAAAAGTAGCTTCCATGCTCCTAGATCCATGCTAGATAGGCAAGAAATAATGGGTAGGAGTTGGATTTGGGATTAGTGATGTTTTTGATGGATTTTGATGCAAAATTGATGAAATTTGGAGGTGAAATGAGGTGGGATTTTTTTGGGCTGAAGCTAGGGGAAGGCTCGGCCAGAAAAGTGGGTGGGGGAGAGAGAGGGAGGTGAGGAAAATGGGGGGGGGGCAAAGTCAAGGTCAAAGCAAGTCAAAAGTCTAACTACTTTATCCATTTTCTAATCTTTTCTTTTATTTCTTTTCATTTCTTTTTCCTTTGCAAACCAAGTGGGGAAAAAGTGAGGGCTGCTGAATTTGGCTAAGGGGAGGGGTAAGTGGGGGTGTGTGGGTGTGGGCACGGGTGTGGGGTGATGAAAAATGATAAATACAATACCCCAAACATCCATTTACGGTAAAAAAAAGCCTTTTTTCTTCAATAATTTCTAAACCGTTTTGGCAAATGATTTCGTTCCAAAAACCACATGATAAATTTTTTATTTAATGTTTTATGATGCACAAAATTTGTTTCAACTAATTCCAATTTGTAATTTTCCCTAATTAAATGTATTAGTGACGGCTTAAAATAATATTAAAATAATATTTTTTTTCAGAAAATTTGAAATTTCACCAGCGGCTCAATAAACACCAAATAATAGCAATTACATAGCTAGAATATGTATATTTAATTTTTATAATAAGATATTTGTATTTTGACTTTTTACAGAAAATCCCCTCATTTTACCGATTTTCCGAAATTTCACCGAAACGATTTTCAAAACGCTACAGTATTTCATTTGATTGGGCATGCGATGTCTAAAGAGATTGCGGATTCCAACTGTTGTAGTTTTACACTTTCTTTTCTGTGACCGTAAGTGTAATATGTGATATCGCCGGTTTCGTTGCTATATGTCAACGACAATTGGGATGGATATATTTACTTACGTTGATGACATGTGATGTTATGTGTTGCTGGATATGTTATATTGGATCGTCGTGTTTGAATAGCCGGGGGTTTTTATGTGAGATGAGTGTTTTTCATTTTCATTCATGTAAAAACTTGTATGTAATATTCTTTTATTGGGGCACTTCCAGGTTGCGGAAGTTGTCACCCTTTGTATATTATTTACTTTTCCGCACTAGGATAGACCCAAGGAGGAGTGCACAAGTAACCGGGTTCTGGAGTCCAGTGGGAGACCAACTCGAGGAGTCGAGTTCGGGTCTCCTAACTCTAGAATTGGTAGGGTTGCTTGCCGCTCTCGTAGGGGTCTAGGGGTGTGGATTTGGCTATTCATCACGACCGTGGAATCCGTGTTTTATACTGGCTCGTATTGAAAACACGGACGTCCTAGTATATCCAATATTTCATATGATTCTTCTGCTGCGATATCTGTGATGTGATCATGTGATGTTCTGTGATAGATACAGTATATAGTATATATGATATATTATATAGACGTTACTTATGTTTTACACCCACGCTAGCCCTGCCCCGCTCTGTCGTTAGTTACCTAACCTAACGGTGCATGAGGGGACATCGAGGCGAATGCGGATGGCATAAGTGTACGTCGTATTTATCTGTGATGTTTAGGTACTTAAATGATGGGACTTCATTAATATGATTAATGAAATAAAAGAAACCTAAGATCTTGTAGAATCGAATTTCAAAATAAAACAGGTAGCTACAGTTCTTGCTTTGCACAGCGGTATTTGTGATATATCCTGCACCTTATTCGATAAAGAAATGACCGAGATCCCTTCACCGGGAGTGACTCCTTTAGCAATAACTGGCAGATGCTACACACTCGGTTTGTCTTTTGATTGCTTTTAAGAGTTCTGCTTTGCACAGTGATATATATGATATATCCCGCACCTCATTCGACGAGGAAAGGACCGACGATCCCTTCACCGGGAGTGACTCCTTTAGCAAAACTAGAAAAGCCTCAAAAGCACTCCATTTTAAAACCATTTGATTCTACAACGATATCAAGTTCATTACGCAATAGGTTTTCAGAAAAAACCTGTCGTAGCCCTCCGTCATTTCAGATAAGTCCTGTTTAGTATTCGTGCTGCGTTTGTTGACCTTGTCAAGGCGCAGTGTGCGGTAGCTAACCAGTATTTATCTGCTTATGCATATGATGCAGATTGGGTTAGGGTAGTCGTGCGGCCTTGTTGACCTTGTCAAGGGTCGTGCGGGTGGGTTTGATTCAATCAAGAAATGACGGGTTGAACTTGACTTGCGGTCTATGGTTTGTTGACCTTGTCAAGGTCATAGATCGTTCGGGGCAAAATATTATCGGGAATTTCAAGTGTTGAAATTTGCAATGAGATTGCATACCTTCTATGAGATAGTTGGATCCCGATACCCGCTGCGAGTAATTGTTACTCCTGGGAGAGTTTTACACATTACAAATTAGCCAATCAAGTAGGTGTCTAGAAAGGTGTCAACGGGGTTACGCCTCTGGGAAAACGAGGTTTACACTAATTAGGTTCGTGCGAAAGCACGGGGGACCTCCCTCAAAGTACCGACACTGGCCTGGCTGAAAGATTGGCGAACTTGTAGTGTGTAATTAATCCCGGCTAGTATTTCCTTTTAGGGTTTGAAGGAAGATTTGATAAAAACAGTGGGAGCCATCCTGATTAGATAAGATAAAAACCGATCTATTCTTGCAAGAGCGCACGCTGAGTGTTTTCTTCTCTCTCTCTCTCCAGGTAGCGACCATATCACGCCTTAATCAAGATAATAATACGGATTATTGACCGAACCCGCTTGTTATACTGAGCTAGGCAACGTTGGTCCCGCTCCAACTTATAATTGTTATAAGACAGAGCAGGAAATTTGGGATTACCAGAATTCGCGTACCGCCCAAATGAAGAGAGTGCATGCTGATGCATCATCTTCGGGTGTGTTCATTACAAAGAACTATTTCTCAATATCCTCTGCATCCTGGGTATTTGATACCGGATCAGGATCCCAGATATGTAATCTGTTACATAGGGCTACAAAAGGGTAGAAAAACTGAGAACGGGTGATAAGTTTCATGAGACAGAAAACGGGGCAAGAGTTGCAGCCAAGTCTGTCGGTCACTGTCACCCTGTATTGCAAATACATTGATTCTGAATGAATGTTATTAGATACCGAACCTGATATACAAAATCATATCAGTCTCTTTATTAGTAAAGAAATGATAAAATTTTGTATTGTTGGATAATGTTTTGAACATTTCCTATATCAAAAGTTGATCGGTTCAGGCACGTTATCTAAAAGCATTGATGTTCTAAATCAAACTACAGTTCTTAGTATACAGAACACACACAATAGGAAGAGTTCAGAAATGAACGAATTCTTCTTGAGGCATTGTAGACTAGGTCATATCAATGCGACCCGACTGGCTGAAGTTAAATTTAGATGTATATTTAAATCAGTTTGAATTACATCTTATGAAACTTGCCAGTCATGTCACAAAGATAAAATGACCATAGCTCTGTTTATTGGAAACAGAGAAAGAGTTAATGAACTCTTGGGATGATACATGTTGATGTATGTAGGTCCCCTGTCTACACATGCCAAGACCGGTTCTTTGTACTTCATTACATTCTCTGATAATCTCTCGAGATTCAGACACATGTTCCTGTTGAAACACAAGTCCGAACCTTTTGAGATATTCATAGAATATAAGTTAGAAGTAGAGAACCAAAATACGGGTATAAGTATTATGTTCTATGATGAGATCAGGGAGGAGAATACTTGTGCATGGAATTCCTGGACTACTCTAAAGGAGAATGAGATTCTCTCTCAGCATTACTCCTCCGAATACACCATAGCATGATGGTATATCGGGGCGGAGCAGATACACCCTATTTGATATGGTGTGCTCTATGATGAGTACTACTGAGTCACCTTTTTCCTTTTGGGGGTTATGCACTTGAGAAGCTGCATACCTATTGAATTTGGTTCGAATCAGATCACAGCCTACCACTCCATATAAGATATGGTATGGGAAAAGCCCATGTCTTAAGCTAGTTAAGATTTGGGGTTGTCCGGCCTATGTCTAAAAGAAAAATCCGGACAAGCTCGAGGCAAGGTTGGTTATGTAGAACTGGAAAGGTTCCAGCTATACAAACTGCAGCTGCTGATTTGGTAGAACCGAAGGATTCGATAGTAACCAACGAACCTCAGCCTCTCCGTCGATCTAGCAGGGTTCCTCACCCACCTGAGAGATACTTCGGTTTCTCTATGACAGTGGGAGCGAGGATTGCATCATGAGATGATGACCCAACTAGTTTCGAGCTGGCCATCAGGAGTGAGACTCTATAAGAATGGCTGGATGTTTATCGATCTGAGATGGAATCCATATACACCAGCAAAGTTTGGACTTTGGCTGCTATATCTGAAGGGTTAAATCCCCATCAGGAGCAAGTATATCTTCAGAAGATTACTTGGTGTACATAGAAAAGTTGAGACTTTCAAAGCTAGACTTGTTAAAGGTTTGCATCATTGACCAGGCGTGGATAATGATGAAACCTTTTCCAGTTGCTATGCTTAAGTCCATCCAGATCCTACTTGCCACGGCTACATACCATGCCTACGATATCTGGCAGTTGGGTGCCATGACTGCTTTTCTAGATGGTGTTTCAGAAGAGTGAGTCTGTAAGTACACAGCCAGAGGGCTTCGTAGACAGTGGGAGCAGCGGAAACGTGTACGAGATGCTTTATAGGATAAAGCAGGCATCACGGAGTTGGAACGTCTGTTTTGATGTCGTAGTCAAAAAGTTTGACTTCATCAAAATGGTAGATGAACCTTGTATATACAAAAAGGTAGTAGGGAGTATGGTGGCTATTCTCATAGAGTACGTGGATGATATACTCTTGATAGGGAAAGAGTTTCCTATGCTACACTCGATCAATCTCCGCTTATCACAATGATTCTCCACATAGGATCAAAGTGATACCTACTAAATCCTGGATTTTGGATCTATGAGATAGATCTAAATGGATGTTAGGATACTCACTAGATGTAGTGAGATGGTATCAGTTGATCCTGGGGAGAATCACTGGAAGGGTTCCAGGGTGATAAAGACGACTGAATGTCAGTCGCAGGCATTGTCTTCACCCTCGGTAAAGGGACGGTATGTTGGAAGAGTTCCAAGCTAGATACCGTGACATACTAGACGATAAAGGCACGATACATCGCCACTTAAGATGCTACCAAAGAGACGGTCTGGATGTATATTTGTTCATGAGATGAACTTAGTTCCTCCCATTGTGTGACAATGGAGTTGTGGCTTATGCCAGGAACCCCCGTCCCATCAGTGATCCAGACATATTCTAAGGCGGTATCACCTGATCATGGAGATGGTTGATCTCCAGGCTGATCGAGGTTAGGAGAGCAGACTCAGAGGACAACACGGCGGATCCACTCACAAAAGCCTATTCCCAGAGGGAGACTTTTATGGGATGGTTGAGTATGAGATACTTCAACCACTGTTGTACAGATGGCCCTAGTGCAAGTGGGAGATTGTTAGTTATATGTATGCCCTAGAGGCCATTACTGTACATTGGATGTATATTGTAGTGGATGCTGGGACATATATAGGGAGGACTTTCTTGCTCGACATGATAGTATGCTATCTGGTTGCTCTTTACCTTAACGTGTATACTGGATGTCTCTCTATTACATGTTGGTAAAGCCCTTAGGATGTGTACTTGACTACCTGGACTATGATGCGGATCATACTAGTGGGGACTTGGTAGTCCATAAGTACATCCTTCAAAGTCCCTAGTCGTGGGTGTATCGAGACGAGGCATCGATATACCAGAGTAGACTAGCGTATACCTTCTCGACCCATACAGATGGGCGATGGATGATCCCATATCCATTGGTGTTTGACATCAGAGATGATATACGGGTGCTCAGTAGAGACTGGGTACACTGGACGGACTCGCCGAGAACTCCCAGATGGTATTATACCTTACGTCAGATGGCAGTTCTCTGGTGACACTGGTACAGAGTAGTTTGTTGACCCGAGATCGTCATAGAGTCTTGTGTGGTTCCTACTGTGCTTTGATTTCCACCTTACCACGTCCAAGAGGGCGTGCAAAACAGTAGCTTTTGGGTACAGTCCCGAATCAGATGGAGGCAATGAGCGATAAGAGGGGATTCGTCTCTCCCGGTATAGGGAGTTGATGTTGCGCTGTGTTCGATTGGCTATAACCGGAAATCCCTGGCCAGGGTTGCTGAGATTTACTGGTAAGTGTTACCAGTAGTTTCTCGAACTGTTATAGACCTCATATCGACACGACTTATCGAGCTATTGGGGTCTGACGTTTACCACCCCTAGGCGAGATATGCGACATATCAGACGATCAGACCGGACTGTACGGTAAGTGTTACTGGTTGGATTCACTGGAGTGTGAGCGGGCTTGCTCGTCGATCTTCTGATCGCTCAATACCCGGGTGGCCATTACGTTTAGCAGACCGCTTGCGGCTTGTGGGTGTTTGATATGATCATCACCTACTGCCGGCGTATTGACGAGTCTTTAGAGTCCTACACAGAGGTTTCCTGGCTCAAGCGAAACGAAATAGGAGCGCATATGAGATATGTGCGGGACCGAGAATGATACCAGTATGTGATACTGTATTCCATTCTCGCGATGAATGTATCGATTGGTTGTATGCGATATAACCTAGTTATCGAATCAAGGATTGACTCGATAAATCGATACATTGGATATTAGTCGGTTATATGAGATATGACCGGATCGTTAAATCAAGTGTTGATTTAATGATTTAATGCATAATTATATATTTGATATATTACTTTGCATTAACTAGTAATGGTTCACTTTAAATGGATTTTCTCACTTGGTTTGTGCACATTGTATATGTGATATACTTTTGTACACTAGTTTGTATCATGTTTGATGATACATGCTAAGTTGTGTTTGTGTGAAGATTAAACCATGGTTGTGTAATGGTTAGGGTTTTCATTTTCTTATTCATTTATTTATTTGTTTGTTTTATTTATTTTGCAAAAGAAAAAAGGAAAATGGTGGCTTTTCTTTGTTTGTTTTTGAAGCTTCATGAAGCTTTGACCAAGTCACCATTTTGTCTTGATGCTTAACCCTAACCCTTCAATCTAACCATGATTTATTCTCTACACTAAACTATGGTTGGTTAATGATAAGTATTCATATTTATAAAAATAACTTATCATAACTTTTATCATCTTCTTCTTCTTCACTTAAAGAAGAAAGCTTGCCTCATCAATGGCAAGTGAAGAAATCATGTGAGAAATCCAATTCTAAAGTGAACCCACTTCCTATTTCTTCATCCTCTACTTCTTGCCAAGTAGTATAGGGTGTTTCCTTCACAAGTTTTCATGGCTTGGTGAAGGTGGAGCTTGATCTAGTGATGCCTCGACGTAGATCATCTTCGGCATAGTCGTCGATGACCTAGCCCGCTTTTTCTCCAATGAAGCCGATGCGAGAGTCATGGTTCGATTTGGACAGCGGAGAGGACTTCATCATGGAGCTATGGAGGTGGAGAAACGGATCTACAAAGGTTGTATTTCCGTACACTTAGTTAAAGTTGTTAACTAGTTTCATTTGTCGCCTAAACTTCTAGCCAACGATCCGTATTAGGGTTTCTCGGCACCGTAATTTTTGAAATTGGCATGATTGATGCCTTGTGAGACCTCTTGAGAGTGCCTAGGAACCCTACAAACGAGCACCCGCATACTATCTCAAGTACGACGTACTGACGGCTGTGGGACAAACCGTCTCCCCTGCTTGGATGAGAAGCGCATACGCTAGTCTACTCCGGAGTATTGATGCCCTGTCTCGATAGTCCTACGACTAGGGACCTGCATAAGGATGTGCTTGTGGATTACCCAGCCCCTACAAGTGTGACTGCCATAACAACGCCGGTAATCAAGCAAAGATCCTAAGGGCTTCACTAATGTGTATAGGTGATGTACTAAAAGAAACACATGTACACATTAAAGTAGAAACAAACCAAGTAGCATACTACTATTTTGAGCAAGATTGTCTATACAAGGTGAATATCCCAAGCTTCCATTAAGTAATATACAAACTAGTATGATACAGTAATGGACTCTAGGGCATATACACTAACAATCTCCCACTTGTACTAAGGTCATGTACTGGCGTATCGAAGACCTATCATCTCGATCAGCCGCTCGAACTGAGTCTGGGGTAAGGCCTTCGTGAATGGATCAGCAGTGTTATCTTCCGTAGCAACTCTCCGAACCTTGATCTCCTGGCGACCTACGATCTCCCTGATCAGGTGATACCGCCTCAAGATGTTTCTGGACTTCTGATGGGACCTGGGTTCCTTCGCTAAAGCTATAACACCATTGTTGTCGCAATACAGAGGTATTGGATCAACAATGGACGGAACCACCTGAAGTTATGTCAAGAACTTCCTTATCCAGACGGCTTCTTTTGCGGCATCTGCAGCAGCGATATATTCCGCTTCCATCGTCGAGTCAGCAACGGTTTCCTGTTTGGAACTCTTCCAACACACCGCCCCTCCATTGAGGGTAAAGACATAACCCGACATGGACTTGGAATCATCCTTGTCACTCTGGAAGCTGGAGTCAGCAAAGGCCTCGATCTGGAGGTCTTTTCCGCCATACACCAAGAACATCTCCTTAGTCCTTCTCAGGTACTTGAGAATGTTCTTTACCGCTATCCATTGCTTCTCCCCTGGGTTTGACTAATACCGGCTTACCACACTCATTGCATAAGCTACATCTGGTCTGGTACACAACATCGCATACATTATAGAGCCTACCGCAGAAGCGTAGGGTATAATAGACATGCGATCCCTTTCCATATCAGTCTTGGGATACATCACCTTGGAGAGGGTGATCCCGTGACAGGCCGGTAGATTACCGTGCTTGGAATCTTCCATACTGAATCTTCTCGGTATGGTGTCGATGTACCTGGAATGTGAAAGTCCTAATATCCACTTGGATCTGTCACGATAGATCCGGATCCCCAGAATGTAAGAGGCATCACCCAGGTCTTTCATGGAGAACCTGTGTGACAAGAACCCTTTGACAGATTGTAGTATAGGAATGTCATTTCCTATTAAGAGAATGCCATCCACGTCTAAAACGAGGAATACGACAGTTCTTGCTACAAATCTACTATAGATGCATGTTTCATCTGGATTTTTGATAAAGCCAAATTCTTTGACTGTCTTATCAAAACAGATGTTCGAACTCCGCGATTCCGGCTTTATTCCATAGATGGAATTAAGCAACTTGCACACCTTTCCGCTGCTCCCACTCTGAATGAAACCCTCTGGCCGGTCCATATAGACACACTCCTCTCAATTTCCATTTAGAAAAGCGGTCTTTACGTCCATCTGCCAAATCTCATAATCGTCAAAGGCAGCAATGGCAAGAAGGATCCGAATGGATTTCAGCATAGCCACTGGAGAAAAGGTTTCGTCATAGTCCAAACCAGGTCTTTGACGAAAACCCTTTGCAATAAGTCTAGCCTTATAGCTCTCAACCTGTCCATCTACACCATTTTTCCTTTTGAAGATCCACTTGCATCCTACGGGTTTTACCCCATCTGGAGCAACGTCCAACGTCCATACTTTGTTGGTGTACATGGACTCCATTTCGGTCCGCAATGCATCCAGCCATTTTACCGAGTCAACGCTCTGAATGGCCTGCTGGAAGCTAGTCGGCTCATCATAATCAATGATGCAATCCTCTCTATCCCCGTCTACGAGAAAACCGTAGTATCTCTCGGGCGGATGAGACTGCCTACTACTCCTGCGGAGCGGCGCAAGAATGTCCTGATCTTTCGAACCCTCTGGTTCTACTAAGCTTTCAGTAATAGCTCGTGGTTCTGGAATTTCTTCCAGTTCTATTGCGCTCCCACTTATCTGATTTTCCAAAAACTCAGTTTCCAAGAAGTGGGCATGACGAGAAACAAAAACCTTTTGTTCCTCTTCGCAATAGAAGAAATTCCCTTTGAGTTCTTTGGATATCCCACAAACTTGCACTGTACTGAGCGTACCTCGAGTTTGTCCGCATGCTTCTTTTTGACAAAAGCTGGACATCCTCATGTCTTAATGTGCTTAAGATAGGGTTTCTTCCCACACCACATCTGATATGGTGTGGTAGGCACAGTCTTAGTTGGAACTCGGTTCAAAAGGTATGCAGCTGATTCTAGTGCATATCCCCAGAATGATCGCGGTAACTCAGCGTTACTCATCATGGAACGTACCATATCCAATAGGGTCCGGTTCCGTCTCTCCGATACACCGTTATGTTGCGGAGTGTATGGAGGTGTAAGTTGAGAGAGAATTCCATTCTCTTTTAGGTAATCCAGGAACTCGGCACTCAAGTATTCACCACCTCGATCAGATCTCAGTGTCTTGATACTTTTGCCGTTTGTTTTTCTACTTCATTCTTATATTCCTGGAATTTTCCAAAAGCTTCGGATTTATGTTTCATTAAGAAGACATATCCGTACCTTGAAAAGTCATCCGTAAAAGTAATGAAGTAAGAATAACCGCTTCGCGCATGTGTAGACATTGGATCGCACACGTCGCTGTGTATGAGTCCCAAGAGCTCGCTCGCTCTTACTCCGTATCCAGTGAACGGAGTCTTTGTCAACTTTCCTTTGAGACAGGATTGACAAGTTTCATATGATTGATATTCGAACGGATCCAAATATCCTTCTGTATGTAACTTCGTCAACCTTCTCTCATTGATGTGACCTAGTCTACAATGCCATAAGAAAGCCTGATTTGTTTCCGGAGACTTTCTTTTATGTGTATTCTGGACATTGGAAATTTGTGGTTCGTTTAATACGTATATACCATTAGTTAATGTACCTGGCCCAATCAAAACTTGATTAAGGTGAATGTTCACAACATTACTTACAAATGCAAATTCATAACCTTCTTTAGATAATAAAGATACAGATATGATATTACAGGTTGCATTGGGTACAAAATAACAATCACGCAAAACCAAAACATGTCCGTCTGACATTCCCAGGTGATAGTCCCCCACGGACTAAGCATCCATGCCAGCTCCGTTTGCAACTCTGAGGGTCATATCACCTGCCTTCAAAACCCTACACCTTATCAGTGCCTGTAAAGAATTACAGATATGAGATCCTGATGTTGGAGATAGTGCCCTCATAGTCAATTATTGGATCACAGGTACGTGATTGCAATGATTGCGGAGGACCTATACCGGTAGGACAGTCTTACTCAAGATGATAGTATGCTATCTGGTTTGCCTTTATCAGTCGTGTACATGATCAGGTGACTGATTACATGTTGCACTTTGATAGAGCCCTTAGGATCTTGCTTTACCACCAACAGTATGATGGCGATCATATACGTGAGAGTTGGGTGGTTTATACGCATATCCTTAATTGTGGTCCGTAGTCGTGGGAGTTTCGAGACAGGGCATCGATACTCCGGAGTAGACTAGTGTGTACAGTCGAGACCCCGACGAGGGGCGGTGGCCTGTCTCACAAGCCACTGGTGTCAGTTGGATCACCTAAGATGTATACAGGTGCTCATTGGGTTATGAGTACACCGGACAGGACTCGCCGGGAATCTGCTAGTTAGTATTATATCTACCGTCAGATAGCAGTTCCCTGGTGACATGTGTACAGGTTAGTTCATCGACCTGAGGTCGTCATTTGTCTCGTGTGAGTTCCCACTGTGCTTTGATTTCTACCCTACCACGGCTCAAAGGACTCGTGCAAACAGGTAGTTTTTGGGTACAGTCCCGAGCCATATGGAGGCACGTGAGCGGATCGGCAGGGGATTCGTCTCTCCCGGTATTGGGGGCGAGGTCGTACTGTGTCTAGAAGAGCCATTACACAAAGTCCATGGCCATGGCAGGAGATTTACTGGTAGGTACTCCAGTAGTATCTCAGGGTGTTATTGGGCTTCACTCCGACACGACTTATACTGCTATTGGAGGTCTGACGTTACTAGCCCCCTAGGCAGATATGCGATACTCATAGACGAACGGACCGGACTGTATATACATTGTCACTGTTAGGCTCAGTAGGGTTTTCCGGATGAGTGCGCTCATCGGCATCCCTTGAGGTCAGTCCATGGGCAGCCGTTACGCATTGCTAGTGCCGCTGACGGTTTGTGGTTAAACCCACTGCCAGGGTACTGACGAGTCATTAGAGTCCCCCACAGACAGTTTCCCAAGTTCGGGCGAAACGTTGTAGAGGCCGTATGGTTTTATGGCAGGGTTCGGAAAATGCACGTGCGTTTACGCACGTGTTATTTTTCGGGCAGATGATACTGGTCGGTTTTGGTTTAAGCCGGATCCGAGTATTATATTGAGTAGGTATAATATCTTTGTCTCAGTTGCATTTGTGTTCGGTCGTAATACAAATGCGGGTATATTTATACAGTTTCGGGGTTGTCCTGAAATTCGTTTCAGGATCACTTTTGGAAGTTGCCAGTTTCCAGTTTTCTATCAGCCGTCTTTTAACATTCGGTTAAAGACGGATTTATCTTTTCTTGGATGAGAGTGAGTCATGCTTCTAGAAGGTTCTAGAAGGTTCTAGAATTTGGTGACAAGGCTAAGTGACTCATGCTTTGATTTCATTGTATTCTTGTTTTCCTTAAGATATTTGTTTAAGATATTTTGCTTAAGGTTACTCTCTTTCTCTTACGGTCACCTCTGTTAGTGTTTATGCCCTAGAAGGCCATTACTGTATCATACTAGCTTGTATATTACTTAATGGAAGCTTGGGATATTCACATGTATATAACAGTCTTGCTAAACATGGTAGTATGCTACTTGGTTTTTCTATCTTAATATGTGAGTGTACGTATTGATAGAGCTCTTAGGATCTTGCTTGTCTACCAGCGTTGTGATGGCAGTCACACTAGTGGGGGCTGGGTAGTCTACAAGCACATCCTCATTCAGGTCCCTGGTCGTTGGATTATCGAGACAGAGCATCGATACTCCGGAGTAGACTAGTGTGTACGCTTCTCATCCCAGTTGGGGAGATGGTCTGTCCCACAGCCGTCAGTACGTCGTACTGGAGATAGTATGCAGGTGCTCGTTAGGTTACGGGTACACCGGACAGGACTCACAGGGAACTGTTGGTTGGTTTGATACCAGTCGTCAGTGAACAGTTCCCAGGTGACATGAGTACAGCGTAGTCCGCAGACTTGACACTGCTACTTCGCCTCGAGTGTGTCCCACTGTTCTTAGATTGCTACCCTACCACGGCTCAAAGGAGTCGTGCAAACAGGTAGCAGTTGGGTGCAGTCCCGAGCACTTGGAGGCAGTGGCGGTTAGACAGGATTCGTCCCTCCCGGTATTGGGAGTAGATATCGTGCTGTGTCAGAGAGCCATTACGCAAAGTCCCTGGCCAGGGCAAGCGAGATTTGCTGGTAGGTTCCAGTAGTTTCTGAGGGTGTAATGGGCTTCCCTCCGACACGACTTATACCGCTATTAGGGGACTGACGCTTGCCGCCCCCCTAGGCCCGATTTGCGATAGTCTTGGACGAACGGACCGGACTGTATGGAGATTGTCACATCAGACTCAGTAGGAGTTCGGATGGGTTTTCTCATCGGCCTTCTTATCGCCAACTACCTGGGGACCGTTACGTACAGCTAGTGCCGCTTGCGGTCTGTGGTTAAACCCACTGCCAGCGTAGTAGTCGAGTCTCTAGAGTCCCACACAGAGAGTTTCCTACTCCAGGAGAAACGATATAAAGGTTGCATGGTTTTGCGACAAAGGGTTCGGACGCATACGTGCGTTTACGCGCGTACGACTTTCGAACAGTTTTTACCAGTCGGCTTTGGTTTAAGCCAGTTACTGGTATCCGGTTATTGGATTTTTACAGTCTAAAGTTTTTCCGTATTTTTGCGGATTGGAGGGGCGTTCTCGTAATTGTACGAGAAGCTTCTAGAAGATGTGACTAAGGAGGTTACTTATGGATAAGAAAGTGAGTCATGAGGTGATTCATCATTATCATTAATTGCACCATAAATGATAATGACACATGCTTAATGAATCACCTCTTTTCATTTATGAAGCATGCTTATTCATTTCTTTTATTCATTTATTCTTAAATAAGAATGCTTCATAATATATTATGATACACTCTCTCTCTTCTCATTATCTTATCTCACATTCTCTCTCCTCAAGCTCTCATCTTCAAACCCTAATCCTTACACCTCATGAGTTGAGATCAAAGGATTAGTTAGACTAAACAATCCATAACCATCACTCTATCTCATCCTAACTTCTTTGATTAGCAATCCAAGAAGGTTAGTTGCCTCAAGTTTAGAGGTTTAGCTTGGAGTTTTGCTCTCGGGTGGATCGTCTACTACCTAGAGAAGGCCGAGGAGAACAAGGAGATCGTAAAGACGAAGGACTAGTTTCGATAAGTATAATCCCTAAGCATAGTAGTTTAGAATAACTATATGTTTGGTTAGTTATCGTTTAGCTTCGATTCAAGCGGTTAGTCGATGTTCGTTCTTTAAACTTGATCGTTTTTGAAATTTCCGCCTCCCCACAAGTATTGGGGTGTACTACATCGACTTACAGTGGTATCAGAGCCTCGCTAAACAATAAATAACTTAATTGCAAATTTGTACGAATTTCGAACGGAAAAACGAAGCCGGAAAACCCTAAATCTGTTCAGTTTCTGTCGAACTTAAAATGAAGTCCAAAAATTTTTCAGGTGTGCTCAGAAAGCTAGAAAGGAGTCCAGGAGAACACCCAAGAAATTCGAGCCCATGAATCGGCAACTCGGCCGCGGAAGCGCGGCGGATCGGTGGGATCCGCCGCCCTTCCGCGGCGCTTTAGCCGAGTCATGGACTCATCTTTCTTGTGTGGGTCCCTTGTGATATTTGGGGTTTTCTGGAATATTTAATATTTGCTCAGGTTACTGTTTAACAGAGCAGATTTTGGAGCAATATTGATGTTGTTTAATCGATCGAAATTGTACAGTATTTGCATATTGGATTATATCTGTGATTGTTTAATGTGTTCGTAAACCTCCCCCAACTGCTAGTATGTCGGTTGGCAGGGGGTTGCACATTTCTGAAATGGTTATATCTGTTTGTGCATATAAACTGTATTGGACTGTTGTGGTGTATAGCCGGGGTTTGCAATGGGTTATTGTTTAATTCATTTGTTGTAAATGTAATTTGTTGTAATATTATTTTTGCGGGGCACTTCCAGGTTGCGGTCGTAGCCACCGTTGTATTATTTCATTTTACTGTTTTTGCTCCTAGGACTGACCCAAGGTGGGGTACACAGACTGCCGGGTGGGTAGTTTGCCGTACCCGTAGGGGTCGAGGGTGGGGTAACGGCTATTCATCACAACTGTGTAATCTGTCTTTTCTTGCAGGCTCAAAAGAAATACAGATTGCTTGCAAATCCAATATTGTTTATCTGTGTTCTGGAATGTATATCATTGCGTCAGACGAATGTAAAATATCTATATTTATGATAGCTATTTAGACGTCACTTATGTTTTACACCCGTGCTAGCCCAGCCCCCGCTCTGTCGTTAGTTAAGTAACCTAACGGGTGATGACGGGACCCCGTGGCAAATGCGGATGGCATAAGAGGACGTTGTATTTTCATTGTTTTCTGCAATGATAGGTTAATGATGGGACGCATTATCTATAATACAAAGTAAAACAAACCAAAGTTTAAATCGTTGGAACAATTTAAAAGAAACCACTCGTTTATTTTTAAAACAGATATTTTTAAATACGGAGCCTTAACCACTCCTTTTAAAAGCTATCAGGTTCCTTCGGTTATATCAAGTTCACTACGTTCACGGTTTCGCCAAAACCAGTCGTAGCCCTCCGTCATTTCTTATGGATGGTCAGTAGTATTCAAGCTATGCTTGTTGGCATACGTCAAGGCATAGTGTTTGGTAGCTGCTGAGGTATTCATTTGTTGCATAGATAGATGTGTTGGTTTGGGACAGTCGCATTACCTTGTTGGCATACGTCAAGGGTATATACGGGTGGGTTCAAATTAACAAGATAATGATGGGCAGAACTTGACATGTGACTTATGATTTGTTGGCATACGTCAAGGTCATAAGAGCATGGGGCAAAAACTTATATCGGGAATTTCTAAAGAAACTGAAATTTGCAAAGAGATGCATACCATTTGGAGTTTGATGAATGTTGGTAGGATTCCTTCAACATTATCATACGATGATATTTGGATCCCGATCCTACTGTGAGTATATGATACTTATCAGGATATTCGTCACTTAACGATCAATGCTATAAACCTAGTAGGTGTCCAGAAAAGTGTCAGCGGGGTTACGCCCCCAGAGAAAAGAGGTTATTTAATTAAGGAACTTCGCGAAAGCGTTGGAAAACCTCCCTCGAAGTATCGACACCGGCCTGGCTGAACGGTTAAGCAAGTATTGTACGGTGAGAATAGTCTTGGCTAATTCTTCTTTTATGGTTTGAGGAAGGATTCGAGAAACAGTGGGAGCCATCCAGTTTAGATAAATTAAAAACCACTCTAAACTTGCAAGAGCATCATGCTAAAGAGTTTTCTTCTCTCTCTCCTAATTGCAGCGACCCTGAATATGACTGGACATAAGTTACTTTTAGAGAAAAATATACTGACGGGGCCAAACTATAAAGATTGGCTGCGGAATGTCAAAATGGCTTTGACCTATGACAAACTGGGGTACGTCCTCACCGCTACGGCACCTGCTGTCCCTGGTCCCAAATCCAGCAATGCGGATAAGGAAATCCGCAAAACCTGGGAACTAGATTGCGCGAGAGCCAAGTGCATCGTGCTTGCCTCGATGAACAATGAACATCAGAGGAGGCACGAGGATATGTCCTTAGATGGCATATTTCTCTATATAAAGGAACTTTATGGAGAGCAATCTCGTATAGCAAGATACGAGACCTCTAAGAAATTGTTTCGAGCGAGGTTGGCTGTCGGGTCATCGGTAGGTGAACATGTCCTACAGATGATTGGCTACATAGAAGAGCTCGCAGACCTTGGGACGACTTTGGATAATGAGCTCTATACAGACCTTGTTCTCCAGTCCCTTCCTCCCACCTACGCCCAGTTTATCCTCAACTTCAATCTTCAAGGAAAAGAAGTTGAACTTGCGGAACTCCTGAACATGTTAAGGAGTGCGGAGGGCACCTTGCAGAAGGCAAGGGAAACACCCGCTATGTTTGTTAGCGGTTCATCTTCTTCCGGGTCCAAGGCTAGGGCCAAAGGAAGGAAGAAGAAGGCCGCACCCAGACCTAGAGGAGGTGTTAGTAAGGTGCGAGGGAAGGGAAAGAAAAAGAAAGCAGTACCGATAGTTCGTCAGGATGAGTGCTTCCATTGTCACAGGTAAGGGCACTGGAAGAAGGATTGCAAGGCATGGAACGCCAAGAACCAGGAACCGAAGCAAGCTGTGGCTTCGACTTCAGGTGTGTTTGTAATTGAGAATTGTCTGTCGATCAACTCTACTTCCTGGGTATTGGATACCGGGTCAGGATCTCATATTTGCAATTCATTGCAGGCACTGAGAAACCGTAGAGTGCTGAAGGAAGGTGATATGATCCTCAGGGTTGCTAACGGAGCTAGCGTGGGAGCTGCGTCCGTCGGGGATTATCACCTAGGATTGACGAGTGGACACATTTTGGTTTTACATAACTGTTATTTTGTACCCAGCTTAACGTGTAATATCATATCAGTTTCCTTGTTATCAAATAAAGGTTATGATTCCACGTTTGTAAGAGATGTTGTCAACATCCACCTTAATCATGGTTTGATTGGGTCCGGTACTCTAAATAACGGCATATATGTTTTAAACCAACTCCAAATTTTCAATGTCCAGAACACACTAAAAAGAAAGTCTCCAGATTTGAATAAAGCTTTCTTATGGCATTGTAGACTGGGTCACATCAATGAGAGAAGGTTGACTAAGTTGCATAAAGAAGGATATTTGGACTCGTTCGAATATCAATCTTATGACACTTGTCAATCCTGTCTCAAAGGAAAGATGACAAAGACTCCATTTACTGGACAAGGAGTAAGAGCGAGCGAGCTCTTAGGACTCATACACAGCGATGTATGCGGTCCAATGTCTACACATGCGAGAGGTGGTTATTCCTACTTCATTACTTTTACAGATGATTTCTCTAGGTTTGGACATGTCTTCTTGATGAAGCATAAATCCGAAGCCTTTGAGAAATTCCTGGAATACAAGAGTGAAGCGGAAAACCAAACAGGCAAAAGTATTAAGACACTGAGATCTGATCGAGGTGGAGAATACTTAAGTGCCGAGTTCCTAGGTTACCTAAAAGAGAAAGGAATTCTCTCTCAGCTTACTCCTCCATACACTCCACAGCACAACGGTGTATCGGAGAGACGGAATCGAACCCTATTGGATATGGTACGATCCATGATGAGTAATGCTGAGTTACCGCGATCTTTCTGGGGGTATGCGCTAGAATCAGCGATACATCTTTTGAACAGAGTTCCAACCAAAACTGTGCCTACCACACCATATCAGATGTGGAGTGGGAAGAAACCCTATCTTCAGTACCTGAAGACGTGGGGATGTCCAGCTTTTGTAAAAAAGCAGCGTCCGGACAAGCTCGAGGCACGCTCAGTAGAGTGTAAGTTTGTGGGATATCCAAAGAACTCTACAGGATATTGCTTCTATTACGCAGAGGAACAAAAGGTTTTTGTTTCTCGTCATGCCCGCTTCTTAGAAACTGAATTTTTGGAAAATCAGAAGAGTGGGAGCGAAATAGAACTGGAAGAAATTCCAGAACCACAAACTGCTACTGAAAGTTTGGTAGAACCAGAGGTTCAAGAAGAACAGAACATTCCCGCACCCCTCCGTAGGAGTAGTAGGCCGTCTCATCCGCCTGAGAGATACTACGGTTTTCTCATAGACGGGGATAGAGAGGATTGCATCATAGATGATGATGAACCTACTGACTTCCAGCAGGCCATCCAGAGCGGCGACTCGGTACGATGGCTAGATGCAATGCGGACCGAGATGGAGTCCATGTACACCAACAAAGTATGGACTTTGGACTTTGCTCCAGATGGGGTAAAACCCATAGGATGCAAATGGATCTTCAAGAAAAAGATTGGTGTAGATGGACAGGTGGAAACCTATAAGGCTAGACTTGTTGCAAAGGGTTTTCGTCAAAGACCTGGTTTGGACTATGACGAAACTTTTTCTCCAGTGGCTATGCTCAAATCCATTCGGGTCCTTCTTGCTATTGCTGCCTTCCATGATTATGAAATCTGGCAGATGGACGTAAAGACGGCTTTTCTGAATGGAAATTTAGAAGAGAGCGTCTATATGGATCAGCCAGAGGGTTTCAATCAGAGTGGGAGCAGCGGGAAAGTATGCAAGCTGCTTAAGTCCATTTATGGACTAAAGCAGGCATCGCGGAGTTGGAACATCTGTTTTGATGAGACAGTCAAAGAATATGACTTTATCAAAAATCCAGATGAACCGTGCATATATAGTAAAGTTGTGGCCAGAAGTGTCGTATTCCTCGTCTTGTACGTGGATGACATTCTATTGATAGGAAATGACATTCCTATGCTACAATCTGTCAAAGGATTCTTGTCACACAGGTTCTCCATGAAAGACCTGGGTGATGCCTCTTACATTCTGGGGATCCGGATCTATCGAGAAAGATCCAAGAGGATGTTGGGACTTTCACAGTCCAGGTATATCGACACTGTACTGAAAAGATTCAGTATGGAAGATTCTAAGCGCGGTAATCTACCGGCTTGTCACGGAATCACCCTCTCCAAAGAGATTTCTCCCAAGACTGATTTGGAAAGGGAACGCATGTCTATTATACCCTACGCTTCTGTGGTAGGCTCTATAATGTATGCGATGTTGTGTACCAGACCAGATGTAGCTTACGCACTGAGCGTGGTAAGCCGGTATCAGTCAGACCCAGGGGAGAAGCACTGGATAGCAGTAAAGAACATTCTCAAGTACCTGAGGAGGACTAAGGAGATGTTCTTGGTTTACGGCGGAAAAGACCTCAGGTTGGAGGCCTTTGCTGATTCCTGCTTCCAGAGTGATAAGGACGATTCCAAGTCCATGTCGGGTTATGTTTTTACCCTCAATGGAGGGGCGGTGTGCTGGAAGAGCTCCAAGCAGGACACCGTTGCTGACTCGACGATGGAAGCGGAGTATATAGCTGCTTGCGATGCCGCAAAAGAAGCAGTCTGGATGAAGAAGTTCCTAACAGAACTTCAGGTGGTTCCTACCATAGTTGATCCAATACCTCTGTATTGCGACAACAACGGAGCTATAGCTTTAGCGAAGGAACCAAGGTCCCATCAGAAGTCCAGACACATCTTGAGGCGGTATCACCTGATCAGGGAGATCATTGATCGTCAGGAGATCGAGGTTCGGAGAGTTGCTTCAGAAGAGAACATTGCTGATCTATTCACAAAGGCCCTTCCTCAGATTCAGTTCGAGCGGCTACTCGAGATCATCGGACTTCGATACGCCAGTACATGGCCCTAGTGCAAGTGGGAGATTGTTAGTGTTTATGCCCTAGAAGGCCATTACTGTATCATACTAGCTTGTATATTACTTAATGGAAGCTTGGGATATTCACATGTATATAACAGTCTTGCTAAACATGGTAGTATGCTACTTGGTTTTTCTATCTTAATATGTGAGTGTACGTATTGATAGAGCTCTTAGGATCTTGCTTGTCTACCAGCGTTGTGATGGCAGTCACACTAGTGGGGGCTGGGTAGTCTACAAGCACATCCTCATTCAGGTCCCTGGTCGTTGGATTATCAAGACAGAGCATCGATACTCCGGAGTAGACTAGTGTGTACGCTTCTCATCCCAGTTGGGGAGATGGTCTGTCCCACAGCCGTCAGTACGTCGTACTGGAGATAGTATGCAGGTGCTCGTTAGGTTACGGGTACACCGGACAGGACTCACAGGGAACTGTTGGTTGGTTTGATACCAGTCGTCAGTGAACAGTTCCCAGGTGACATGAGTACAGCGTAGTCCGCAGACTTGACACTGCTACTTCGCCTCGAGTGTGTCCCACTGTTCTTAGATTGCTACCCTACCACGGCTCAAAGGAGTCGTGCAAACAGGTAGCAGTTGGGTGCAGTCCCGAGCACTTGGAGGCAGTGGCGGTTAGACAGGATTTGTCCCTCCCGGTATTGGGAGTAGATATCGTGCTGTGTCAGAGAGCCATTACGCAAAGTCCCTGGCCAGGGCAAGCGAGATTTGCTGGTAGGTTCCAGTAGTTTCTCAGGGTGTAATGGGCTTCCCTCCGACACGACTTATACCGCTATTAGGGGACTGACGCTTGCCGTCCCTCTAGGCCCGATATGCGATAGTCTTGGACGAACGGACCGGACTGTATGGAGATTGTCACATCAGACTCAGTAGGAGTTCGGATGGGTTTTCTCATCGGCCTTCTTATCGACAACTACCTGGGGACCGTTACGTACAGCTAGTGCCGCTTGCGGTCTGTGGTTAAACCCACTGCCAGCGTAGTAGTCGAGTCTCTAGAGTCCCACACAGAGAGTTTCCTACTCCAGGCGAAACGATATAGAGGTTGCATGGTTTTGCGACAAAGGGTTCGGACGCATACATGCGTTTACGCGCGTACGACTTTCGAACAGTTTTTACCAGTCGGCTTTGGTTTAAGCCAGTTACTGGTATCCGGTTATTGGATTTTTACAGTCTAAAGTTTTTCCGTATTTTTGCGGATTTGAGGGGCGTTCTCGTAATTGTACGAGAAGCTTCTAGAAGATGTGACTAAGGAGGTTACTTATGGATAAGAAAGTGAGTCATGAGGTGATTCATCATTATCATTAATTGCACCATAAATGATAATGACACATGCTTAATGAATCACCTCTTTTCATTTATGAAGCATGCTTATTCATTTCTTTTATTCATTTATTCTTAAATAAGAATGCTTCATAATATATTATGATACACTCTCTCTCTTCTCATTATCTTATCTCACATTCTCTCTCCTCAAGCTCTCATCTTCAAACCCTAATCCTTACACCTCATGAGTTGAGATCAAAGGATTAGTTAGACTAAACAATCCATAACCATCACTCTATCTCATCCTAACTTCTTTGATTAGCAATCCAAGAAGGTTAGTTGCCTCAAGTTTAGAGGTTTAGCTTGGAGTTTTTCTCTCGGGTGGATCGTCTACTACCTAGAGAAGGCCGAGGAGAACAAGGAGATCGTAAAGACGAAGGACTAGTTTCGATAGGTATAATCCCTAAGCATAGTAGTTTAGAATAACTATATGTTTGGTTAGTTATCGTTTAGCTTTGATTCAAGCGGTTAGTCGATGTTCGTTCTTTAAACTTGATCGTTTTTGAAATTTCCGCCTCCCCACAAGTACTGGGGTGTACTACATCGACTTACAACCTCCCCCTCTTGCTATAAGTGGCCGGCCCCCTCTCTCTCCTCACTCTCTCTCTCACTTGTTGTTTCACTTGAAAAGATATGATAGTATTTGGGGTGCATGGAATTTTACAGTTCATTTCATTCCATCACCCAATTCCCTCGGCAACTTCATTAACCGATCGTCCACGGATTTAGACGAAGTGAGACAAAGTCATCTACTCATTCTCTACATCATTCTTGGTCGTCTCTTTTAGCAAACTTGACGATCGAGTTGCCTCAAGTCAGAGGCGGGAGCCCGTTTAAAGAATCGTCGATGTGGTGCCACCTCGACGAGGATATCGGAGATCGACGAGATCGGAGCAGCCGCAACGGAGCGTGGGATGATGGTTGAAGAACGAAGGACTCGGATCGTTCGGTATAACCTTTCTACACTCTTTACAGTTTGTTAGTTTAGCAATAATGGCGGATCCGGGTTAAAGTATACGATAGCGCCAGTTTAAAAGTTTTTGTTCCGCATTTGGTGTCTGTAGACGGCCGGGGCACTAGCGTAGACTTACAGTGGTATCAAAGCCTCACCAATTTGCTATACTAACTTGTGCTAACGCGTTTAAAACATCGATCGAACCGGAAATTAAAAATCACATTTTTTCAATATGACAGTTTCTGTTGATTTTAAACGGTGCCCTAAAATTTTTCTACACATCTCAGAATACTGTGCAGGCTTTTCTAAGAACCACGACAAAATTTGGGCACGTGACCCCACCAAACCGCCGCGGAAACGCGGTCAAACTCATGGTTTGACCGCGCATCCGCGGCCACTTGGTGAGCTCATGCTCCAAAATTTGTGCAGTGAGTTCTCTGTTGGATTTTGTGGTTTTTGGTAAATATCGTTTTGGTCCAGATTTTGTTACTGTTCACCAGTAAGTCGTGGGGCCCACTTTTTGATATTTGGTCGATCGAAATTTAAACACGTTAGTTTACAGTGCTTACATTATATCTCCGACCGGGAATGTCATTTGATCGGTAAACTGCGTCTGATTGCTATAGTTCTTTTAGACGGGTTTGCGAACGTGACATTCGCGTTGATGTTCTGTGTTGTGCTGTGATGTTGCGGATTTGTCGTGGTGGATAGCAGTGTGCAATGGTAGTACAGTTTGAGTTTATTTGTACATTTGATATTGCGGGGCGAGCGTCCAACTTGTGGACTGCCGTCACTGCCTGTTGTATTATATTCTTTTGGGGCACGACCAGGTTGCGGTCGATGTACCTATTGTACTATTTTTCATTACTGTACTAGCTTTTGCCCCGCGACGGAGTGCACGGATAGCCGGGTTCTGGGGGGCAACGGGTCCGCATCTCATGGCTTTGAGAGGCAGAGGGGTCCCACTCTAGAATTGGCAGACTATTCGCCGCATTCGTAGGGGGTACAGGTTGACCCAAGAAGGGGTGCCCAAGCTTACCGGATTCCGTGAAGTGCTGGGTGGTCCATTCACTATGTTGTAGGGGGCTGCCTCGCTTCAGGTTTTGGCGGGTAACTTGCCGCACCCGTAGGGGTCTAGGTTTCATTGCATAGGCTATCCACACGACAGGGGAACGTCGGGTTTCAGCAGCGGCTCTGTGAAACCCGGGGATCCCAGATATCTGTATTGTTCTGTGATGCTTATTACTTTTCTGTAATGTTGCATACTATCATGCCTGGAGCGATTATTGTATATTGGTTTATATACTATTAGATGTTGTATATGTTTTACACCCGCGCTAGTCCAGTCCCCGCTCTGTCGTTAGTTAAGTAACCTAACGAGCGATGACGGGACCCAGTGACGAATGCGGATGCCATATACGTACATTTTATTTTCGTTCTTTTCTGGTGTGATTAATGATGGGACTGCGTTGATTCTGATCAATGCAAAGTAAAACAAACCTGTTTGCAGTTGTTGGAACAAATTTAAAAAGTGTTATTGCAAAGACGTTTTCTTTTGTTATGCATAGCTGTATTCAGTGGAATATCCTGCACCTAATTCGACGGGGCAAGGGTTGATATCCCTTCACCGGGACTGACTCCTTGGGCAGAAGTTTGCGTCAGGGTAATAACTTCACTATAGTCGATTACATGTTGCTTTGCATAGCGGTATTCAGTGGAATATCCTGCACCTCATTCCACGAGGAAAGAGCCGAGATCCCTTTACCGGGAGTGACATCTTTAGCAAAAGGTTTTCGCCACTATATTTTAAAAAAGCTATCAGGTTCCTTCAGCGATATCAAGTTCACTACGTTAAAGGATTTTAGCCAAAAACAAGTCGTAGCCCTCCGTCATTTCATATGAATGGTTAGTAGTATTCAAGCTATGTTGGTCTAGCCCTTAGCTAGGACATAGTGATTGGTAGCTGCTGGGGTGTTCACATGTTGCATAGATAGATGCGTTGGTTTGGGACAGTCGTACAGCCTTGTTGGCCCTTAGTCAAGGGCGAGTACGGGTGGGTTCAAATTAACAAGATAATGATGGGAAGAACTTGACATGTGACTTATGATGGGCTGGCCCTTAGTCACGATCATAAGAGCATGGGGCAAAAAAACTATATCGGGAGTTTCTAAAGAAACTGAAACTTGCCAAGTATGCGCATACCTTCTGGAGTATGAGTAACGTGGATGCATTCCATCACGTTATCATGCGATGAGAGTTGGATCCCGATTACCACTGATGAGTTGGTTTACTCTTCGGGTGATCCCGATTGATTCTTCTTTAGGTTTGGAGGAGAATTTGACAGGACAGTGGGAGGTTTCCGGATTAGATAAAGTGATGATCATTCTGATCTAGGTTAGAGTGCACGCAGAGTGTTTCTTTTCTCTCTCTCTTTGGCAGCGACCTTTGACCGACCCTAGACTATGACTCAGTGACCAGGTTGACCGAACCTTCTTAACATACTGGCTTTTGGATTGTCTATGTTGCATAAGTCATTGCCACTCCTTCTTTTACCCTTTGCATTTCTCAGAACACCCGTATTACTACGGATATCCACTTCCATTGGATAGATCCATCGTATGGTTATATACGAACTCGAAGGGACTTCTTCGAGGATGGATCCAGGTTCAGAAGAAATAGAATTGGTTTATTCAGTTGTCTTTTATTATCACCTTCTCTCAGGTTGCGAGAGCTCCTTGGTTTAGGAGAGTACACCTATTATGCTTATTGGATAGTCTTATTCCAAACCATAGGCTGGTGCCGAAAGGTAGGGAATGAAGAAAACCAATTAGCCTAAGTAGGGTGTGCAGAAGGTAATATGTAAAGACAAAATAAAGGGATTAGAAAGAGGGCAAAGTAAATTGCGACTGATATCATTCACGACCAAAACCGCGTACTTCATCGCCGCTGCTTTTTCACCTTTAAAAGAATAAGGTATTATTCATTTGTCTTTTATCATCACCTTCTCTCGAGATGCGAGTACTCCTTGGTTTAGGAGGGTACACCTATTATGCTTACTGGATAGTCTTCTTCCAAACCATAGGCTGGTGCCGAACGGTAGGGAAGGAAGAAAACCATTTAGCCTAACGATGGTGTACAGAAGGTAACGACTAAAGACAAATAAAGGGATTTAGAGAGACGGCAATAAAATATACGGTTGAAGTCATGAATTGGATTATGGAAGAGGCATTGCTATGAATACCATGTTACCCCTACGAAACATTTTCATGTTTCAGTGCATTGTTGAAGAAAAACCGTTTTCCCGATTAGACACTTACTCCAAGGGTATGTATTTACCAGGTTTCATTCTCATATCTGTATGGTTTTACAGATGATGAGTGGGAGTAAGATATTGGGAATTAGGTGATCATCCTCATTATATCGGAATTCGTTGTAATTGGTGATATTTGAGGAAATCGCCAGGGTACAGTTTTCAACCTACGACGCACAGGTTTTGAGTTGTTTAACTCAGCGGACTTATACAGAGTATTGTATGTTGTCCAGTGTCCATAAGGACAAAAGGGTAGGTCCTCGTACTATGTTCTGTTTACTTATAACTTCTCTAGTATTTAGACGAGTGTTTCGTAGAAATACAAGGTCTAAGTTTTGAGAAGTTGTGGGTATAAGAATAAAGTAGAGAACCAAGTATCACAAGTATCGGGATTCTTCAAAGAGATCGAAGATGTAGATTCTTGTGATTGGTATTCAGATAATAGTAATGGTTTTGAGAAACGTGTTTCTCTTTCAGGTTGCTCATAATTGGATGGATTCCTAAGTTGAGTAATGCTGATTAGCCTCTTTCCATTAAGATGATATGCACTGGAGACAGCTGCATGATTAGAATCTGGTTCCAATTAAATAAGTGCCAATGTTTCTATATTGGATATAGAATAGTTCGTACCTTAAAAGATATTAAGGTACGGGGAGTTGTCCAGCATATGCTTAAAACCAGACTCTGGATAACTCAGGGCACGTTTCTGTAATGGCTGTTTGTGGGTTGACCCTGGCTATGACGAGGGTTGATATTCTACCATTTGGAAGATCAATAGTGATATTGTTCTTGACTTGCCACAGTTTTAGTAAAAATGGATCTTTTTCAGAAAACAGTAGTGGGAGTATGGTAGAACTGGAAGTGATTCCAGAACCGCGAACGATTACGGAAAATTTAATAGGACCTATATATTCAATCAGGTTTGACATTCCAATAGCCACTCCGCAGGTATGGTAGGTAACCTCAGACGCCCGAGAGGTACTTCGGTAGCCTCAGAGACGGTGACAGGGAGGTTCTTATCTACCAAGACTTGACACTACTGTTGTTCCAGGATATGAGACCCGGTAGGAGGGTTGTCGTAGTCAGTAGGAGCATTGGAAGCATAGTGGGCAAGTAGCTTATATCTATTTATAGACTTGAGCAGTTATAGCGGAGATAGATCATCTAATTTTGATATGACAGTCATGAGTTTGACTTCAATCAGAATAGGGGATGGATCTGTTAAGAAGGTTGTAGGGTGTGATGTCATGGTATCTGGATGACATACACAGAGTAGGAAGTAAAATTCATATACTACGATCGGTTGTACTGTGGTCGTCACACAGTTGTTTCTCCAGACAGGATATGGATATAATATTTGACATTCTGGTTTCTGGATCTATGGTTTTAGATCTGGATTTGGGTAGTTTCCCAATGTGGGTACTTTGATAGATATTCTAATGGTTTTTGGATTTGATGACTCCTAGCATGGTGGTGTACCTGCAGGTGATGGAGTCACCCTCTCTAAAGGTGTCGTATAGACTAAAGGGGAGAGGGATGTGCATGATTGGCAGATCACTTGCTTAGGCAATTGAGTCAATCATGAGATGTCAAGTACCACACCGGATGTTGTTTTTGCACTAGATGAAATAAGTTTGTATTAATCCAATCCTGGAGAAACATAAGGAAGCAGTTTTAGAACATAAGTACATGTTCTACGGATTTGATGATGGCAGACTCCTTCGGGAGACGGTTATCATTCCAAGCTTCAAAGGTGACAAGGTTGACAGAGTGATTGTCAGAGTTATAGTTTTTCCCTCTGACGAAGAGGGACAGTATTATGGACAGGTGGTCCAAGAGGATGCTGTGGGTGGCATGGTGCCGGATACTGATTAGGTTCAGTGATCGATACAGTCTAAGAAGTTTGGATTTGGAGTTCATTTATGAACTAGGTCCCATCAGATATCCAGACATATTCTAAGACAGGTATTACTCGATTCGGGAGATGGCTTTCTCCGCGAACTTGAGATTAAGAGAGATATAGAAAGAAACTTCTAGGAGGATCCACTCACTAAGGCTATTTCTCGAACACAATAGTTTTACAAACGGGCTTTGTGATACTGATTAGTAGAGGAGTTGGGTGTTGGTTTCACACGGGCTGTGAGTACGCAACATCGCAATAATTAGCCTTGAGTGCAAGTGGGAGATTGTTGGAGATAGTGCCCTCATAGTCAATTATTGGATCATAGGTACGTGATTGCAATGATTGCGGAGGACCTATACCGGTAGGACAGTCTTACTCAAAATGATAGTATGCTATCTGGTTTGCCTTTATCAGTCGTGTACATGATCAGGTGACTGATTACATGTTGCACTTTGATAGAGCCCTTAGGATCTTGCTTTACCACCAACAGTATGATGGCGATCATATACGTGAGAGTTGGGTGGTTTATACGCATATCCTTAATTGTGGTCCGTAGTCGTGGGAGTTTCGAGACAGAGCATCGATACTCCGGAGTAGACTAGTGTGTACAGTCGAGACCCCGACGAGGGGCGGTGGCCGGTCTCACAAGCCACTGGTGTCAGTTGGATCACCTAAGATGTATACAGGTGCTCATTGGGTTATGAGTACACCGGACAGGACTCGCCGGGAATCTGCTAGTTAGTATTATATCTACCGTCAGATAGCAGTTCCCTGGTGACATGTGTACAGGTTAGTTCATCGACCTGAGGTCGTCATTTGTCTCGTGTGAGTTCCCACTGTGCTTTGATTTCTACCCTACCACGGCTCAAAGGAGTCGTGCAAACAGGTAGTTTTTGGGTACAGTCCCGAGCCATATGGAGGCACGTGAGCGGATCGGCAGGGGATTCGTCTCTCCCGGTATTGGGGGCGAGGTCGTACTGTGTCTAGGAGAGCCATTACACAAAGTCCATGGCCATGGCAGGAGATTTACTGGTAGGTACTCCAGTAGTATCTCAGGGCGTTATTGGGCTTCACTCCGACACGACTTATACTGCTATTGGGGGTCTGACGTTACTAGCCCCCTAGGCAGATATGCGATACTCATAGACGAACGGACCGGACTGTATATACATTGTCACTGTTAGGCTCAGTAGGGTTTTCCGGATGAGTGCGCTCATCGGCATCCCTTGAGGTCAGTCCATGGGCAGCCGTTACGCATTGCTAGTGCCGCTGACGGTTTGTGGTTAAACCCACTGCCAGGGTACTGACGAGTCATTAGAGTCCCCCACAGACAGTTTCCCAAGTTCGGGCGAAACGTTGTAGAGGCCGTATGGTTTTATGGCAGGGTTCGGAAAATGCACGTGCGTTTACGCACGTGTTATTTTTCGGGCAGATGATACTGGTCGGCTTTGGTTTAAGCCGGATCCGAGTATTATATTGAGTAGGTATAATATCTTTGTCTCAGTTGCATTTGTATTCGGTCGTAATACAAATGCGGGTATATTTATACAGTTTCGGGGTTGTCCTGAAATTCGTTTCAGGATCACTTTTGGAAGTTGCCAGTTTCCAGTTTTCTATCAGCCGTCTTTTAACATTCGGTTAAAGACGGATTTATCTTTTCTTGGATGAGAGTGAGTCGTGCTTCTAGAAGGTTCTAGAAGGTTCTAGAATTTGGTGACAAGGCTAAGTGACTCATGCTTTGATTTCATTGTATTCTTGTTTTCCTTAAGATATTTGTTTAAGATATTTTGCTTAAGGTTACTCTCTTTCTCCTACGGTCACCTCCCCCTCTTGCTATAAGTGGCCGGCCCCCCCTCTCTCCTCACTCTCTCTCTCACTTGTTGTTTCACTTGAAAAGATATGATAGTATTTGGGGTGCATGGAATTTTACAGTTCATTTCATTCCATCACCCAATTCCCTCGGCAACTTCATTAACCGATCGTCCACGGATTTGGACGAAGTGAGACAAAGTCATCTACTCATTCTCTACATCATTCTTGGTCGTCTCTTTTAGCAAACTTGACGATCGAGTTGCCTCAAGTCAGAGGCGGGAGCCCGTTTAAAGAATCGTCGATGTGGTGCCACCTCGACGAGGATATCGGAGATCGACGAGATCGGAGCAGCCGCAACGGAGCGTGGGATGATGGTTGAAGAAGGAAGGACTCGGATCGTTCGGTATAACCTTTCTACACTCTTTACAGTTTGTTAGTTTAGCAATAATGGCAGATCCGGGTTAAAGTATACGATAGCGCCTGTTTAAAAGTTTTTGTTCCGCATTTGGCGTCTGTAGACGGCCGGGGCGCTAGCGTAGACTTACACCTGATCCGGTATCCAATACCCAGGATGTAGAGTTTATTGATAGACAATTTTCAATAACATACACACCTGAAGCTGAAGCCGCAACTTATTTCAGATCCTGGTTTCTGGCCTTCCAAGCCCTGCAATCCTTTTTCCAGTGTCCACTCTTGTGACAGTAAAATCATTCTTCCTTTCCCACAAGGTTTCCCGCTACCTTTGTTTCCTTTGTCTTTCCCTTCTTATCCACTTTACTAACACCGCCCCTTGGTTTGGCGGGGGCTTTCTTCTTTTTTCCCTTGGCTTTTGCCTTGGACCTAGAAGAGGAAGATCCTCCTACAAACAAAGTGGATGTTTCCCTACCTTTCTGTAGGGTGCCCTCTGCACTCCTCAGCATGTTGAGGAGTTCTGAAAGTTCAACTTCTTTTTCTTGCAAGTTGAAGTTCAGGATAAACTGGGCGTAAGTGGAAGGAAGGGACTGGAGAATCAATTCCGTGTAGAGCTCGTTCTCTAACGTGGTTCCAAGGTCCGCGAGCTCCTCAATGAAGCCAATCATCTTAAGCATGTGTTCCGCTATCGATGATCCGATGACCAATCTCGCCGAAAACAACTTTTTCGAGACTTCGTATCTGGTGATACGGGATTTCTCTCCATACAATTCTTTTGTATGGAGAAATATGGATTCAAGGTCCATATTCTCATGCCTCCTCTGATATTCATTGTCCATAGAGGCAAGCACGAGGCACTTGGCCTTCGCGCGGTCGATTTCCCAGGTTTTACGGATTTCCTTATCCGCGATGCTGGTTTTGGGACCGGGACAGGGGGAGCTTTGGTGGTAAGGAGATACCCCAACTTGTCATAAGTGATTGCCATTTTGACATTCCTGAGCCAATCTTTGTAGTTTGGCCCTGTCAGTATGTTTTTATCTAGTAGTAACTTAAGTCCAGTCATGATGTTTGGTCGCTGCAATTAGGAGAGAGAGAGAAGAAACACTTTAGCATGATGCTCTTGCAAGTTTAGAGTGGTTTTTAATTTGTCTAAACAGGATGGCTCCCACAGTCTCTCGAATCCCTCCTCAAACCAAAAAGGAAGAATTAGTCTGGATCAATCTCACCGTATAATACTTGCTTAACCGTTCAGCCAGGACAATGTTGTTACTTCGAGGGAGGTTTTCCAACGCTTTCGCGAAGTTCCTTAATTAAATAACCTCTTTTCCCTGTGGGCGTAGCCCCGCTAACACCTTTCTAGACACCTACTTGGTTTATAGTATTGATCGTTAAGTGAGAAATTTCCCAAGGAGTAGCATATACTCACAGTAGGATCGGGATCCAAATATCATCGCGGGACAAAACTGAAGAATTCCTACCAGAATCATCACACTCCAAATGGTATGCAGCGCTAGCAAGTTTCAGTTTCTTTTGAAACTCCCGATGTAGATTTGTGCCCCATGCTCTTATGACCTTGACTTTGGCCAACAAATCATAAGTCACATGTCAAGTTCTATCCGTCATTTTCCAGGTTAATTTGAACCCATCCGTACGTACCCTTGACTTTGGCCAACAAGGCAGTACGACTATCCCAAACCAACACATCTATCTTGTAGGGTTCCTAGGCACGCTAAGTAGGTCTCACAAGGCATCAACCATGCCAATTTCTAATTTTTCAAGTGCCGAGAAACCGTAATACGGATTCGTTGACTAGAGTTTAGGCGAAAAGTGAAACTAGTTAATATTTTAACTAACAGAAAGAGGCTACAACCTTTGTAGATCTGGTTCTCCACTTCCTTAGCTCCACGTAGACGTCCTCTCGCTGTCCATGTCGGATCCCGGACTCTAGCATCGGCTTCATCGGAGAAATGGGCGGGGTAGGTCATCGGCTTCGATGCCGAAGATGATCTACGTCGAGGCAACACAAGATCAAGCTCCAACTTCACCAAGCTATGAAACTTATGAAGAAAACACCCTATACTTCTTGGCAAGAGGTAGAGGATGAAGAAATAGGAAGTGGGTTCACTTTAGAATTGGATTTCTCACTCTTTTACTCAAGATGCCATTAATGGAGGCAAGTTTCCTTCTTGAAGAAGAAGAAGAAGTAGATGAAGATGATAGAATATGATAAGTATTGCTTTTTTAAAAAGAAACTAATATCAATACTTATCATATACTAACCATAGTCAAGTGTAGAGAGTAAACTAGGGTTAGGTGAATGGTTAGGTTAAGGGAAGCAAACAAAATGGTCAACTTTTCAACTCTTCATGAAGCTTCATGAAAGAAACAAGAAAAGCCACCATTTCCTTTTTGCTTTTCCAAAATAAATAAACAAAATAAATAAATGAATAAGTAAACAAAACCCTAACCATTCATATAACCATGGTTTAATCTTTACACAAACTCAAGTTTACATGTATCATCAAACATGATACAATCAAGTGTACACAAAAATATATCACATATACAATGTGCACATCAAGTGAGAAAATCCAATTAAAGTAAACCAATACTAGCTAATGCAAAGTACTATATCAAATATATAATTATACATTAAATCATTAAATCAACACTTGATTCAACGATCCGGTCATATCGCACATAACCGACTAGTATACAATGTATCGACTTATCGAATCAATCTTCGATTCGATAACTAGGTTATATCGCATACAACCAATCGAAACATTCATCGCGAGAATGAAATACGGTATCAAATACACGCATTATTCTCGGTCCCGCACATATCTCATATGCGCTCCTATTTCGTTTCGCTTTTGCCAGGAAACCTCTGTGTAGGACTCTAAAGACTCGTCAATACGCCGGCAGCAGATGATGATCATATCAAGCACCCACAAGCCGCAAGCGGTCTGCTAAACGTAACGGCCACCCGGGTATTGAGCGATCAGAAGATCGACGAGCAAGCCCGCTCACACTTCTGTGAATCCAACCAGTAACACTTACCGTACTGTCCGGTCTGTTCGTCTGATATGTCGCATATCAAGTCTAGGGGTGGTAAACGTCAGACCCCAATAACCGATAAGTCGTGCCGATGTGAGGCTCATAACGGGTTGAGAAACTACTGGTAACACTAGCCAGCAAATCTCTGATCAGCCCTGGCCAGGGACTTCCCTGTTACGGCCAATCGAGCACATCGCAAAATCAACCCCCAATACCGGGAGAGACGAAACCCCTCCTATCGCTCATTGCCTCCATGTGACTCGGGACTGTACCCAAAAACCACCGTTTTGCACGCCCTCATGGACGTGGTAAGGTGGAGATCAAAGCACAGTGGGAATCACACAAGACTCTATGACGATCTCGGGTCTACAGACTAACCTGCACAAGTGTCACCTGAGAACCGCCATCTGACGTGAGGTATAATACCATCCTGGAGTTCTCGGCGAGTCCGTCCAGTTTACCCAGTCTCCACTGAGCACCCGTATACCATCTCTGATGTCAAACACCAAAGGATATGGGATCATCCATCGCCCATCTCATGGGTCGAGAAGCGTATACGCTAGTCTATACTGGAATATCGATGCCCCGTCTCGATACACCAACGACCAGGGACCTTGAAGGATGCACTTATGGACTACCATGTCCCCACTAGTATGATCTGCATCATAGTCCAGGTAATCAAGTACACATCCTAAGGGCTTTACCAACATGTAACTATAAGACAGTTTAAAGAGACTAGTATACATGTTAAGATAAAGAGTAACCAGATAGCATACTATCATATCGAGCAAGAAAGTCATCTCTATATATGTCCAAGCATCCAATATAATATACATCATCTGTACAATACTGGCCTCTAGGGCATAGATACAACTAACAATCTCCCACTTGCACTAGGGCCAGTTGCTGTAGTATCGCATACCGAGCATCCCGAAGAGTCTCTCAAACTGTATCTGGGGAATGGCCTTCGTGAGTGGATCCGCCGTGTTGTTCTTCGTGTCAACCCTCCTAACCTCGATCTCCCGGCGATCAACTATCTCCCGGATCAGGTGATACCGCCTCAGAATATGCCTGGATCGCTGATGGGACCTGGGTTCCTTGGCCAAAGCCACCGCTCCATTGTTATCGCAATACAAAGGTATTGGATGCTCAATGGATGGAACCACTCCAAGTTCAGTAATGAACTTCTTGATCCAGACAGCCTCTTTGGCAGCATCGTTGGCAGCGATGTATTCAGCCTCCATCGTCGAGTCTGCCACGGTTTCCTGCTTGGAACTCTTCCAGCTAACCGCCCCTCCGTAAAGAGTAAAGACAAATCCCGACTGCGACTTAGAGTCGTCCTTATCACTCTGGAAGCTCGAATCGGTAAAGGACTCCACTTGGAGTTCTCCGTTACCATACACCAAGAGCATCTCTTTAGTCCTTCGTAAATACTTGAGAATGCTCTTCACACCTGTCCAGTGACTCTCTCCAGGATCAGCTTGATACCTGCTCACTACACTTAGTGAGTATGCAACATCGGGTCTGGTACATAGCATCGCGTACATGATAGAGCCTACAGCCGAAGCATAGGGTATCCCTTGCATGCGAGCTCTCTCCAAATCAGTCTTGGGAAACATCTCTTTGGAGAGAGTGACTCCAGAGATCGTGGGCAAGTTCCCACGCTTGGATTCTTCCATACTAAACCTCTTTAGTATGGTGTTAATGTACCTGGATTGGGACAATCCCAATATCCGTTTGGATCTATCTCTATAGATCCTAATTCCCAATATGCAGGAGGCATCACCAAGATCTTTCATTGAGAATCTTTGTGATAAGAAGAGCTTGACCGATTGCAGCATAGGAATATCATTTCCTATCAAGAGTATGTCGTCCACGTACAATACGAGGAAGACAACCTTACTCTCTGCCACCTTCTTGTAAATACAAGGTTCATCTGGGTTTTTGACGAAATCAAACTCTTTGATAACGACGTCAAAGCAGATGTTCCAACTCCGCGATGCTTGCTTTAATTCATAAATGGATTTAAGCAGCTTGCACACCTTCCCGCTGCTCCCACTGTCTACGAAGCCCTCTGGCTGAGTCATGTACACGCACTCTTCTAAATCACCATTTAGAAAGGCGGTCTTAACATCCATTTGCCAGATTTCGTAGTCATGATATGCAGCGATGGAAAGCATGATCCGGAAGGATTTAAGCATAGCCACTGGAGAAAAGGTTTCGTCATAGTCCACACCTGGTCTTTGACGAAACCCTTTGCAACAAGTCTAGCTTTGAAAGTCTCTACTTTCCCATCTACACCAAGTTTTTTCTTGAAGATCCACTTGCTCCCAATGGGTTTTACCCCATCAGGAGCAGCTTCCAAAGTCCATACTTTGTTGGTGTACATGGATTCCATCTCGGACCGCATAGCATCCAGCCATTTCACTGAGTCCCTACTCGTGATGGCCTGCTCGAAACTAGTTGGGTCATCATCCTCCATGATGCAATCCTCGCTCCCACCATCCATGAGAAAACCGTAGTATCTCTCAGGTTGGCGAGGAACCCTACTAGATCGGCGGAGAGGCTGAGGTTCATTGGGAGCCACTGAATCTTCTGGTTCCACTAAATCTTCTGTTGTGTTTTGTTCAGCTGGAATCTCTTCCAGTTCTACCTCACAGCCACTAATCTCTTTTGCAAGAAATTCCTTTTCTAAAAAGGTGGCATGTTGAGCAACAAATACTCTTTGTTCCTCACTGTGGTAGAAGATATACCCTCGCGAATGTTTGGGATATCCACCAAATTTACACAAAACAGACCTTGCCTCGAGTTTGTCCGGTTTTTGTCTTTTGACATAGGCCGGGCAACCCCATATCTTTATAAAATTAAGATATGGTCTCTTCCCTTCACATATCTCATATGGTGTGGTAGGCACAGATTTGGTGGGAACCCTATTCAGTAGGTATGCTGCTGTTTCCAGTGCATATCCCCAGAAGGAAACAGGTAACTCAGCTACACTCATCATAGAGCGCACCATATCTAATAGGGTGCGGTTCCTCCGTTCTGATACACCGTTGTGCTGTGGTGTATATGGAGGAGTTAGCTGAGAGAGAATCCCATTCTCTTTTAGGAAGTCCAGGAATTGAATGCTCAAGTATCCACCTCCTCGATCAGATCGAAGGATTTTAATACTTTTTCCGGTTTGGTTCTCGACTTCTTGTTTATATTCTCTAAATTTCACAAAAGCTTCAGATTTGTGTTTCATCAGGAACACATATCCGAATCTAGAGAGATCGTCAGTGAATGTAATGAAGTACGAAGAACCATCCCTGGCATGTGTAGACATGGGACCGCATACATCACTATGTATTAGTCCCAAGAGTTCGGTAACTCTTTCTCCGTGTCCCGTAAACGGAGTTTTGGTCATCTTGCCTTTGAGACATGACTGGCAAGTGTCATAAGATGAAAATTCAAACGGATTTAAATATCCATCCTTATGCAACTTAGCTAGTCGTGTCGCATTGATGTGACCCAGTCTACAATGCCACAAGAAGGATTCGTTCAGTTCAGAACTCTTCCTCTTGTGTGTGTTTGTTATGCTCAGAACTGTTGATTGATTTAGAACATAAATGCCATTGCACAACGTGCTTGATCCAACCAACTTTTCGTTACGGAAAATGTTCATAACATTGTCCTATAATACAAAATTATATCTCTCTTTACTCAATAAAGAAACCGATATAATGTTGCATATCAGGTTCGGCATGTAATAGCATTCGTTCAGAACCAATGTATTACCAGTTGGTAATGCAAGGTGATAATCCCCGACAGTCTTAGCTGCAACAATTGCACCATTTCCAACTCTAATGTCTTTATCACCTTCTCCAAGTTCTCTACCTTTCCTGAGCCCATGTAACTGATTACATATATGGGATCCTGACCCGGTATCTAATACCCAGGACGTGGAGCAAATGGAGAAACAGTTCTCTGTAACGAACACACCCGAAGAAAATGCATCATCATGTACTTTCTTCATTCGGATGGCATGGGAATCCTGGTATTCCCCTATGTCCTGTTCATTCCTATAACCCTTATAAGAAAGAACGGAACCAACGTTCCCCAGCACAGTATAACATGCGGGTTCGGTCAATACATCCATATTATTATCTTTATTAGGGCATGACATGGTCGCTACCTGGAGAGAGAGAGAAGAAAACACTTTAGCGTATGCTCATGCAAGATCAGATTGGTTATTATCTTATCTAATCAGGATGGCTCCCACTGGTTTTTATCAAATCTTCCTTCAAACCCTAAAAGGAAAGACTAGCCGGGATTAATTACACCCTACAACTTCGTCGATCTTTCAGGCAGGCTAGTGTTGGTATTTTGAGGGAGGTTCCCCGTGCTTTCGCACGGACCTAATTAAAGTAAACCTCGTTTTCCCAGAGGCGTAACCCCGTTGACACCTTTCTAGACACCTACTTGATCGGCTAATTGTAATGTGTAAAGCTCTCCCAGGAGTAACTCTTACTCGCAGTGTGTATCGGGATCCAACTATCTCATAGAAGGTATGCAATCTCATTGCAAATTTCAACACTTGAAATTCCCGATAATATTTTGCCCCAAGCATCCTATGACCTTGACGGAGGTCAACAAACCACAGGCTGCAAGTCAAGTTCAACCCGTCATTTCTTGATTGAATCAAACCCACCCGCACGACCCTTGACGGAGGTCAACAAGGTCGTACGACTACCCTAATCCAATCTGCATCATATGCATAAACAAATAAATACTAGTTAGCTACCGCACACTACGCCTTGACGGAGGTCAACAAACGTAGTACGAATATTAAGTAGGATTTTTCTGAAATGACGGAGGGCTACGTCAGGTTTTTCTGAAAACCATGAGCGTAATGAACTTGATATCGTTGTAGAATCGAGTGAATTTTGAAATGGAGTGTTCTTGAGGCTTTTCTAGTTTTGCTAAAGGGGTCACTCCCGGTGAAGGGATCGTCGGCCCTTTCCTCATCGAATGAGGTGCGGGATATATCATATATATCACTGTGCAAAGCAGAAACTATAGAAGCAATCAAAAGTCAAACCGAGTGTGTAGCATCTGCCAGTTATTGCTAAAGGAGTCACTCCCGGTGAAGGGATCTCGGTCCTTTCCTCATCGAATAAGGTGCAGGATATATCACATATACCACTGTGCAAAGCAAGAACTGTAGCTACCTGTTTTATTTAAAATTTGATTCTACAACATCTTAGGTTTCTTTTCTTTCATTAATCACATTAATGAAGTCCCATCATTTAAGTCACCTAAACATCACAGATAAATACGACGTACACTTATGCCATCCGCATTCGCCTCGATGTCCCCTCGTGCACCGTTAGGTTAGGTAACTAACGACAGAGCAGGGCAGGGCTAGTGCGGGTGAAAAACATAAGTAACGTCTATATAATATATCATATATACTATATACTGTATCCATCAGAACAAATCAAATGATCACATCACAGATAACACACCAGAAAATATCATATGAAATATTGGATATACTAGGACGTCCGTGTTTTCAATACGAGCCAGTATAAAACACGAATTCCACGGTCGTGATGAATAGCCAATCCCATACCCCTAGACCCCTACGAGAGCGGTAAGCAACCCAACCAATTCTAGGGTTAGGAGACCCGGACTCGACTCCTCGAGATGGTCTCCCACTGGACCCTAGAACCCGGTTACTTATGCTCCCCTCCTTGGGTCTATCCTAATGCGGAAAAGTAAATAATATACAAAATGTGACATCTTCCGCTACCTGGAAGTGTCCCAATAAAAGAATATTACATACAAGTTTTTACAAGAATTAAAAAGAAAAACACTCATCTCACATAAAAACCCCCGGCTATTCTAACACTACGATCCAATATAACATATCCAGCAACACATAACATCACATGTCATCAAAGTAAGTAAGTATGCATACCCCAATTGTCGTTGACGTATAGCAACGAAACCGGCGATATCGACATACTACACTTACGGTCACAGAAAAGAAAGTGTAAAACTACAACAGTTGGAATCCGCAACCTCTTTAGACATCGTATGCCTAATCAAATGAAATACTTAGACATCACATGCCTAACAATTATAAACCCCGCATTTTAGTCTCTTTATCGAAAACTCTTTTCAATATCAAGTGAGACTAAACTGCTAGATTTATAACATTCATTCAGTTATCTCTTAACTGTTTGTGAATTCCAATTATTGTATCCCATTCCGGATAAATAGAAAATATTAAACTTTCCGATCGAACATTCGAACACCCAAGTTTTCCCGAAACCGTTCAACACATGAAATAAGTTCAAAGATATTCATTTCATGCCTCAGTACCAACGGTCCAGCCGTAGAAGGGTCAAGCCAACGCCTCACATGTGGCACGCCGTACTGCCCCAAACCCGAAGGTTCAAAGGGTAGTTCAAGACGGTCACATAATCGAGTAAAGGTTTGTTGTCTTCTAGAGGGACCATCGCGTTACTTGCACTACTCAGAACGTCCTTAAACCATAGAAAAATCCAACACTTGGAAATTTTCCGGCAGGGGAAAGATTGGGTATTTACATCCGGTCGAACTTTTTAACATATTCTAAAATATCCGGAAAGCCACATAGACAAAATCTGATAATCCGATCGAATCATCTACGCCCCAAAACATCCCAGAAAACTCAACTCTTGAGTGCAAATTAAAAATTCCGAGAAAACTCAGCACCTGAAAACATGAATTACTGTGCAAACTTTGGAGGCAAATCCCATCAATTGGCCGCGGAACCGCCGCGGAAGCTAGGCTTCTGCCGCGGTTCCGCCGTGCTTTAGATGCATCATGAGGTAATTTTTGCACCGTAATTCTTAGAATTCCCTGCTGAATTTTTTAAGCATTTTTAATCTGGAAAAAACCCCGTTTTTGAAAAAAGTCCAGAGAGCATGAATGATTAGGGTTTCGATGTTCGTTCGGATTTCAAACGTCGTCTAGACTTTGCCTAAGGCTCTAGCTAGGCTCTGATACCACTGTAGGGTTCCTAGGCACGCTAAGTAGGTCTCACACGGCATCAACCATGGCAATTTCTAATTTTTCAAGTGCCGAGAAACCCTAATACGGATTCGTTGACTAGAGTTTAGGCGAAAAGTGAAACTAGTTAATATTTTAACTAAAAGAAAGAGGCTACAACCTTTGTAGATCCAGTTCTCCACTTCCTTAGCTCCACGTAGACGTCCTCTCGCTGTCCATGTCGGATCCCGGACTCTAGCATCGGCTTCATCGGAGAAATGGGCGGGCTAGGTCGTCGGCTTCGATGCCGAAGATGATCTACGTCGAGGCAACACAAGATAAAGCTCCAACTTCACCAAGCTATGAAACTTGTGAATAAAACACCCTATAGTTCTTGGCAAGAGGTAGAGGATGAAGAAATAGGAGGTGGGTTCACTTTAGAATTGGATTTCTCACTCTTTTACTCAAGATTCCATTAATGGTGGCAAGTTTCCTTCTTGAAGAAGAAGAAGAAGTAGATGAAGATGATAGAATATGATAAGTATTGATTTTTTAAAAAGAAACTAATATCAATACTTATCATATACTAACCATAGTCAAGTGTAGAGAGTAAACTAGGGTTAGGTGAATGGTTAGGTTAAGGGAAGCAAACAAAATGGTCAACTTTTCAACTCTTCATGAAGCTTCATGAAAGAAACAAGAAAAGCCACCATTTCCTTTTTTCTTTTCCAAAATAAATAAACAAAATAAATAAATGAATAAGTAAACAAAACCCTAACCATTCATTTAACCATGGTTTAATCTTTACACAAACTCAAGTTTACATGTATCATCAAACATGATACAATTAAGTGCACACAAAAATATATCACATATACAATGTGCACATCAAGTGAGAAAATCCTATTAAAGTAAACCAATACTAGTTAATGCAAAGTAATATATCAAATATATAATTATACATTAAATCATTAAATCAACACTTGATTCAACGATCCGGTCATGTCGCACATAACCGACTAGTATACAATGTATCGACTTATCGAATCAATCTTCGATTCGATAAATATGTTACATCGCATACAACCAATCGAAACATTCATCGCGAGAATGAAATACGGTATCACATACACGCATTATTCTCGGTCCCGCACATATCTCATATGCGCTCCTATTTCGTTTCGCTTGAGCCAGGAAACCTCTGTGTAGGACTCTAAAGACTCGTCAATACGCCGGCAGCAGATGATGATCATATCAAGCACCCACAAGCCGCAAGCGGTCTGCTAAACGTAACGGCCACCCGGGTATTGAGCGATCAGAAGATCGACGAGCAAGCCCGCTCACACTCCTGTGAACCCAACCAGTAACACTTACCGTACAGTCCGGTCTGTTCGTCTGATATGTCGCATATCAAGTCTAGGGGTGGTAAACGTCAGACCCCAATAACCGATAAGTCGTGCCGATGTGAGGCTCATAACGGGTTGAGAAACTACTGGTAACACTTGCCAGCAAATCTCTGATCAGTCCTGGCCAGGGACTTCCATATTACGGCCAATCGAGCACAGCGCAACATCAACCCCCAATACCGGGAGAGACGAAACCCCTCCTATCGCTCATTGCCTCCATGTGACTCGGGATTGTACCCAAAAACCACCGTTTTGCACGCCCTCATGGACGTGGTAAGGTGGAGATCAAAGCACAGTGGGAATCACACAAGACTCTATGACGATCTCGGGTCTACAGACTAACCTGCACAAGTGTCACCTGAGAACTGCTATCTGACGTGAGGTATAATACCATCCGGGAGTTCTCGGCGAGTCCGTCCAGTGTACCCAGTCTCCACTGAGCACCCGTATACCATCTCTGATGTCAAACACCAATGGATATGGGATCATCCATCGCCCATCTCATGGGTCGAGAAGCGTATACGCTAGTCTACACTGGTATATCGATGCCCCGTCTCGATACACCCACGACTAGGGACCTTGAAGGATGCACTTATGGACTACCATGTCCCCACTAGTATGATCTGCATCATAGTCCAGGTAGTCAAGTACACATCCTAAGGGCTTTACCAACATGTAACTATAAGACAGTTTAAAGAGACTAGTATACATGTTAAGATAAAGAGTAACCAGATAGCATACTATCATATCGAGCAAGAAAGTCATCTCTATATATGTCCAAGCATCCAATATAATATACATCATCTGTACAATACTGGCCTCTAGGGCATACATACAACTAACATATCTATGCTGCACATGAATACCCAATAGCTACCAATCACTATGCCTTGACTTTGGCAAACAAACATAGCTTGAATACAATTGAATATCCATGTGAAACGACGGAGGGCTACGAATGGTTTTGGCGAAACCGTGAACGTAGTGAACTTGATATAATCGATGGAACGAGATAGCTTTTAAAAGGAGTGTCTTAGGCTCCGCGTTTAAAAGTTGTTTTTGAAAAGAAACCGAGTGGTTTTGAAAGTGTTCCTACGACTCAACTTCGGTTTATTTTCTTGCATTAATTTAATGCGTCCCATCATTTAATCCTAACATTGCAGAAAACAACGAAAATATGACATACGCTTATGCCATCCGCATTCGCCACGGGGCCCCGTCATTACCCGTTAGGTTACTTAACTAACGACAGAGCGAAGGCTGGACTAGCGCGGATGCAAAACATATGCAACGTCTAAATACATATCATATATAGATATACACATTCGTCACATGCAATGATAGCCATTCCAGATCACAGATGAACACATTGGATATACTAGGAATCCGCATTTCGTACGAGACTGTAACGAAGAGCGGATTACACGGTCGCGATGAATAGCCAAGAACCCACCCTAGAACCCTACGGGTGCGGCAAACTTCCCGCCAAGTACCCGAAGCAAAGCAACCTCCCTCAACACCGTGAGTAGGACACTCGGCACTTCGAGATACCCGGTAGTTTGTGCACCCCGCCTTGGGTCTATCCTAGGAGCAAAAACAGTAAAAGAAATTATACAATGACGGCTACAACCCCATCCCGGTTGTGCGGCCATATAAATAATATTACATCAATTACAAATTACATGAATTGAAAGAAAAAGAAAACTCTCATCTCACAACCCCTCGGCTATTCATCCGCGATAATCCAATGAATTCATATACACATACCATCAACATTACAGATCACAGATATGTATAACCCCTACTAATCGACGTATGGCGATTAGCAGACGTTCAATACATATATCACAACACAGATATAACCCATTAGCTTAAGTCTTTAGAAGTTCGATAAAAATACGGCCTTTTAAACCCCAAAATCAAATTTTGCTTTCTGTAAAATCTGGGCAGAAAAATCATATTCCAAAAATCCCCAAACACCCCAATAAATACACTGCAGCAAAACCGATCCACGGCCGAGTCAACTCGGCCGCGGATCCGCAGCAAGAAGCAGTTCTTGCCGCGTTTCCGCGGTGAGTTGGTCGGTTCTGTGGATCGTTTTTCTGCAGTGTACACTAAAAACCCTGAGTCGATTTTTGGTATATGTTAAATAATTTTTACAGCAGTTTAAAAATCGACAGAAAGTTTGAATTTCGGGCATGTTTCGTGACTTTTTCTCCGATCGAACTTCTAGTTACTTTGCTAACATGTTAGATAGGGTTTAACTAGGATCTGATACTACTGTAAGTCCACGTTACCCGTCCCCGGTTCTTTGGGGTTGCGGAAATGATGAAAAACGATTTTTCTTTGGGGGGTAACATGGACTCAAAATACGGATCTTTGTTAAACAACTATCTAACAACCTAACTAGGAGTTTTACCTACTAGGTTAGGCGGTTATACCTTAACTTGAACTCCTTCTCTTCGACTCCTTGTTGTGGTCGGATGGTTCTCTCCTCGTCGTCTCCTTGTGCCGAAGATGGATCCACCTGAAAGCTTCTACCTTTGGCTCCAACCTCAATCTTGAGGAAACTAGAACACTTGGTTTGCTAGACCTTGTATACTAGGATGAGTAGAGAAGTGTTTTCGGTTTTATCTCTATGGTTCTTGCTTCTCAACACATGAGACAATAGAACCATGAACTAGAGAGAGAGCAAGAGGACGATGGAGAGCTTGAGGATGAGAGAGAATGAGAATGATAGAATGAGCAAGATTTTTTTCTCACCCTTGCTCTCATAATCCAAAATAATCAAAACAAATAATAATAATTGAGTATTATGTGATGGTTCATATCATATCAAATGGCAATATCATTTCATGCACTCATTTTGTAAAGTATAACAAGCAAACAAAAGTCTTTGCCATGAAATGATAGCCATTGTAATGATGATGGTCAACAAGTCCAACCTAGTCAACCGGTCTACTAAGTCAACAAGTCAACAAAGTCAACCTTTCAACCCAACCATGGCACAATAATACTTAATTAATATTATCATTAATCATATTTCTTATTCTCATTAGGGTTTAGCAAAAGTCAACAGTCAACAACCCTAATGAGAATCGTCTGCCTCTGTCTCTCTGTCAACCGTGCATACACACCCGTATCCGCGTTCCGAGAAATACGAATACAAACGAGATAAAACAATTCCCAAAACGTACACTAGGATCCGGCTTAAACTAAAGCCCGCTAGTGATAACTGCCCGCACACTAAATGTGCACAAGTTCCCGGATGTGACCGAACCCTGTCGCAAAACCATGCGACCTCTACTCATTTTCCTAAAGGTGAATAGCTCTCTGTGTGGGACTCTAAAGACTCGACACTACGCTGGCAGTGGGTTTAACCACAGACAGCAAGCGGCACTAGCTATGCGTAACGGCCCCCAGGTAGATGCGGATAAGAAGACGGACGAGGTGAAACCCATCTGAACTCCTACTGAGCCAGAATATGACAATCTCCGTACAGTCCGGTCTGTTCGTCTGGGAATATCGCGTGGCGGGCTTAGGGGGGCGGTAAACGTCAGTCCCCTAATAGAGGTACAAGTCGTGTCGGAGTGTAGCCCAGAACACCCTGAGATAACACTGGAAACCTACCAGTATATCTCGCTTGCCCTGGCCAGGGACTTTGTGTAATGGCTCTCCTAGACACAGCGCGATATCAACCCCCAATACCGGGAGAGACGAATCTTGTCTAACCGTCACTGGCTCCAAGTTCTTCGGGACTGCACCCAACTACTTCCTGTTTGAACGACTCCTTTGAGCCGTGGTAGGGTAGTAATCTAAGTATAGTGGGAACACACTCGAGGCGAAGTGACAGTGTCAAGTCAGCGGACTAAGCTGTACTCATGTCACCTTGGAACTGATAACGGACGATAGGTATAGTACCAACCAATAGTTCTCGACGAGTCCTGTCCAGTGTACTCGTAACCAAACGAGCACCCGCATTCTATCTCAAGTACGACGTACTGATGGCTGTGGGAAAGACCATCTCCCCTGCTGGGATGAGAAGCGCATACGCTAGTCTACTCCAGAGTATTGATGCCCTGTCTCGATAGTCCTACGACTAGGGACCTGCATAAGGATGTGCTTGTGGATTACCCAGCCCTCACGAGTGTGACTGCCATCACAACGCTGGTAATCAAGCAAAGATCCTAAGGGCTCCACTAATGTGTATAGGTGATGTACTAAAAGAAACACATGTACACATTAAAGTAGAAACAAACCAAGTAGCATACTATTATTTTGAGCAAGATTGTCTATACAAGGTGAATATCCCAAGCTTCCATTAAGTAATATACAAACTAGTATGATACAGTAATGGCCACTAGGGCATATACACTAACAGGAGAAACCGCAAAGATTTTATAAACTTATTATCATTTTAAATATTAAAAATTGCAGTTTTCTTGTGATATTATTTGAGTGGTGTCCACCATGAGTTTTCTCGGCTCTTGAACTGTATCATACACCCGATTCGAAGAGGAGGAGGAACAGTCTGTGGGTGCATGGTGGACCCGGTGCGGTAACCCGGGGCAAGATGGTCGCAGATGATGGCGTTGAGCCTGGCAGGGGAGCACTACCGACCGGTTATTTGTAACGCGGCGGATATCCGGAGGATACCGACGTAGTCGTAAGATATTTATGATTTGGGCCAGTCCGGATTGCCGGAGCCCGAGATTTTGAGACATGGATATTTTATGATATGGGCCAGTCCGGATTGCCGGAGCCCGAGATATTGAGGTATTGGGATACATATTTTGTGTCGATGCTTGACACGGATTCTCTGTTGATTTCATTGATGATACTTCGATTTTTTATACAGAAATCTCATTGAGATTAGAAAATAGTTTTTCTCATGAAAGATGTATTCTGTTTTCATTCATAATGCATTTGTACATCATAGATGTGATATGTTGCTACCTGAGGCACTGACACGAGCATTTGTACCTCGTTTTCCCAGGGGTGTAACCCCGTTGACACCTTTCTAGACACCTACTTGATCGGCTAATTGCAAAGTGTAAAACTCTCCCAGGAGTAACAATTACTCGCAGTGGGTATCAGGATCCAACTATCATATAGAAGGTATGCAATCTCATTGCAAATTTCAACACTTGAAACTCCCGATAATGGTTTTTACCCCTAGCACATATGACCTTAACTATGGTCAACAAATCATAAGCACTAGTCAAGTTCTACCCGTTATTTCGTGATTAATTAGACCCACCCACATGACCCTTAACTAAGGTCAACAAAGTCACGCAACTGTCCTAACTAATTGCATCATATGCGGTGTAGGAAGACATCACTTAGCTACCGTACACTGTGCCTTGACTATGGTCAACAAACACAGCACGAATACTAAGTACTCTACTTCTTAAAATAACGGAGGGTTGCAGATGGTTTTTAGGAAAACCTTTAACGCTTTGAACTTGATCTCGTTGCGGAATCAAATGGTTTTTAAATGGAGTGTTTTTGAGGCTTTTCTAGTTTTGCTAAAGGGGTCACTCCCGATGAAGGGATCGTCGGCCCTTTCCTCATCGAATAAGGTGCAGGATATATCATATATACCGCTGGGCAAAGCAAAAACTATAGAAGCAATCAAAATACAAACCGAGGGTTGTAGCATCTGCAAGTGATTGCTAAAGGGGTCACTCCCGGTGAAGGGATCTCGGCCCTTTGCTTATCGAAAAAGGTGCAGGGTGTTCTACAAGGAACACCGCGATGCAAAGCAAGAACTGTAGCTACCTGATTTTATTTTTGAAATTCGATTCCACAACATCTTTTAGGTTTATTTTCTTTCATTAATCTCATTAATGAATGTCCCATCATTTAAGTCCACCTAAGCATCACAGATAAATATAACGTACGCTTATGCCATCCGCATCCGCCTCGATGTCCCGTCTGCACCGTTAGGTTAGGTAACTAACACCAGAGCGAGGCAGGGCTAGCACGGGTGTAAAACATAAGCAACGTCTATATAATATATCATATATACTATATACAATATCTATCTGGACTTATCACATGATCACATCACAGATAACGCAGCAGAAAATATCATATGAAATATTGGATATACTAGGACGTCCGTGTTTTTAATACGAGCCAGTATAAAACACGGATTCCACGGTCGCGATGAATAGCCAAACCCACACCCCTAGACCCCTACGAGAGCGGCAAGCAACCCTACCAATTCTAGGGTTAGGAGACGCGGACTCGACTCCTCGAGATGGTCTCCTATTGGACCCTAGAACCCGGTTACTTGTGCTCCCCTCCTTGGGTCTATCCTAATGCGGAAAAGTAAATAATATACATCAACGGTGACATCTTCCGCAACCTGGAAGTGCCCCAATAAAAGAATATTACATACAAGTTTTTACATGAATGAAAATGAAAAACACCCATCTCACATAAAAAACCCCGGCTATTCAAACACGACGATCCAATATAACATATCCAGCAACACATAACATCTCATGTCATCAACGTAACTAAATATGCGCATCCCAATTGTCGTTGACATATAGCAACGAAACCGGCGATATCACATACTACACTTACGGTCGCAGAAAAGAAAGTGTAAAACTACAACAGTTGGAATCCACAACCTGCATAGACATCGCATGCCTAACCAAATGAATTCCTTAGACATCGCATGCCTAACAATTATAAACCCCGCATTTTAGTCTCATTATCAAAAACACTTTTCAATATCAAGTCAGGCAATTCAACAAGATTCCCGACAACCTGAACGAATGCTCGTCGCAAACTTTAGTAGACAGCCGCACCCCCGATACCGTCGACGAAGTGCACTAAGGCGGAACACCGCTGCCGCAAGCACCTGAACGGATGCTTTCGGCGACGGGGTTCTCCTACAGTCACTTGGTCGGGGCTATGGGGCGTGGCTATCTATTAAGTTTACCCGGCGAGTATCCGCGTACGCTACGTGATTGCATCGGAATTTTGATCGCATCAAAATTCCGTGGCAACCGATCAAGTGAGACTAAAGTGCTCGATTTATAACATCCAAATCAGTTATCTCATAACTACTTGTGGATTCCAAATATTGTATCACATTCCAGATAAATAGAAAATGTTAAACTTTCCGATCGAACAATCAAACACCCAAGTTTTCCCGAAACAGCTCAACACATGAAATAAGTTTAAAAAACATTAACTTCATGCCACAGTACCAACGGTCCAGCCGTAGAAGGGTCAAGCCAACGCCTCACATGTGGCACGCCGTACTGCCCCAAACCCTAAGGTTCAAAGGGCAGTTCAAGACGGTCACATAATCGAGTTAAGGTTTGTTGTCTGCTAGAGGGTCCATCGCGTTACTTGCACTACTTAGATAGTTCTTAAACCACGGAAAAATCCAACACTTGGAAATTTCCCGGCAGGGGAAAAAATGGGTATTTATATCCGGTCGAACTTTTTAACAGTTTCTAAAATATCCGGAAAAACATAAACGAATTTAAATTATCCGATCAAATTAAGGAGTCCCCAATAAAACCCTAGAAAACTCAACACTTGAGTGGAATTAAAAAATTCCCAGAAAAAATGACAAGAAAGGACCTAAGAATAAATATGTGAAGTTTGAGGGACTAATTCACAATTTTTGCCGCGGAACCGCCGCCAAACCCTTGGTTTGGCCGCGGTTCCGCGGTAAAATTTTTGAGTTAGGGGTCCGTACGTCACAGTAATTCTTAGATTTTCCTGCTTAATTTTCTGAGCATTTTTAATTCACAAAAATCCACAGTTTGAAAAAATGTACAGAGAAGGGTTTTGATCGGGGTTTCGTGGTTCGATCGGATCTCTAACTTCGTCTACTCTTCGCCTAAAGCTCTAGCTTGGCTCTGATACCACTGTAGGGTTCCTAGGCACACTCAAGAGGTTCCACAAGGCATCAACCATGCCAAAATCAATTTTTTCTTTTGCCGAGAAACCTTAATACTAGATCGTTAACTAGAGGTAAGGCGAAAAACATATAAGTAAACAACTTTACTAGAATGTGAAAGTGGCTTCAACCTTTGTAGATCCGGTCCTCCACTTCTCTAGCTCCGTGTTGACGTCCCTCCGCTGCGATCATCGGAATCCCGGACTCTATTGTCGGTTTCATCAGAGAAATGGGCGGGCTAGGTCGATGACTTCGATGCCGAAGATGATCTACGTCGAGGCAACTCTAACTCAAGCTCCATCTTCACTTGGTCATGAAACATGTGAAGATAACACTCTCTACTACATGGCAAGTGGTAGAGGATGAAGAAATAGGATGTGGGTTCACTTTGGAATTGGATTTCTCACTTGGATTCATCACTTGGAAATTTTCAAGAAGGCTTTCTTCTCTTCATGAAGAAGAAGAAGGGGAAAAGAAAATGAATAATGAATTCTTGAAAAAAATAAATCAAGTGATTTTTATCATTTAGCAACCATGGGTGAGTGTAACTAATGTAGAGAATAAACTAGGGTTTAATTAAATGGTTAGGTTAAGGAATAAAAACAAAATGGTTACTTTGTCAAAGATGCATGAAGCATCATGAAGCTTCTTGCATAAAACAAAAGCAACCATTTAGTTTTTTCTTTTTAACCAAAAATAAATAAAGTAAATAAAACCCTAACCATTTACTAAACATGGTGTATAGTATACAGACACCCAAGTTTGCATGTATCATCAAACATGATACAATCAAGTGCACAAAAATATATCACATATACTACTTGTGCACATCAAGTGAGAAAATCAATCTTAAATGAACAAATACTAGTTAATGTAATGTAATATATCAAATATATAATTATACATTAAATCATTAAATCAACACTTGATTTAATGATCTGGTCATACTGCATATAACCGACTAATATCAAGTGTATCAATATATCGAATCAACACTTGATTCGCTAACCCGGCTATAACTTATATAACCGTCCGATGATACAAATCGCGAGAATAGAATCCGGTATCACATACTGGTATTTTTCTCGGTCCCGCACATATCTCATATGCGCTCCTATTTCGTTTCGCTTGAGCCAGGAAACCTCTGTGTAGGACTCTAAAGACTCGTCAATACGCCGGCAGCAGGTGATGATCATATCAAACACCCACAAGCCGCAAGCGGTCTGCTAAACGTAACGGCCACCCGGGTATTGAGCGATCAGAAGATCGACGAGCAAGCCCGCTCACACTCCTGTGAATCCAACCAATAACACTTACCGTACAGTCCGGTCTGTTCGTCTGATATATCGCATATCTCGCCTAGGGGTGGTAAACGTCAGACCCCAGTAGCTTGATAAGTCATGCCGACGTAAGGTCCATAACATTCGTGAAACTACTGATAACTCTTACCAGTATATCACTTCAACCCTGGCCAGGGATTTCCTGTTATGGCCAGTCGAGCATAACGCAACATCAACCCCCAATACCGGGAGAGACGAATCCCCTCCTATCGCTCATTGCCTCCATGTGAATCGGGACTGTACCCAAAAACCACATGTTTGCACGACTCTGTAGAGCCGTGGTAGGGTGGAAATCAAAGCACAGTGGGAGGCACACAAGACTCTATGACGATCTCGGGTCAACAGACTAAGCTGTACCAGTGTCACCAGAGAACTGCCATCTGACGTGAGGTATAATACCATCTGGGAGTTCTCGGTGAGTCCGTTCAGTGTACCCAGTTACCAGTGAGCACCCGCATACCATCTCTGATGTCAAACACCAGGATACGGGATCATCCATCGCCCATCACATTGGTCGAGAAGATATACGCTAGTCTACTCTGGAATATCCATGCCCCGTCTCGATATCCCCACGACTAGGAACATTGAAGGATGTACTCATTGACTACCCAGGCCCCACTAGTATGATCTACATCATAGTCCTGCAAGTCGAGTACACATCCTAAGGGATTTATCAACATGTAACAGAGAGACAGAAAGTATAAATGTTAAGATAAAGAGCAACCAGATAGCGTATTATCATGTCGAGCAAGAAAGTCCTACCTATATATGTCCTAGCATCCACTACAATATACATCCTATGTACAGTAATGGCCTCTAGGGCATACATATAACTAACAATTATGGTATGGCCCAGGATAGAGTCATACATGCGATTTCTGCTCGGTGATGTTTTCTACTCACCCCGTTGTGCCACAGTTTCTTGCAGGTTTTGCCGTACAGGTTCGTTGCGGCTGGCTGGCACACTATATCCTTTCGGGTGATTGCTTTTGTAGGTGGGTTCACTTGTATTGTGACCACCGTAGTATCAGTATTTATATTCAGTTGTATCTTGTAACTCCATCAACCAGACTTGTGTTAGTTATATGTATGCCCTAGAGGCCATTACTGTACATATTATGTATATTGTAATGGATGCTTGGACATATATAGGGAGGACTTTCATGCTCAACATGATAGTATGCTATCTGGTTGTATTTTATCTTAACATGTACTCTGATTGTCTCTATATTACATGTTGATAAAGCCCTTAGGATATGTACTCGACTACTGGGACTATGATGAGATCATACTAGTGGGGCCATGGTAGTCGATGAGTACATCCTATAACTGTTCCTAGTCGAGGGTGTATCGAGACAGGGCATCGATGCACCAGAGTAGACTAGCGTATACGCATCTTGACCCATATGATGGGCGATGGATGTGTAGGGTTCCAAGGCACACTAATGAGGTCTCACAAGTGATCAAACATGCCCAATTTAAATTTTTCATGTGCCTAAAAACCCTAATACGGATCGTTAACTAGATAATAAGGCGATGCAAGCAAGTAAACTACTTTATTGCAAAAGGAAAGTGACTACAACCTTTGTAGATCCGGTCCTCCACCTCTCTGGCTCCGTGTTGACGACCCTCCGCTGTACCCTTTGGATCCAGGACTCTCGCGGTGGTTTCATCGAAGAATTGATCGGGCTAGGTCGTCGACTTCGATGCCGAAGATGATCTACGTCGAGGCAACTCAAGATCAAACTCCAACTTCACCAAGTCATGAAACTTGTGAAGAAAACACCCTATATTACTTGGCAAGTGGTAGAGGATGAAGAAATAGGAAGTGGGTTCACTTTAGAATTGGATTTCTCACTCTTTTTCTCAAGTTGCCATTGATGGAAGCAAGGTTTTCTTCTTTCTTGAAGAAAAAGAAGAAGGAATATGATAAGTATCATTCAAAATAGAAAATAAAATGAATACTTATCATATAGCAACCATGGTTAAGTGTAGGGACTAAACTGCGGTTAGGTTGAATGGTTAGGTTAAGGAAAAGAACAAGAATGGTCAAGCTTTCAACACTTCAAGAAGTTTCAACAAAACAACAAAATAAGCCACCATTCTTTTTATCTTTCCAAAATGAATAAATAAATAAATGAATAAGTAAATAAAAACCCTAACCATTAACATAACCATGGTTTAAACTAAACATACACCCAAACATTCATGTATCATCAAACATGATACAATCAAGTGCACAAAAATATATCATATATACAATGTGCACATCAAGTGAGAAAATCCTTTTGAAGTGAACAAATACTAGTTAATGCAAAGTAATATATCAAATATATAATTATGCATTAAATCAACACTTGATTTAACGATCCGGTCATATCGCATATGACCGGCTAGTATTCAATGTATCGGCATATCGAATCAATCCTATATTCGATAACTAGGTTATATCGCATACAACCAATCGATACATTCATCGTGAGAATAGAATACGGTATCACATACACGCATTATTCTTGGTCCCGCACATATCTCATACGCGCTCCTATTTCGTTTCGCTTGAGCCAGGAAACCTCTGTGTAGGACTCTAAAGACTCGTCAATACGCCGGCAGCAGGTGATGATCATATCAAACACCCACAAGCCGCAAGCGGTCTGCTAAACGTAACGGCCACCCGGGTATTGAGCGATCAGAAGATCGACGAGCAAGCCCGCTCACACTCCTGTGAATCCAACCAGTAACACTTACCGTACAGTCCGGTCTGTTCGTCTGATATATCGCATATCTCGCCTAGGGGTGGTAAACGTCAGACCCCAGTAGCTTGATAAGTCATGCCGACGTAAGGTCCATAACATTCGTGAAACTACTGATAACTCTTACCAGTATATCACTTCAACCCTGGCCAGGGATTTCCTGTTATGGCCAGTCGAGCATAACGCAACATCAACCCCCAATACCGGGAGAGACGAATCCCCTCCTATCGCTCATTGCCTCCATGTGAATCGGGACTGTACCCAAAAACCACATGTTTGCACGACTCTGTAGAGCCGTGGTAGGGTGGAAATCAAAGCACAGTGGGAGGCACACAAGACTCTATGACGATCTCGGGTCAACAGACTAAGCTGTACCAGTGTCACAAGAGAACTGCCATCTGACGTGAGGTATAATACCATCTGGGAGTTCTCGGTGAGTCCGTTCAGTGTACCCAGTCACCACTGAGCACCCGCATACCATCTCTGATGTCAAACACCAGGATACGGGATCATCCATCGCCCATCACATCCGGCAGCAGATGATCATATCAAACACCCACAAGCCGCAAGCGGTCTGCTAAACGTAACGGCCACCCGGATATTGAGCGATCAGAAGATCGACGAGCAAGCCCGCTCACACTCCTGTGAATCCAACCAGTAACACTTACCGTACAATCCGGTCTGTTCGTTTGATATGTTGCATATCTCTCCTAGGGGTGGTAAACGTCAGACCCTAGTAGCTTGATAAGTCATGCAGACGTAAGGTCCATAACATTCGTGAAACCACTAATAACTCTTACCAGTATATCACTACAACCCTGGCCAGGGATTTCCTGTTATGGCCAGTCGAGCATAGCGCCGTATCAACCCCCAATACCGGGAGAGACGAATCCCTTCCTATCCCTCTTTGCCTCCATGTGAATCGGGACTGTACCCAAAAACCACCTGTTTGCATGACTCAGTAGAGCCGTGGTAGGGTGGAAATCAGAGCACAGTGGGAGACACACAAGACTCTATGACGATCTCAGGTCAACAGACTAAGCTGTACCAGTGTCACCAGAGAACTACCATCTGACGTGAGGTATAATACAATCTGGGAGTTCTCGGCGAGTCCGTTCAGTGTACCCAGTCTCCACTGAGTACCCGCATACCATCTCTGATGTCAAACACCAATGGATATGGGATCATCCATCGCCCATCACATGGGTCGAGAAGATATACGCTAGTCTACTCTGGAATATCGATGCCCCGTCTCGATATTCCCACGACTAGGAACATTGAAGGATGTACTCATGGACTACCCAGGCCCCACTAGTATGATCTGCATCATAGTCCTGGAAGTCGAGTACACATCCTAAGGGCTTTATCAACATGTAACAGAGAGACAGAAAGTATACATGTTGAGATAAAGAGCAACCAGATAGCGTACTATCATGTCGAGCAAGAAAGTCCTACCTATATATGTCCCAGCATCCACTACAATATATATCCAATGTACAGTAATGGCCTCTAGGGCATACATATAAATAACAATCTCCCACTTGCACTAGGGCCATCTGTAGCAGTAGTTGTAGTATCTAATACTCAACCATCCCCTAAAAGTCTCTCGTTGGGAAAAGGCCTTCGTGAGTGGATCCGCCGTGTTATCCTCTGAGTCTACTCTCCTAACCTCGATCACCCTGGAGATCATCTATCTCCATGATCAGGTGATGCTGCCTCAGAATATGTCTGGGTCACTGATGGGACCAGGGTTCACGGGCTAAAGCCACACTTCCGTTGTCACACAATGGTAGGAACATAGTTCATCTTATGAACCAATAGACACCCAAACTGCCTCTTTGGTAGTATCTTTAATAGCGATGTTACCAGCCTTTATCGTCTAGTTTGCCATGGTATCTAGCTTGGAACTCTTCCAACAATGCCTGTGACTGACATTCAGTCGTCTTTATCACCCTGGAACCTTTCCAGTGATTCACCTTTATCCTATTTGGAGAATCCTTGTGATAAGAGGATATTGACCAATTGTAGCATAGGAAACTCCTTCCTATCAAGAGTATGTCATCCACGTACTCTACGAGGATCATCACCATACTCCATACTACCATTTTCTACATACAAGGTTCATCTACCATTTTGATGAAGTCAAACACTTTGACTATCACATCAAAATAGACGTTCCAACTCCGCGATGCCTGCTTTATTCTGTTAAGAAACTTGCACACGTTTCCGCTGCTCCCACTGTTTACGAAGCCCTCTGGCTGTGTAATTATTGACGTTCTCTTCTAAATCAGTATTTAGAAAAGTAGTTATGACACCCAACCACCAGATATCGTAGTCATGGTATGTAGCAATGGCAAGTAGGATCTGGATGGACTTAAGCATAGTCCCTGGAAGAGGTTTCATCTCTATCCATGCCTGGTCGATGACGAAAACCTTTAAGAAGTCTAGCTTTGAAAGTCTCAACTTTTCCATCTACACCAAGTAATCTTCTCAAGATATACTTGCTCCTGATGTGGATTTAACCCTTCAAATATCGCAACCAAAGTCCATACTTTGTTGGTGTATGTGGATTCCATCTCAGATCGCTAAGCATCCAGCCATTTTTACAGAGTCCCTACTCTCGATGGCCTGCTCGAAACTAGTTGGGTCATCATCTCATGATGCATTCCTCGCTCCCACTGTCATCGAGAAACCAAAGTATCTCTCAGGCAGGTGAGGAACCCTACTAGATCGGCGGAGAGGCTGAGGTTCGCTGGGGACTTTTGAATCCTTTGGTTCTGTCAAATCATCAGCAGTTTTGTATAGCCGGAACCTTTTCAGTTCTACAGAACTGTCCTTGCCTCGATCTTGTCCGGATTTTTCTTTAAACATAGGCCGGACAATCCTAAATCTTAACTTACTTAAGAGATAGTCTCTTCCCATACCATATCTTAAATGGAGTGGTAGGCACTGATTTGATTCGAGCCTAATTCAATAGGTATGCAGCTTCTTAAGTGCACAACCCCAAAAGGAAATAAGTGACTCAGTAATACTCATCATAGAGCACACCATATCTAATATTGTGCGATTGCTCCGCCCCGATACACCGTTGTGCTGTGGTGTATTCAGAGGAGTAATACTGAGAGAGAATCTCATTTTCCTTTAGAATAGTCCAAGGATTCCATGCACAAGTATTCTCCTCCCTGATTTTATCATAGAACATAATACTTATACCCGTATTTTGGTTCTCTACTTCCAACTTATATTCTATGAATACCTCAAAAGCTTCGGACTTATGTTTCAACAGGAACATATGACTGAATCTTTAGAGATTATCAGAGAATATAATGAAGTACAAAGAACCGGTCCTGGCATGTGTAGACAGGGGAGTTTACATACATCATCATATATTAGTCCCAAGAGTTTACTAACTCTTTCTCTGTTTCCAATAAACAGAGCTATGGTCATCTAATCTTTGTGACATGACTGACAAGTTTCACAAGATGTAAATTCAAACTGATTTAAATATGCATCTAAAATGTAACTTCAGCCAGTCGGGTCGCATTGATATGACCTAGTCTACAATGCCTCAAGAAGGATTCGTTCATTTCTGAACTCTTTGTCTTGTGTGTGTTCTGTATACTAGGAACTGTAGTTTGATTTAGAACGTCAATGCTTTTAGATAACGTGCCTGAACCGATCAACTTTTGATATAGGAAATGTTCAAAACATTATCCATCAATACAAAATTATATCCTTTCTTTACGAATAAAGAGACTGATATGATTTTGTATATCAGGTTCGGTATCTAATAACATTCGTTCAGAATCAATGTACTGGTCATTCAGGGTGACAGTGACTAATAGACTTGGCTGCAACACTTGCCCCGTTTTCTGTCTCATGAAACTTATCAACCGTTCTCAGTTTTCTACCCTTTTGTAGCCCTATGTAACAGATTACATATCTGGGATCCTGATCCGGTATCAAATACCCAGGATGCAGAGGATACTGAGAAACTGTACTTTGTAATGAACACACCCGAAGGAGATGTATCATATGCACTTTCTTCGTTTGGGCGGCATAGGAATTCTGGTATTCCCCTATTTCCCGCTCTGTTTTATAACAATTATAAGTTGGAGCCAGACCAACGTTCCCCAGCTCAGTATAACAAGCGGGTTCGGTCAATACATCCATATTATTATCTTGATTAAGGCGTGATATGGTCGCTACCTGGAGAGAGAGAGAAGAAAACACTCTGCGTGCGCTCTAGCAAGATTAGATTGGTTATATATTTTATCTAATCAGGATGGCTCCCACTGTTTTTATCAAATCTTCCTTCAAACCTTAAAAGGAAAGACTAGCCGGGATTAATTACACTCTACAAGTCCGCCAATCTTTCAGCCAGGCCAGTGTTGGTACTTTGAGGGAGGTTCCCCGTGCTTTCGCACGGACCTAATTACAGTAAACCTAGTTTTCCCAGAGGCGTAACCCCGTTGACACCTTTCTAGACACCTACTTGATCGGCTAATTGTAAAGTGCAAAACTCTCCCAGGAGTAACAATTACTCGCAGTGGGTATCGGGATCCAACTATCACATAGAAGGTATGCAATCTCATTGCAAATTTCAACACTTGAAACTCCCGATAAAGGCTTTTACCCCTAGCACCTATGACCTTAACTATGGTCAACAAATCATAAGCACTAGTCAAGTTCTACCCGTCATTTCGTGATTAATTAGACCCACCAACATGACCCTTAACTAAGGTCAACAAAGTTACACGACTGTCCTAACTAATCGCATCATATGCGGTGTAGGAAGACATCACTTAGCTACCGTACACTGTGCCTTGACTATAGTCAACAAACACAGCACGAATACTAAGTACTCTACTTCCTAAAATGACGGAGGGTTGCGAATGGTTTTTATGAAAACCTTTAACGCTTTGAACTTGATCTCGTTGCGGAATCAAATGGTTTTTAAATGGAGTGTTTTTTAGGCTTTTCTAGTTTTGCTAAAGGGGTCACTCCCTGTGAAGGGATCGTCGGCCCTTTCCTCGTCGAATGAGGTGCGGGATATATCATATATATCACTGTGCAAAGCAGAAACTATAGAAGCGATCAAAAGACAAACCGATGGTTGTAGCATCTGCCAGTTATTGCTAAAGGAGTCACTCCCGGTGAAGAGATCTCGGTCCTTTCCTCATCGAACAAGGTGCAGGATGTTCAACAATGAACACCGTGATGCAAAGCAAGAACTGTAGCTACCTGTTTTATTTTTGAAATTCGATTCCACAACATCAATTAGGTTTATTTTCTTTCACTAATCTCATTAATGAATATCCCATCATTTAAGTCCACCTAAACATCACAGATAAATATAACGTACGCTTATGCCATCCGTATTCGCCTCGATGTCCCGTCTGCAACGTTAGGTTAGGTAACTAACGCCAGAGCGAGGCAGGGCTAGCGCGGGTGTAAAAAATAAGTAACGTCTATATAATATATCATATATACTATATACCATATCTATCTGAACAAATCTCATGATCACATCACAGATAACGCAGCAGAAAATATCATATGAAATATTGGATATACCAGGACGTCCGTGTTTTTCAATACGAGCCAGTAAAAAACACGGATTCTACGGTCGTGATGAATAGCTAATCCCACACCCCTAGACCCCTACGAGAGCGGCAAGCGACCCTACCAATTCTAGGCTTAGGAGACCCGGACTCGACTCCTCGAGTTGGTCTCCCACTGGACCCCAGAACCCGGTTACTTGTGCTCCCCTCCTTGGGTCTATCCTAATGCGGAAAAGTAAATAATATACAATGGTGACATCTTCCGCAACCTGGAAGTGCCCCAATAAAAGAATATTACATACAAGTTTTTACATGAATGAAAATGAAAAACACTCATCTCACATAAAACCCCCCCGGCTATTCAAACACGACGATCCAATATAACATATCCAGCAACACATAACATCACATGTCATCAACGTAAGTAAATATGCGCATCCCAATTGTCGTTGACATATAGCAACGAAACCGGCAATATCACATATTACACTTTCGGTCACAGAAAAGAAAGTGTAAAACTACAACAATTGGAATCCGCAACCGCTTTATACATTGCATGCCTAATCAAATGAAATACTTAGACATCACATGCCTAACAATTATAAACCCCGCATTTTAGTCTCATTATCGAAAACTCTTTTCAATATCAAGTCGGGCAATTCAACAAGATTCCCGACATTCTGATCGAATGCTCGTCGCAAACTTTAGTAGGCGGCTGCACCCCTGACGCCGTCAACGAAGTGCACCAAGGCGGAACACCGCTGCCACGAGCACCTGAACGGATGCTTTCGGCGATGGGGTTCTCCTACAGTCACTTGGTCGGGGCTATGTGGTGTAGCTGTCTATTAAGTTTACCCGGCGAGTATCCGCGTACGCTACATGATTGCGACGGACTTTTGATCACATCAAAATTCCGTGGCAACCGATCAAGTGAGACTAAACCGCTATGTTTATAACATTCATTCAGTTATCTCATAACTACTTGTGGATTCCAAATATTTATCACATTCCGGGTAAATAGAAAATGTTAAACTTTCCGATCAAACAATCGAACACCAAAGTTTTCTCGATACAGCTCAACACATGATATAAGTTTAAAAACCTTCAGTTCATGCCTCAGTACCAACGGTCCAGCCGTAGAAGGGTCAAGCCAATGCCTCACATGTGGCACGCCGTACTGGCCCAAACCCTAAGGTTCAAAGGGCAGTTCAAGACGGTCACATAATCGAGTTAAGCTTTGTTGTCTTCTAGAGGGACCATCGCGTTACTTTTACTACTTAGAACATCGTTAAACTACGGAAAAATCCAACAATTGGAAATTTTCCGACAGGGGAAAAAGTGGGTTTTTATATGCGGTCGAACTTTTTAACATATTCTAAAATTATCCGGAAAAACACATAGACAAAGTTTGAAATTTCCGATCGAATCATCGAAGCCCTAAAACACCCCAGAAAACTCAACACTTGAGTGAAAATTAAAAAATCCCAGAAAACTCAGCACCTCAAGAAAAAAAGTTACTGTGCAAAAATTGAAGGCTGACGTCATCAGATGGCCGCGGAACCGCCGCAGAATCCAGGCTTCTGCCGCGGTTCCGCCGCGGTTTGGACGTATCTTTTGGTCATTTTTGCACTGTAATTCTTATAACTTCCTGCTGAATTTTTTAAGCATTTTTAATCTGAAAAAACACCACGATTTCAAAAATGTACAGAGAGCATTTTGGAGTTAGGGTTTTGGTTGTCTGCGCATCGCTTAAGGATCTAGCTAGGCTCTGATACCACTGTAGGGTTCCTAGGCACACTAATGAGGTCTCACAAGTTATCAAACATGCCCAATTCAAATTTTTCATGTGCCTACAAACCCTAATACGGATCGTTAACTAGATAATAAGGCGATGCAAGCAAGTAAACTACTTTATTGCTAAAGGAAAGTGACTACAACCTTTGTAGATCCGGTCCTCCACCTCTCTACCTCCGTGTTGACGACCCTCCGCTGTACCCTTCGGATCCCGGACTCTCGCGGTGGTTTCATCGAAGAATTGATCGGGCTAGGTCGTCGACTTCGATGCCGAAGATGATCTACGTCGAGGCAACTGAAGATCAAACTCCAACTTCACCAAGTCATGAAACTTGTGAAGAAAACACCCTATACTACTTGGCAAGTGGTAGAGGATGAAGAAATAGGAAGTGGGTTCACTTTAGAATTGGATTTCTCACTCTTTTTCTCAAGCTGCCATTGATGGAAGCAAGGTTTTCTTCTTTGTTGAAGAAGAAGAAGAAGAAGGAATATGATAAGTATAATTCAAAATAGAAAATAAAATGAATACTTATCATATAGCAACCATGGTTAAGTGTAGAGACTAAACTAGGGTTAGGTTGAATGGTTAGGTTAAGGAAAAGAACAAGAATGGTCAATCTTTCAACACTTCAAGAAGTTTCAACAAAACAACAAAATAAGCCACCATTCTTTTTATCTTTCCAAAATGAATAAATAAATAAATGAATAAGTAAATAAAAACCCTAACCATTAACATAACTATGGTTTAAACTGAACATACACCCAAACATTCATGTATCATCAAACATGATACAATCAAGTGCACAAAAATATATCACATATACAAGTGCACATCAAGTGAGAAAATCCTTTTAAAGTGAACAAATACTAGTTAATGCAAAGTAATATATCAAATATATAATTATGCATTAAATCATTAAATCAACACTTGATTTAACGATCCGGTCATATCGTATATGACCGACTAATATTCAATGTATCGGCTTATCGAATCAAGGATTGACTCGATAACTAGGTTATATCGCATACAACTAATCGATACATTCATCGCGAGAATAGAATACGGTATCACATACACGCATTATTCTCGGTCCCGCACATATCTCATATGCGCTCCTATTTCGTTTCGCTTGAGCCAGGAAACCTCTGTGTAGGACTCTAAAGACTCGTCAATACGCCGGCAGCAGGTGATGATCATATCAAACACCCACAAGCCGCAAGCGGTCTGCTAAACGTAACGGCCACCCGGGTATTGAGCGATCAGAAGATCGACGAGCAAGCCCGCTCACACTCCTGTGAATCCAACCAGTAACACTTACCGTACAGTCCGGTCTGTTCGTCTGATATGTCGCATATCTCGCCTAGGGGTGGTAAACGTCAGACCCTAGTAGCTTGATAAGTCATGCCGACGTAAGGTCCATAACATTCGTGAAACTACTGATAACTCTTACCAGTATATCACTGCAACCCTGGCCAGGGATTTCCTGTTATGGCCAGTCGAGCATAACGCAACATCAACCCCCAATACCGGGAGAGATGAATCCCCTCCTATCGCTCATTGCCTCCATGTGAATCGGGACTGTACCCAAAAACCACATGTTTGCACGACTCTGTAGAGCCGTGGTAGGGTGGAAATCAAAGCACAGTGGGAGGCACACAAGACTCTATGACGATCTCGGGTCAACAGACTAAGTTGTACCAGTGTCACCAGAGAACTGCCATCTGACGTGAGGTATAATACCATCTGGGAGTTCTCGGCGAGTCCGTTCAGTGTACCCAGTCTCCACTGAGCACCCGCATACCATCTCTGATGTCAATACCAATGGATATTGGATCATCCATCACCCATCAAATGGGTCGAGAAGATATACGCTAGTCTACTCTGGAATATCGATGCCCCATCTCGATATTCCCACGACTAGGAACATTAAAGGATGTACTCATGGACTACCCAGGCCCCACTAGTATGATCTGCATCATAGTCCTGGAAGTCGAGTACACATCCTAAGGGCTTTATCAACATGTAACAGAGAGACAGAAAGTATACATGTTAAGATAAAGAGCAACCAGATAGCGTACTATCATGTCGAGCAAGAAAGTCCTTCCTATATATGTCCCAACATCCACTACAATATACATCCAATGTACAGTAATGGCCTCTAGGGCATACATATAACTAACAGGATGATCCCATATCCATCGGTGTTTGACATCAAGGATGGTGTACGGGTGCTCAGTGGAGACTGGGTACACTGGACGGACTCGCCGAGAACTCTCAGATGGTATTATACCTCACGTCAGATGGCAGTTCTCCAGTGACACTGGTACAGAGTAGTCTGTTGACCCGAGATCGTCATAGAGTCTTGTGTGATTCCCATTGTGCTTTGATTTCCATCATACCACGTCCAAGAGGGCGTGCAAAAAGGTGGCTTTTGGGTACAGTCCCGAATCACATGGAGGAAATGAGCGATAGGAGGGGATTCGTCTCTCCCGGTATAGGGAGTTGATGTTTCGCTGTGTTCGATTGGCTATAACCGGAAATCCTTGGCCAGGGTTGCTGAGATTTACTGGTAAGTGTTATCAGTAGTTTCTTGAACTGTTATAGACCTCATATCGACACGACTTATCAAGCTACTGGGGTCTGACGTTTACCACCCCTAGTACCACCCCTAGGCGAGATATGCGACATATCAGACGACGAGACCGGACTGTACGGGAGTGTTACTGATTGGATTCACATGAGAATGTACATTCTTGCTCGTTGATCTTCTGAGCGGTCAATACCTGGGTGGCTGTTACGTTTAGCTGACCGCTTGCAGCTTGTGGTGTTTGATATGATCATCACCTACTGCCGGCGTATTAACGATTCTTTAGAGTCCTACACAGAGCTTTCTTGGCTCAGGCAAAACGGAGTAGGATCACATATGTGATATGTGCGGGACCGAGGATAATGCGGTATGTGATACCTTATTGGATTCTCGCGATATGAGATATCGGCCGGGTATATGTGATATAGCCGGGTCATCGTATTAGTCGGTTATATGCGATATAGCCGGATTATCGGATCAAGTGTTGATTCGCTAATTTAATGTATAATAATATATATGATATATTAAATTACATTAACTAATATTAGCTCACTAAAAGATTTATTTTCTCATGGGATAATACATTGATATATATTAGATATATGTTAATTGTATTATTTTCTATTGTTACAAAATATATTGTGTATGTGATATATAATATTGTAACATGTTAGGGTTACAAATTTAACATTGGTTTAGGGTTTAAACTTGGTTAGGGTTTGGATTAGGGTTAGCTTTTGCATGAAGCTTCATGAAGCTTTGACTTTGTGGTTGCTTGATATTTTGTGAAGATATTATGTTAACCCAATCCAAACCATTAACTCTAGTTAACTCTCTACAAGGGTTAACTCCTTCATGCTTAACCCTTGGTTAGATTTGTAACCACTACAATAATTCATTATTCATCACAAAAGGATTATGATATTCATTCTTCTTTCTCCTTGGTTTTCTTCTTGAAAAAGCTTTCTTTTGTGATGAAAGTGAGTGAAAAAAAGATTATAAATGAGAGCAAAAATCCTACTTCATCATCCTCAACTATCCTTGCCATTTAGATGAGGGTGTTCACTTCATATTATGAGTGTTAACGACACTTCAAGGTAGATCATTTTTGTATCGAAGATCGGAAGCAAAAGTTGCATCATTCTCTTCGTGAAGCCTCTCGAGAGTCCAGAACACGATGATCGCAGCGAAGGGACCTCAACATGGAGCTTAAGAAGAGAAAGACCGGATCTACAAAGGTTGTAATCCCTCTCACTTAGTGTTAAAGTGTTTAACATGCTAGTTTTCGCCTAAACCCTAGTTTAAAGATCTTGTATCGGGTTGTTCGGCACGGCTAAAATTTTACTCGGGCATGGTTGATGCCTCGTAGACCCTTGTGCGCGTGCCTAGCAACCCTACAGTGGTATCAGAGCCAAGCTAGAGCTTTAGGCGAAGTCTAGACGAAGTTTAAAGTCCGATCGAACCCGGAAACCCCGAGGTTTACCCTTCTCTGTACATTTTTCAAAACTGTAATTTTTTATGAATTAAAAATGCTCAGAAAAACAAGCAGGAAAAACTAAGAATTACTGTGAAGTACGGTTCACTGAGTCAACTATTTGACCGTGGAACCGCGGCGAAACCAAGGGTTTGGCGGTGGTTCAGCGACCAAAATTATGACTTAGTCCCTGGAATTTCATGAATTTACTCTTAGGTCCTTTCTTGGCAATTGTTTCTCGAAATTTTTTAATTCCACTAAAGTGTTGAGTTTTCTAGGGTTGTATTGGGGACTCGTTGATTCGATCGGATAATTTAACTTTGTTTATTTTTTTCCAGATAATTTTAGAAACTGTTAAAAAGTTCGAACGGATATCAATAACTCACTTTTTCCCCGGTCGGAAATTTTTTCAAAAGTTGGATTTTTTCTTGAGTTTAAGAACGTTCTAAGTCGTGCAAGTAATGCGGTGGACCCTCTAGAAGACAACAAACCTTAACTCGATTATGTGACCGTCTTGATCTGCCTCTGAACCTTAGGGTTTAGGGCAGTACGGCGTGCCACATGTGACGCGTTGGCTTGACCCTTCTACGGCTGGACCATTGGTACTGTTGCATGTGATGGATGTTTTTAAACTGATTTCAAGCATTGAGATATATTAGGGAAATCTTGGGTGTTTGATTATTCGATCGGAAAGTTTAACATTGTCTATTTATCTGGATTGTGATACAATATTTGGAATCTACAAGAAGTTATGAGATAACTAATTTGAATATTATAAACATAGCAGTTTAGTCTCAGAAGATCGGTTGCCACGGAATTTTGATGTGATCAAAAGTACGTCGCAATCACGTAGCGTACGCGGATACTCGCCGGGTAAACTTAACAGACAGCCCGTCCCATAACCCCGACCAAGTGACTGTAGGAGAACCCCGTCGCCAAAAGCATCCATTCGGGTGCTCGCGGCAGCGGTGTTCCGCCTTAGTGCACTTCGTCGACGGCATCCGGGGGTGCGGCCTTCTACTAAAGTTTGCGACGAGCATTTAATTAGGATGTCGGGAATCCTGTTGAATTGCCCGACTTGATATTGAAAAGAGTTTTTGATAATGAGACTAAAATGCGGGGTTTATAATTGTTAGGCATGCGATGTCTAAGGAATTCATTTGCTTAGGCATGCGATGTCTAAGGAGGTTGCGGATTCCAACTGCTGTAGTTTTACACTTTCTTTTCTGTGACCGTAAGTGTAGTATGTGATATCGCCGGTTTCGTTGCTATATGTCAACGACAATTGGGATGCGCATATTTAGTTACGTTGATGACATGAGATGTTATGTGTTGCTGGATATGTTATATTGGATCGTCGCGTTTTTGAATAGCCGGGGGTTTTATGTGAGATGAGAGTTTTTCTTTTTCATTCATGTAAAATTCATTTGTATGTAATATTCTTTTATTGGGGCACTTCCGGGCTGAGGATGATGTCACCTTTGTATATTATTTACTTTTACGCATTAGGTAGACCCAAGGCGGGGAGCACAAGTAACCGGGTTCTGGGGTCCAGTGGGAGACCATCTCGAGGAGTAGGGACCGGGTCTCCTAACCCTAGAATTGGCTGTGTTGCTTGCCGCTCTTGTAGGGGTCTAGGGATGCGGGTTTGGCTATTCATCGCGACCGTGGAATCCGTGTTTTATACAGGCTCGTATTGAAAACATGGACGTCCTAGTATATCCAATATTTCATATATGTTCTTCTTCTGCAATGTTCTGTGATGAGATCATATTACTGCCTGAGACGAATGTTTATATTATATATGAGATATATACTATATATTGTTGATTTCGTTTCATATCTGTTGCTTGTGAAGCATAATAAAATGGGACTTCATTAATGAGATTAATGAAATAAAAGAAACCTACAGATGTTGTAGAAACTTGTTTAAAAACTGGTAGCTCTAGTTCTTGCTTTGCATAGCGGTGTTCCTTGTAGAACATCCAGCACCTTATTCGATAAGGAAAGAGCCGATATCCCTTCACCGGGAGTGACCTCTTTAGTGAAACTACCAGATACTACAAACTCGGTTTGTCTTTTGATTGCTTATATAGTTCTTGCTTTGCATAGTGATATTTGTGAAATATCCTGCACCTTATTCGATGAGGAAAGGGCCGACGATCCCTTCACCGGGAGTGACCCCTTTCGCAAAACTAGAAACGCCTCAAAAGCACTCCATTTAAAACCACTCGATTCTACAACGATATAAAGTTCATTACGCAAAGGGTTTTCTTAAAAACCTGTCGTAGCCCTCCGTCATTTCAAATAAGTAATAGTTAGTATCCGTGCTGCGTTTGTTGACTCAGTCAAGGCGTAGTGTGCGGTAGCTGATTAGTGCTTATCTGCAAAGCATTTGATGCGATTGGATTAGAGTAGTCGTGCGGCCTTGTTGACTCAGTCAAGGGTCGTGCGGGTGGGTTTAATTCAATCGGGAAATGACGGGTTGAACTTTACTTGCGGTCTATGGTTTGTTGACTCAGTCAAGGTCATAGATCGCTTGGGGCAAAATATTATTGGGAATTTCAAGTGTTGAAATTTGCAATGAGATTGCATACCATCTATGAGATAGTTGGATCCCGATACCCGCTGCGAGTAAGAGTTACTCCTGGGAGTGTTTTACACATTACAATTAGCCAATCAAGTAGGTGTCTAGAAAGGTGTTAACGGGGTTACGCCTCTGGGAAAACGAGGTTTACTTTAATTAGGTTCGTGCGAAAGAACGGGGGACCTCCCTCAAAGTACCGACACTGGCCTGGCTGAAAGATTGGCGAACTTGTAGCGTGTAATTAATCCCGGCTAGTCTTTCCTTTTAGGGTTTGAAGGAAAATTTGATTAAAACAGTGGGAGACATCCTGATTAGATATATTAGATAACCAATCTAATCTTGCAAGATCATACGCTGAGTGTTTTCTTTTCTCTCTCTCCCGGTAGAGACCATATCACTCCTTAATCAAGATAATAATACGGATATTTTGACCGAACCCGCTTGTTATACTGAGCTGGGGAACGTTGGTCCCGCTCCAACTTATAATTATTATAAGATAGAGCAGGAATAGGGGATTACCAGAATTCCCGTGCCGCCCAAACGAAGAAAGTGCATGCTGATGCATCATCTTCGGGTGTGTTCATTACATAGAACTGTTTCTCAGTATCCTTTAAGTCCTGGGTATGTGATACTGGATCAGGATCCCGCATATGTAGTCTGTTACATGGGCTACAGATAGGTAGAGAACTGAGAACGGGTGATAAGTTTCAAGAGACAGAAAACGGTGCAAGTGTTGCAGCCAAGTCTGTTGGTTATTATCACCCTGTATTACCAGAATACATTGATTCTGAACAAATGTTATTAGATACCGAACCTGATATACAACATCATATCAGTTTCTTTATTAGTAAAGAAAGGATATAATTTTGTATTGTTGGATAATGTTTTGAACATTTCCTATATCAAGAGTTGATCGGTTCAGGCACGTTATCTAAAAGCATAGACGTTCTAAATCAAACTACAATTCTTAGTATACGGAACACACACAAGAGGAAATGTTCAGAAATGAATGAATCCTTCTTGAGGCATTGTAGACTAGGTCATATCAATGTGACCCAACTGGCTGAAGTTACATATAGATGCATATTTAAATTAGTTTGAATTTACATCTTGTGAAACTTGCCGGTCATGTCACAAAGATAAGATGACCATAGCTCTGTTTATTGGAAACAGAGAAAGAGTTAGTGAACTCTTGGGATTGATACATGCTGATGTATGAACGTCCCCTGTCTACACATGCCAAGACCGGTTCTTTATACTTCATTATATTCTCTGATGATCTCTCAAGATTCAGACATATGTTCCTGTTGAAACACAAGTCCGAAACTTTTGAGATATTCATGGAATATAAGTTAGAAGTAGAGAACCAAAATACGGGTATAAATATTATGTCCTTTGATGAGATCAAGGAGGAGAATACTTGAGCACGGAATTCCTGGATTATTCTAAAAGAGAATGAGATTCTCTCTCCGCATTACTCCTCCGTATACACCATAGCACGATGGTATATCGGGGCAGAGCAATAGCACCCTATGTGATATGGTGTGCTCTATGATGAGTACTACTGAGTTTCCTATTTCCTTTTGGGTGTTATGCGCCTGAGAAGCTGCATACCTATTGAATAGGGTTCAAATCAAATCAGTTGCCTACCACTTCATATGTGATATGGAAAGGGAAGAGCCCATTTCTTAAATTTGTTAAGATTTGGGGTTGTCCGGCCTATGTCTAAAAAGAAAAATCCAGACAAACTCGAGGCAAATTCAGATCTCTGGAAGCTTGTTGGATATCCCAAGCATACGCAAGGGAATATCTTCTACCAAACCGAGAAACAAAAGATGTTTTGTTTCTCGGTTTGGTAGAAGATATTCCCTTGCGCATGCCACCTTTATGAAAGAGAATTTCTTGTGAAGAAATTATTGGTCATGAGGTAGAACTGGAAAGGTTCCAGCTATACAAACTGCAGGTGATGATTTGGTAGAACCAAAGGATTCAATAGTTTCCAACGAACCTCAGCCTCTCCGCCGATCTAGTAGGGTTCCTCACCTACCTGAGAGATACTTTGGTTTGTCTATGACAGTAGGCGCGAGGATTGCATCATGAGATGATGACCCAACTAGTTTCGAGCTGGCGATCAGGAGTGGGATTCTGTAAGAATGGCTGGATGCTTAGTGATCTGAGATGGAATCTTTATACACTGATTGGTTCGAAAGAGTGTGTGTTTGTAGTTTAACCGCAATCAGAACGGTGTCGCACGTAGCTAGACCGAGGTGAGTACGGGTCATCCTCAGGGAAACGTGGAACCTTTTACTCTTACTTTAGATGTGTTGAGAAAGAGAGGAGGGATAAATAATTTTATAGAAAGATTTCTGCATCTACGTTAAACAAGAATGTAAAATATAGATCTAGATTATTTTAAAGATGTAATTAATATAATAAGAGGGCTTGTAGGGTTCGTTAGGATTTAGTAGTTATGGACGATTAATTAAAAGTTAACCTTTTTATCCATTAATAGATTTAGAACTAGAACGACGGTGATGCGTGTAGATTAGGGTTTCTGGAGGGAAAAGGAATCCAACTCTTAACCCTTATCTCGACACGGAACTCCGTTCATATCTAGCCTTTACCAAAACAATCATTAATCTAATCTCTAATCGCGGTCGGAACTAGCAAAGAATTTCTAGCGCGCCCGATTAGGATGTTAATGATTCTTTTGATAAAGTTCCTAAACTTTATAGGACTTAAAAAGGGTTTAATTATTTTCATCGTCCATTAGCCTACCCTAATCCTACGAACCCTAACAAGCGGAGAATTACTCGCGCATGTTGGGAGAAGAAGATGAAAAGACAGAGAGGGAAAACATAATGCAAAAGAATTAAATAAAATAACTACCTTTATTAATCAACTTGAACGATCTACACTTTATTCCTTAGAAAATGATTACAAAACTAGTTGCTTCTTTATCTCTTCCAAGGAGGTAGATGAGTAGTTGATGATCAGCCGGATGCATGAGCCGTCTTGGACTTCGTGATCTCGTCGGCTTGATGATTTTTCCAAGAGACTCTCGGTGCCTTTTTATAGTGAAAAGCCAGATCCTTTGTTTCCAAATTAGGTAATATTCATCAGAGATTCGCCCAAAATTTTCTCAACCCCTAAATCCATAATATTGCTGCGGATCCGCGGCACAAGGGGGGTATGGCCGCGGATTCGCGGCCATTAGATCTGATCCCTCCATCAAAATTTAGGTGCTCTGTCTTTGTGACATGTGGACTTCTCTGGAATCTTTGTATCTTTGAAATCTTCTCTCGGTTGCTTCCAGACTTGGTCTTCAAGTTTGCTTCTTAATTTGGCAAGATTTCTTCAACAACTTGATTTGCTTGATTCTAGCCTTGGAAAATTCTGCACAACTTGGAAATATTCTGCACAACAACTCATATAAGATTTTAGTAGACTTTGTTCTACTAGGATTAGGTCAATAATATTATTTGCATACATTTTCCTACCAAATACTAATTAAAATATATTAACACATGGAAAATAATGTTTTTACACATAAACCCTCATATGTATAATATATTATAATAAAGTCCTTTTTTAATATGAAAATGGTAGGAAAAATGTAATACAAATTTGCAGTTTTATCAACTGAACAAATACCCCCAAACTTATCTTTGATCGTCCCGAGCAAACTAGTTTATTTAAGAGGAGAAAAAGAAAGGAGAAAACTATGCACACTTTCGTAGGCAGACACGATTGCACTGAGCACGTGCAACAAGCCGTTAAACCTCTAGGTGTCCCTAGTAGGAGGAGTGTTTTCTCCTGAGGGTTTTCAGCGGATTACACCCACAAAATCCAATAACAAAAGAAAGATGGTGAAATTTACATATAAAGACAAGAACCATAAAAGAAAGGCCTTGAAAAGAAGAGTTTCCAACAATGCCAGCTTTTCAGTTGTCATGAGCCCTATTTTAATAGTCATGAAAAGATGTTAGAAATCACATTATCCCTCAATAAAACATCGTCTTTATTCTTCATTCCTACCTTTTATCCAAACATTGATCATATACCCCTACGTGTGTGAAATGGTCATCCCTATACTCAGAGAATTCAATTCAAGCTATCATACTCTTGTCCATCTACCTTAGTACTTTTTAATTTGATGAATACTTAGAATTGCTCACACATTTTCATGCGACCGTTAATACTTCTAGAGGTACTAACCGACCGATTACTCATGTGTTTGCAGATTTGGTGATAATATTTTCCTCGTCTTGCACCACCTAAGGCTTAGCAGTGACTCCCAGACCAGTTGGCCTTAGGGCACTAGGTGAAGAGGCACCCTCACTATATATTTTTTTATTGCTGCCTTGGCGATAACAAAACCAGTGTTCATTTTTCTTTTCACCATTTTTATATTTTCTTCATCATTTTTTTTTATATTTCCTTCATACTTTGGCTTTTAGACAAGAGCATTTCAAGGTATCCTCTACTATCCCGAGTTTCAAGACGTGTGTAAGTGCATATAGTAGGGTATCAACGTTCAAAATGTTTGGCTTTCAGAATAGAAACTATATTTCAGACTTATTTTTATCCTCAGATTAGTGACTTCCTTCATCTTACTAACCCTTGGGACAACAGCTCATAACTACTTATTACTAGTTCGTATAAGAAAACTTCTAATTTTCTTGGTTTTCTTAAACTATTCCTATCTTTTGGATGTAATGCTTCACTTTCTATTCTTTTGTTATATAAAAAAAAATTTTAATGCCCGGTGTCAAAGATAATTCAGTGAATACAAACCTCCCCCCCAAACCTGTTTTCAGCAGTGTCCTCACTGATGTAGCCTTTTGAGAATATGGACCTGTATACTAAGGGAGAGATACAAGGGGTAAAATAATAGTTAAATGAAAAATTCCCCCAAACTTATTCTTTGACACGCACAGATATTCAATCAAATCATTTTTTTTACTCACCTCCATTCTTAAAATGTGAAAAAGTTACCAAAACATGGAGGTGAGGCGGAGGAAATTTAGTTTTGATAAAGCGGCTCCTGTAAAAATAGGAGCTCCTCCGCGGGGTCAGCAGAAAAATACGGTTTTAATCTATGCCCATTTACTTTAAAAATCGAACCGTTTTTCAAATTTTCGACTTCAACTGTCCCGTGCGGGTGTACATACCGCACCACAAAAGGTCCTTTCCAATGAGATTTAAGCTTACCCGGATGAAGATGGAGACGGGAATCGTAAAGAAGGACTTGTTGCCCCGATGTGAAGGTTTTTCTAAAAAGATTTTTATCGTGGAACACTTTAGTCCTATTCTTTACGATCACCGCATTATCGTAAGCTTCATCGCGGAGTTCGCTTAGCTCATTCAATTGCAGCTTCCGATAGCTGCCTGCATGATCAAGATCAAAATTAAGCTCTTTAATAGCCCACATTGCCTTATGTTCGATCTCGACAGGAAGGTGGCATGCCTTTCCAAACACAAGGCGGTATGGAGACATACCAAGATCGGTCTTGTAAGCGGTGCGGAATGCCCAAAGAGCATCCGTCAATTTGGTTGACCAATCTTTACGGTTCATAGAAACCGTCTTCTCCAATATCTGCTTGATCTTCCTATTTGAGATCTCAGCCTTCCCGCTTGTTTGGGGATGATAGGGCGTAGAAAGTTTGTGAGTGATTGAATATTTCCGCATCAAGGCCTCGAAAGACCTATTGCAGAAATGTGTCCCGTTGTCGCTAATGATAGCGCGAGGGTGTCCGAATCGCGAGAATATGTTTTCTTTAAGGAACTTAATGACAACTTTGTTGTCATTAGTGCGACACGGTATAGCTTCCACCCACTTCGAGACATAATCAACCGCTAACAAGATATATAGATTCCCAAAGGAGTTGGGAAAAGGGCCCATAAAATCAATACCCCAAACATAAAATATTTCCACAACCAATATATGTTGGAGTGGCATCTCGTTCCTTCGTGAAATCCGACCCAAATGCTGACATCGCGGACAAGTTTTGCAATGTTCAAATGCATCTTTAAATAATGTTGGCCAATAAAAGCCACATTGCAAAACCTTCTCCGCCGTTTTTCGAGGTCCAAAGTGACCGCCGCATACCTGATCATGACAAAATGATAACACGCTCTTGAATTCATCGTTAGGGACACACCTGCGAATGATTTGATCGGAACAATACTTGAATAGATATGGTTCATCCCAGTAAAAATATTTTACTTGGGATAAAAACAGAAGTTTGTCTTGTTTCGACCAATCGCTAGGTATAAGTCCCGTCGCAAGATAGTTCACGATATCCACGAACCAAGGTTCGTAGGATACATTCAAGAGCTGTTCGTCGGGAAATGAGTCATTTATCGGCACGGTCACAGTTGGCGAAGAAGTGATGCGTGAAAGATGGTCGGCTACTCCGTTTTCACATCCACTCTTGTCTTTGATGACAAGATCAAATTCTTGTAATAATAGGATCCAACGTATTAGCCTGGCCTTTGCATCCTTCTTCGTTAAAAGATGTCGTAGGGCGGAGTGATCTGTGTAAACCACAATGGGCGAGCCAATCAAGTAGGGCCTGAACTTCTCTAATGCAAATACAACTGCCAAGAGTTCTTTCTCGGTAGTTGTGTAATTTATTTGTGCATCATTCAAGGTCCTACTTGCATAGTAAATTACATGTGGCATCTTATCAATATGCTGTCCCAAGACAGCACCAATAGCAAAATCTGATGCGTCACACATAAGCTCGAACGGGTGGTTCCAATCCGGAGATGATAGAATGGGGGCTGTAGTGAGTGATTCTTTAAGTGATTCAAAAGCAGCCTCACAATCCGAATTGAAGTGAAAAGTAGTGTCCTTGGCCAATAGAAGGGTTAAGGGTCTAGCAATTTTGCTAAAGTCCTTAATAAATCTCCTATAAAATCCTGCATGACCAAGGAAGGATCGTATATCTTTGACGCAATTGGGACGAGGGAGGTTTTGAATGACATCTATTTTAGCTCTGTCAACCTCAATGCCTTTATGTGAAATTATATGTCCAAGTACAATACCTTCTTGGACCATAAAATGGCATTTTTCCCAATTTAAAGTCAAGTTCTTATCCTTATAGCGGGTAAGAACAGCGTCAAGATTACGAAGGCAGTCCTCAAAGGAGTCCCCAAAAATGGAGAAATCGTCCATAAAAATTTCTAGAAAATTTTCCACCATATCTGAAAATATCCCCATCATACACCGCTGAAATGTAGCGGGAGCGTTGCATAACCCAAAGGGCATGCGTCTATAAGCAAAAGTTCCGAAAGGACAAGTAAAAGTGGTTTTATCTTGATCCTTTTCGGCGATGGGGACCTGGTTGTAACCAGAGTATCCGTCCAAGAAACAGTAGTATTCGTGTCCCGCTAATCGTTCCAACATCTGGTCAATGAAAGGTAGAGGGAAGTGATCTTTCCTCGTCGCGGCATTGAGTTTCCTGTAATCGATACATACGCGCCACCCAGTTTGGGTGCGTGTTTGGATTAACGCATTAGCCTCGTTAGTGATGTCCGTGATGCCAGACTTTTTAGGGACCACATGAATTGGACTTACCCATTGGCTATCAGATATGGGGTAGATTATTCCACTTTCAAGGCACTTGACGATTTCTTTCTTTACCGCCTCCTTCATAACGGGATTTAACCGTCTTTGTGGGTCTCGGGTTGGTTTGGCTTCATCCATCAGAAGTATGTGATGTTCAACAATTAAGGGACTAATCCTTTTGATGTCGGCCATTGTCCAACCAAATGCTTGCCGATTCGATCTCAACACTGCCAAAAGTGCATTCTCTTGCTCTACGGCTAGAGAAGCGGATATAATAACTGGCAAGGTCTCATTCTCTTCTAAATATGCATATTTAAGATGAGAAGGTAGCGGTTTGAGATCAAGAATTGGCGGAGAGACAATAGAAGGAGGGGTAACGGAATGATATTCGGACTCCTTAAGAGGTTCAAAACTTGCATAAGATATTGACTCGGAAAGTGCTGCTGACTTTTGCAACGAGTCAACGGGTTCAATCTCAAGGTCGGACTCATTGAACATATCCTCACTGTTAAGTGGTGCAAGATCAAACGATGTCTCATTAGTGTTGTCGAGAACATCAAAGCAAAGTTCCTCATCCATGCAGCTTACGGGAGCTATCTCGTAGATGGAACAAACATCCAGCAAATGAGCAGAAAGTTCTGATGGATGACTTCCTAGCTTGTAAATATTAAGCTCAATTGTCATTTTCCCGAAGGATAAGTTCATAGAACCGTTACGACAATTAATCACAGCGTTAGAAGTTGCTAGGAAGGGTCGACCAAGTATCACCGGGATTTGATTGCGTGGGTTTGCCACAGGTTGTGTATCTAAAACAATAAAGTCCACGGGAAATATGAATTCCCCGACTTTAATTAACACATCCTCTAGTTCGCCCCGAGGTTTGGTGATAGATCGGTCTGCCATTTGGAGAGTACAATGGGCGGGTTTTAACTCTCCAATTCCTAACTGCTCGTATACTGAATAAGGAAACAAGTTGACGCTAGCGCCTAGATCGAGTAAAGCACGATTTATATTTTTACCCCCAATAGAAAAAGAGATTGTAGGACAGCCGGGGTCCTTACGTTTCTTTGGTATTTGTTGGGTAAAAGCTGTGCTAACATTACTCGTCATGAAAACCTTTTTAGGCACTTGAGTTTTTCTCTTCCTAGTGCACAAGTCTTTAAGGATTCTTGCATAAGATGGGACTTGTTGAATCGCATCTAGGAGAGGAATATTCACGCTAACTTGCTTAAACATTTCCACAATCTTCTCCATTTGCGGGTTAGGTCTGTTGGCCCTTAATCGGTTTGGAAATGGAGCTCGATCTATAAGTTTTGGGTCCAACGTTTGTGGAGAAGACTGTGGCAACGGATTCGATCCTAAAATTGGAGTGGGCATCGACTTAGATAGATTTGGCGAAATGTTCGAGCCTTGGGGAAAACGGAGAATAAGCTCGGATGAAGGTGGGAGACTAGACGAATTAGGGGAAGAAGAAGAAGAAGAAGGGGTATCTAATGTGTCACTATCATCAAACTGCTCATCCACTTGGTTATTCGGCACTCTTCCCGATCTCAACGTAGTAATAGCATTCACATTATGACTTTGTGAATGGCCAGGATTCGGTAGGGGTTGAGATGGGAGTTTCCCTTTCTCTCTCGCACTCATTATGGCGTTTAACTGTGCGATTTGGTTTTCTATTGATTTGATACTCTCACCATGGGAGGAGGAGTTTTTCGTTTGGGTATCAATAGAAGACCTTATCTCAGCCGAATTTTGCATGGATTGTTTCATGAACATATCCAAAGTTTGTGCAAGCGAGTTGTCAGTACCGGCCACTTGTGGTGTAGAAATGTTGGCCGGATTTTGGAAATTTTGTGACTGAAAGGGGGGCTGATTCTGTGGTTGTGGTTGCTGTGGAGGAGGTCTTTGATAATTACTTTGTTGGTTTTGATTCCAAGCAAAGTGAGGATGATTCCTCCATCCTTGATTATATGTGGAAGAATAAGGATCGTTTCTAGGTCGCTGCATTGAAAAGCAGCATTAGCTTGAAACGATGCATTCATAGGACATTCTTCCGTTAAGTGTGAAGGATCCGAACAGCAACCACAGACGGTCTTAGGAAGCGTAACCTGATTTAGGGAGACTGATGAGAATCTGCTCTCAATATCGTCGAGTTTCTTCTGCATCGCTGCCATTTCGGCTTTCACTGCGATGGAAACATCGAGCTGGTGAACTCCTCCCCTAGATGAAGGTGGTCTTACGCTTTCCCACTGCAACGTGTGTTCAACAAGGTCTTCCAGATATTTCCATGCTTCACCGTCATCTTTAGACATGAAATTGCATTGACACATTGTTTCAAGCATCTGCTTTGTCGCTGGATTAATGCCCTCATATATAATCCGACATAAATCCCATCTTTGTATTCCGTGATGGGGGCATTGGACAAGCATATCTTTGAAACGTTCAAAGCACTTCCAAAATGGTTCATTGGGAAGCTGGGTGAACTGGTTGATCTCGCTCCTCACATGTGCAGTCTTATGATTTGGGTAAAACTTCTTAAGAAATGCTACGACGAATTCATCCCAATTAGCGATAGAGTGTGCGGCAGTATTATAAAGCCATTTTTCTGCCAAGTCGCACAGTGTGAATGGGAGAAGACGTAAGCGCATAGCATCTAAGGTCAATTGTGAAGTACCCATCATTGCGCATACGTTTTCGAATTTGGTGATGAAAACGTACGCGTCTTCCGACTCAAGCCCGTGAAATTTGGGCAGCAGATTGATGTAGTGGGGTTTAATCTCGAAATTATCCCCGTTATGTGGTGGAAGAGATAGACAAGTAGGAAGAGGACCACGAATAGGATAGCATCTCTCTTAGAGAGAGACACGCGGTGGATTCTGCGCACCTTCGGGCGGTGGCAGCGTGGTGTTATAATTTGATGGAGTGCCGTCCATCTCGGTCGATGTGGTGTGTGGTGGGGGAAAAGAAGATGAAGAAGTACCGACTTCGGCGTCGATAGCAGGAACGCGGACAAGACGGGCACTAGGATCCCGTGTCCAGCCGAGCATGCACTAAGCGGGTTTAGTGCAAGTGGCAGTGTGTGTGTGATTTAAAATTGGCTTGTTTTGAAAAAGTGGGACTCAAGACAAATCTCCCTAATATGCACAAGCAACCCTAGAACTAAGGCTACCTAGGTCCAGTCTCTAGACCGCTCCTAGACTTCCAAAGGACAAGCCGCAGGATCAATCCTCTACCGCCTCCGTACTACCCTTGTAGCCAGATAAGTGCCAGGTAAGTGGGAAGGAACCACGTCGTGGGCCTAATTAAAAACCACTAGCCTTTGTCACACTTGCCTAGGCACTACAAAAGTAATGCGGATAAACGATAGATTACCCACGACCTTCCTCTGTCCTTAATGAGCGCGACAGTCCTTAGAGTCTGGTCTAGATATTTTTTTAAATTAATGAAGGGTTGATATATATGCTCGGTTTGTGATTTGTGGGGCTTAGGAAGGGTGATGAAATCCCCACCTAATCTTGATTTGGTCTTTGCCCCTTAGAATCCGTATTAAAATATGCAAAACAAAACCAATCACAAAACTTTTGCAAAAAGATTTTTTAGCGGCGCAATTTTACATAGAATCCTGCAGAAAATAGATTTTATTGGATTTGAGAGGAGAAAGAAGGAGTTGAGAATCTTACCAGAGAGTTTTGTAGCCCTAATCTCTCTAAGCAGCCGCGTTTCCGCCGCAGGAAGCACCTTTGTGCCGCGGTTCCGCCGCGTGGCAGAGGGATTGCTTGATAAAATTTTTTGTATATCCTCCTGTGCTCCTCTGGATCTCTAAAAATGTCTCTGTTTCCTGTTCTTCTTAATTTTGTAACTCCAGATCTCCTTGCAAAATTCACGCACAAATCGTTAAATATGCAATTTGTAGTTTTGTGTTAATAATGATATGACTCGTCTAAGAATTCAACACAAATAGTAAAAATAAAAAATTACGCACGTATCCCCGGCAACGGCGCCATTTGATTGGTTCGAAAGAGTGTGTGTTTGTAGTTTAACGGCAATCAGAACGGTGTCGCACGTAGCTAGACCGAGGTGAGTACGGGTCGTCCTCAGGGAAATGTGGAACCTTTTACTCTTACTTTAGATGTGTTGAGAAAGAGAGGAGGGATAAATAATTTTATAGAAAGATTTCTAGATCTACGTTAAACAAGAATGTAAAATATAGATCTAGATTATTTTAAAGATGTAATTAATATAATAAGAGGGCTTGTAGGGTTCGTTAGGATTTAGTAGTTATGGACGATTAATTAAAAGTTACCCTTTTTATCCATTAATAGATTTAGAACTAGAACGACGGTGATGCGTGTAGATTAGGGTTTCTGGAGGGAAAAGGAATCCCACTCTTAACCCTTATCTCGACACGGAACTTCGTTCATATCTAGCCTTTACCAAAACAATCATTAATCTAATCTCTAATCGCGGTCGGAACTAGCAAAGGATTGCTAGCGCGCCCAATTAGGATGTTAATGATTCTTTTGATAAAGTTCCTAAACTTTATAGGACTTAAAAAGGGTTTAATTATTTTCATCGTCCATTAGCCTACCCTAATCCTACGAACCCTAACAAGCGGAGAATTACTCACGCATGTTGGGAGAAGAAGATGAAAAGACAGAGAGGGAAAACATAATGCAAAAGAATTAAATAAAATAACTACCTTTATTAATCAACTTGAACAATCTACACTTTATTCCTTAGAAAATGATTACAAAACTAGTTGCTTCTCGATCTCTTCCAAGGAGGTAGATGAACAGTTGATGATCAGCCTGGATGCGTGAGCCGTCTTGGACTTCGTGATCTCGTCGGCTTGATGATTTTTCCAAGAGACTCTCGGTGCCTTTTTATAGTGAAAAGCCAGAATCCTTTGTTTCCAAATTAGGTAATATTCATCAGAGATTCACCCAAAATTTTCTCAACCCCTAAATCCATAATATTGCCGCGGATCCGCGGCCCAAAGGGGGTATGGCCGCGGATCCGCGGCCATTAGATCTGATCCCTCCATCAAAATTTAGGTGCTCTGTCTTTGTGACATGTGGACTTCTCTGGAATCTTTGTATCTTTGAAATCTTCTCTCGGTTGCTTCCAGACTTGGTCTCCAAGTTTGCTTCTTAATTTGGCAAGATTTCTTCAACAACTTGATTTGCTTGATTCTAGCCTTTGAAAATTCTGCACAACTTGGAAATATTCTGCACAACAACTCAAATAAGATTTTAGTAGACTTTGTTCTACTAGAATTAGGTCAATAATATTATTTGCATACATTTTCCTACCAAATACTAATTAAAATATATTAACACATGGAAAATAATGTTTTTACATATAAACCCTCATATGTATAATATATTATAATAAAGTCCTTTTTAAATATGAAAATGGTAGGAAAAATGTAATACAAATTTGCAATTTTATCAACTGAACATACACCAACAAAATATGGACTTTGGTTGCTTTATCTGAAGGGTTAAATCCCCATCAGGAGCAAGTATATCTTGAGAAGATTACTTGGTGTACATGGAAAAGTTGAGACTTTCAAAGCTATGCTTAAGTCCATCCAGATCCTACTTGCCACGGCTACATACCATGACTACGATATCTGGTAGTTGGGTGTCATGACTGCTTTTCTAAATGAAGTTTTAGAAGAGAGCATCTATAAGTACATAAACATAAGGCTTCGTAGACAGTGGGAGCAGCGGAAACGTGTGCAAGATGTTTTATGTGATAAAGCAGGCATCGCGGAGTGGAACGTTTGTTTTGATGTAGTAGTCAAAGAGTTTGACTTCATCAAAATGGTAGATGAACCTTGTATATACAAAAAGGTAGTAGAGAGTATGGTGGTGAACCTCGTAGAGTACGAGGATGACATACTCTTGATAGGGAAGGAGTTTCCTATGCTATGCTCGGTCTATATCCGCTTATCACAAGGATTCTCCATATAGGATCAAAGCGATACCTCCTAAATCCTGGGTTTTGGATCTATGAGATAGATCTAATTGGATGTTAGGATACTCACTAGTTGTAGTGAGATGGTATCAATCGATCCTGGGGAGAATCACTGGAAAGGTTCCAGGTTGATAAGGACGACTGAATGTCAGTCGCAGGCATTGTCTTTACCCTCAGTGGAGGGACGATATATTGGAAGAGTTCCAAGCTAGATACCGTGACATACTAGACGATTAAAGGCAAGATACATCGTTACCAAGGATGCTACCAAAGAGGCAGTCTGGATATATATAAGTTCATGAGATGAACTTCGTTCCTACCATTGTGTGACAATGGAGTTGTGTCTTATGCCAAGGAACCCCCGTCCCATCAGAAATCCAGATATAATTCTTAGGCAGTATCACCTGATCATGGAGATGGTTGATCTCCAGGGAGATCGAGGTTTGGAGAGTAGAAACAGAGGACAACAGCGCAGATCCACTCACAAAGGCCTTTTTCCCAGTAGAGATTTTTTATGGGATGGTTGAGTATGAGATACTTCAACCGCAGCTAATTGTTGGGTATGCGATACCACAACAGATGGCCCTAGTGCAAGTGGGAGATTGTTAGTTATATGTATGCCCTAGAGGCCATTACTGTACATATGATGTATATTGTAATGGATGCTTGGACATATATAGGGAGGACTTTTTTGCTCAACATGATAGTATGCTATCTGGTTGTACTTTATCTTAACATGTACTCTGATTGTCTCTATATTACATGTTGATAAAGCCCTTAGGATATGTACTCGACTACTAGGACTATGATGAGATCATACTATTGGGGCCACGGTAGTCGACGAGTACATCCTATAACTGTTCCTAGTCGAGGGTGTATCGAGACAGGGCATCGATGCACCAGAGTAGACTAGCGTATACGCATCTTGACCCATAAGTTGGGCGATGGATGATCCCATATCCATCGGTGTTTGACATCAAGGATGGTGTACGGGTGCTCAGTGGAGACTCGGTACACTGGACGGACTCGCCGAGAACTCCCAGATGGTATTATACCTCACGTCAGATGGCAGTGTTCCAGTGACACTGGTACAGAGTAGTCTGTTGACCCGAGATCGTCATAGAGTCTTGTGTGATTCCCACTGTTCTTTGATTTCCATCATACCACGTCCAAGAGGGCGTGCAAAAAGGTGGCTTTTGGGTTCAGTCCCGAATCACATGGAGGCAATGAGCGATAGGAGGGGATTCGTCTCTCCCGGTATAGGGAGTTGATGTTGCGCTGTGTTCGATTGGCTATAACCGGAAATCTCTGGCCAGGGTTGCTGAGATTTACTGGTAAGTGTTATCGGTAGTTTCTCGAACTGTTATAGACCTCATATCGACACGACTTATCAAGCTACTGGGGTCTGACGTTTAGCACCCCTGGACGAGATATGCGACATATCAGACGAGGAGACCGGACTGTATGAGAGTGTTACTGATTGGATTCACAGGAGAATGTACATGCTTGCTTTTTGATCTTCTGAGCGCTCAATACCTGGGTGGCTGTTACGTTTAGCTGACCGCTTGCAGCTTGTGGGTGTTTGATATGATCATCACCTACTGCCGGCGTATTAACGATTCTTTAGAGTCCTACACAGAGGTTTCTTGGCTCAGGCAAAACGGAGTAGGGGAACATATGTGATATGTACGGGACCGAGGATAATGCGGTATGTGATACCGTATTGGATTCTCGCGATATGAGATACCGGCCGGGTATATGTGATATAGCTGGGTCATCGTATTAGTCGGTTATATGCGATATAGCCGGATTATCGGATCAAGTGTTGATTTGATAATTTAATGTATAATAATATATATGATATATTAAATTACATTAACTAATATTAGCTCACTAAAAGATTCATTTTCTCACGGGATAATATATCGATATATATGAGATATATGTTAATTGTATTATTTTTTATTGTTACAAAATATATTGTGTATGTGATATATAATATTGTAACATGTTAGGGTTACAAATTTAACATTGGTTTAGGGTTTAAACTTGGTTAGGGTTTGGATTAGGGTTAGCTTTTGCATGAAGCTTCCATGAAGCTTCATGAAGCTTTGACTTTGTGGTTGCTTGATATTTTGTGAAGATATTATGTTAACCCAATCCAAACCATTAACTCTAGTTAACTCTCTACAAGGGTTAACTCCTTCATGCTTAACCCTTGGTTAGATTTGTAACCACTACAATAATTCATTATTCATCACAAAAGGATTATGATATTCATTCTTCTTCTTCATTGGTTTTCTTCTTGAAAAAGCTTTCTTTTGTGATGAAAGTGTGTGAGAAAAAGATTATAAATGAGACAAAAAATCCTACTTCATCATCCTCATCTATCCTTGCCATTTAGATGAGGGTGTTCACTTCATATTATGAGTGTTAGCTTGTGTTAACGAAACTTCAAGGTAGATCATCTTTGTATCGAAGATCGGAAGCAAAGGTTGCATCATTCTCTTCGTGAAGCCTCTCGAGAGTCCAGAACACGATGATCGCAGCGAAGGGACCTCAACATAGAGCTTAAGAAGTGAAGGACCGGATCTAAAAAGGTTGTAATCCCTCTCACTTAGTGTTAAAGTGTTTAACACAAGTTTTCGCCTAAACCCTAGTTTAAAGATCTTGTATCGGGTTGTTCGGCACGGCTAAAATTTTAATCGGGCATGGTTGATGCCTCGTAGACCCTTGTGCGCGTACCTAGCAACCCTACAACTTGTTTATTTGTTAGACTTAGAAGACAAGTGTATATTCATTCGATCTTAGAGTCGCGCGCTTGTATTATTATGGTTTTCTGGTGGATATTGGTTTTCTTCTGAGTTTTGGATCCTCGCCCTTCGGCGTTGTATATTATATGTCTTGCGTGGTTGTATCCACCAATTGGCGAAGAGCTAGCTCCCGCTTGGGGATGCCTTTATTCATCATTCTATGTTTTTCATGTGTTGTACCCGTTTGGAGCTAGTATTTACAAAGGAAACTCTCCCGAAATATTCGGAAAGGACTTGGTGTTTTAAAAATACTTACTACGGCTTTTGTTGTTAAACCAATTGCTTTTAAACTAAGTTTTTCCTTCACTTCTTCTTTTAAATGGTTTAGATTTCTGGGATTTTGGCTTACTTGAATTAGATGCGGTCCTATAGACTTCATACGATTTAAGTTCCAGCCGCGTGCCATTTCCGGTCGTGACACGTTCCTAGGCAAAAGCCACAACTCCATTGTTGTCACAATAACAGTTATTGGACTCTCAATGGTAGGAACCATGTTCATCTCATGAACAAGAAATGCCTAGACAGCCACTTTGGCAACATCGTTGGTAGCAATGTATTCATCCTTTATTGTCTAGTATGCCACGATATCTAGCTTGGAACTCTTCCATCATACTGTCCCTCTATTGAGGGTAAAGACAAAGCCTGTGACTGACTTTCAGTCGACCTTATCACTCTAGAAGCTCGAATTGGTAACGGACTCCTACTGGAGTTCACCATTAACAAAACCTCAGGAACATCTCTTTAGTGCTTCTTAAGTACTTAAGAATGTCCTACACAGCTGTCCAGTGATTCTCCCAAGATCCGATTGATTCCTTATCACTACACCTAGTGAGTTAGCTACATCTGGTCTGGTACATAACATCTCATACATGATAGAGCCTACTGCCGAAGCATAGGGTATCCCTTGCACGCGAGCTCTCTCCGAATCAGTCTCGAAAGACATCTTTTTGGATAGAGTGATTCCGATGTAGGTGGACAAACTACCACGCTTAAAATCTTCCATACTAAACCCCTTTAGTATGGTGTTAATGTACCTAGATTTGGGACACTCCCAACATCCACTTAGATCTATCACCATAGATCATAATCAACAAGATGTAGTAGGTATCATCCAGATCTTCTATTGAGAATCCTCGTGATAAGAGGAGCTTGACCGAGTGTAGCTAGGAAACCATTTCATATCAAGAGTATGTCATCTACGTATAATACGTGTAAGACAACCTTACTCTCTACAACCTTCTTGTATATACAAGGTTCATCTATCATTTTGATGAAGTCAAACTCATTGACTGCCACATCAAAACAGATGTTCCTACTCAGCAATGCTTGCTTTAATCCTGATGGACTTAAGCGTAATTTTGAAAGTCTCAACTTTTCCACTTACACAATGAATCTACTCAAGATCTGTTTGCTCCCAATGGGTTTTACCCCTTCATGTGCAACATTCAAAGTCATACTTTGTTGGTGTGCATGGATTCCATCTTTGATCGCATAGCATACAGCCATTTCACAAAGTCTCCACTTGTGATGGCCTGCCCGAACCTAGTTGGGACATCATCTACCATGATGCAATCATCGCTCCCACTGTCACCGAGAAGACCGTAATCATTCAAGTGGATGAGGAACCCTACCAGATTCGCGTAGAGGCTGAGGCTCGTTGGAGACTATTGAATCCTTTGGTTTCACCAAATCATCAGCTGTTAGTTTGTCCAGCTGGAACTCCTTCCAGTTCTACCTCATGAATACAAATTTCTTCACAAGAAATTCCTTTTCTAAAAAGGTGGCTTGCTGAGAAACAAAACACCTTTTGCTCCTCAGAGTGGTAGAAGATATTTCATCTCAAATGTTTAGGATATCCAACAAACTTACACGGAACTGACCTTGCCTCGAGCTTGTCCGGATTCTGCCTTTCAACATAGGCCGGACAACCCCATATCTTAACTCGTTTAAGACATGGTCTCTTCCCATTCCATATCTCGTATGGAGTGGTAGGCACTGATTTGGACGGAACCCCATTCAATAGGTATGCAGCTTCTCAAGTTCCTAACCCCAATAGGAAACACGTAACTCAGCAGTACTCATCATAGAGCACGCCAAATCTTATAGGGTGCGATACCTCCGCTCCGATACACCATTGTGCTCTGGTGTATACAAAGGAGTAAGCTGAGAGAGAATCACATTCTCCGTTTAGAAAATCCAGGAACTCCATGCCCAAGTATTTGCCTCTTCGATCACATCGAAGGACTTTAATACTTTTACCCGTCTGGTTCTTAACTTCAAGCTTATATTCCATGAATTTCTCAAAAGTTTCAGACTCGTGTTTCAACAGGAACATCTGTACGAATCTTGAGAGATCGTCGATGAATGTAATGAAGTGCTAAGAACCAACCCTGGCATTTGTAGACATAGGACCGTATACATCATCATTTATTTGTCCCAGCACTTCAACAACTCTTTCTCGGTTTCCAATAAACGGAGAATAGGTCATTTTGCCTTTGAGACAAGACTGGCAAGTAACATAAGATGAAAATTCGAACAGATTCTCATATTCATCCTTATGTAACTTAGCTGTTCGTATCGTATTGGTATGACCTAGTCTACAATGCCACAAGAAGGATTTGTTCATTTCTGAACTACTCCTCTTGTATGTGTTCTAGATACCTTGAACTGTGGTTTGATTTAGAATGTATAAGCTGTTATATAACGTGCCTGATCAAATCAACTCTTGATTGAGGAAAATGTTCACAACATTATCCTCCAATACAGAATTATATCCTTCTTTAACTCATTAAAGAAACTGATGTAATGTTATATATCAGGTTCGGCATGTAATAACGTTTGTTCAGAATCAATGTATTTACCTTTTGGTAATACAAGGTGATATTTGCCAACTGGCATGCCTGCAACAATTGCACCATTCTCTAACACTTAGAGACATATCACCCAATCCCAGTTCTCTACCTTTCTGTAGCCCATTTAACTCTTACATATATGGGATCCTGATCCGGTCTCTCATACCTAGGACGCCGAGGAAACTGAGAAACATTTCTCGGTAATGAACACACCCGAAGAATATGCATCAACATGCTTATTCCACGAATGGGTGGCATGGGAATCCTGGTATTCCCCTATTTCCTGCATGGACTTATAACAATTATAAGATTGGGCGGAACCAACGTTCCCTAGCTCAGTATAATAAGCAGGTTCGGTCAATGCATCAATATTATTATCTTGATTAAGGCGTGACATGGTCGCTACCAGGAGAGAGAGAGAAAAAAACACTCAGCGTATGCTCTTGCAAGATCAGATTTGTAATTATTTTATCTAATCAGGAAGGCTCCCACTGTTTTTATCAAATCATCCTTCAAACCTTAAACGGTAAGAATAGTGTAACACTTTGGAAAATTGTAAATTTTTAATTATAATTTTAAATATAAAAATATTGAATTTAATAAGTTTATAAAAGTGATATCACATACAAATTTGGGTATCGGATTTATATCCGCAAAAATGTGATTATTTCGATAAATATGAATAAAAGTGCGTGATATCATAAAAATGATATTTTAATTATTTTAACATGACATTATATTTTACATTAAGCTAATGATATTTCGGAAATAGACTAAATATCTCATATCTTTATTTTACATAGAATTAGATTGTGAAATGAAATTAAATTGTAACATTAAAGGGTATGATATTTGATAATTCTTTTAATGGTTGTTATATCTTAACCTAAGTCTAAACCCTCACAACACCACACCCTCAAACATGCTCAACTCCCTCCACCTCCTTCTTCTTAACTTTACACCTCCTCCTTCACATTTGACACATCCCACTTCTCCCATGACAACTCCACCTCTCAAACCTTCACCTCATCCTCTCTCTACACAACACAACACAACACCTAAGAAATTCTTTAGCTTCAAAACTGAACAAAAGTTAACTCTTCAAGCTCCAACACCTAAATTTGTATGTTTTCCTCATATCAAAAGAGAAAGCCATGAATCCCTTCATCAACTTGTGCACACTATCAACCTAGAGCCTCTGCAACCCTTGATGCTTCACCATGCAATACTTGAGCTCGTGTTCTTTGGTAAATTATCTCCATAGGTATAATTCATTCCTTCTTTTCAAATATCAATTTTGTCTATGATCTGTTTTGTAGTGCAGTATTATAAAAACTGCTGTTTTGTGATATTTATCCTACTGTAATTGAATCTGGAACCAATCGGTGTAACCACTAGAAAAAGTAGCAATACCATAAGTATTATAAGAACACTTGGAGACTTCAGTTAAAGCCCGAGCCTTTAATTCAATGATTGACCAGGCGAGAACCCCTTTTTGTCCGATGTCGCCGGATTTTTGATGAGGATTGGTGTTGGTTTTTCTTCTGCAGCTTTAGTTTGGTATTTTATAAGTTTTTGTATTGTTTGATTTGTCCCAATAATTACACAGAAAAATCTGGGAATGTTTTACTAAAGGTTTTATCAATTTTCCGATATTCCGATACAAGTTTTTCGTATTTTGTACTGCGACTGAAACATTGACGTTCCTACGTTGATTTCAGTGGCATTTGTTCGTTTTTGGAGTAAGTAATCTATAAGTTCTAATCTATAGATACTTATCTCATTATTTTGAGTTTTGATATGATATTTACGTCGATATGATATAACTACGATTATAGGTATGATCGTTAAGGTTTCCGAGATGGAGTTGACGGACATAGCAATAGTGGAATTTACGAGCTCGACAAGTTGGTGAGTAGATTTACATCTACGGAGGAAGTCAGATGGATGGCGTATAGCACCCCCGCAACCTTATACATATGATACTATGATATATTATTAGTTCTTTTGTGCTTAATTAAGTTCATGATATTAGAATGATGTTGCTTCTAGTAAGTTTTCGATGTGCATATAGCGTTATTCATGGGTTGGTATAGTTGTATGAGGGATCATACCATACTTGAGATGATTGGAGATTGAGATAATGTGGGTTTTGTACGAGGAATCGTATCGTACTTGTGATGACTAGATTAATATGTCGAATAACGGTCAAGTTTCCTTTTGACGCGTAGCGTTATATTTTATTCCGTTTTAGAATGTAATACTTGAATGAGAACTATTCTTTTAAAAACTAACGATTCGTTTCCCTTTTTAATGATAAAAGATAAGGATGCGATGACAATTTCCAAAACGTATATTTTAACCTAAGGCGGCATCCTTATTTCAAAACCAACATTTCATTTCATTTCCAATGATAATGGTATAGCTCATAGCAAGTAATTAAATTTAATAATTACGCTTAGATCACTTTACATGTTCGCGTTATATTAACGATGTTATATGTTTCAGTGATACGAACACTCTGATAGAACATTGCACAACCACCAATGAGTATTATGTTGCACAAGCACATACGCATATGTTATGCTACACCTCATTGGTACTGCTATGTCACTGTAAGACCGTTATACTATGTAATGCGTATGTGGATATTGATATGAGTATGTTATTACACTTATAGAACACTAGCACAAATACTAATGATTGCCATGTTGCACGAGCACAGACGCATATGCCACACTGCACATCATTAGTATTTCCATGACACAGTAGGATGGTTATGTTTATTACTTGTATGATATTAATTACTTGCTTTACCTATTTTACATGTTAATTATTGCGAATACCGGTACTATGGGTTTTCATATTGGATTCTTAGGAGTTTCTGGATGTTTTACATTTTGTGATATATATCGGTGGTATGGGGATGCTGTTATATATGTATATATATAATATATCATCAGAATGATTAATGCAAGGATTCTTTTTCTTTACTTGTTATCTTTGGATACGATGAGTTGATGTCCACCATGAGTCGTTTTTATGTTTTGTTTTACTCCGAACCGAGTAAGGGGCTAAACAGTTACGGAGTACTACGTTATCCAGAATGAGTGGGGGGGGATATACAGTTCGATACATGGTGGACCCGGTCGATACCGAGGGGCAGGATAGCCGCATGTGAGGCGGCGAGCCTAGCGGGGATACTCGATACCGAAGATAGAGATGAGCATGGTAGATTTCCGGGGGAAACTGACCGGGGCTATATTTGGCACGGCGAATATCCAGGGGATATCGACCGGGGCCGGGGATATCGGGTGACGATCATCTGTTGAGATGGTGTCGACGGTACCTGCATTTGTGTGTCGGTGAGGACACGAAAGATTTGAGGGTTTGCGTGTCGGTGATGGACACGAGAGATTTCTGATTTCGGGTGTCGATGCTGGACATCCATATATATTGATATGTTGCTATCATGCGGTACACATTATAGTATAGTTGTCGTAGCCGACCAGGACTGATCCGGGGGACAGTACCTGCATATCTTGTTATGGGCCATTGCAATTAAAAGGGGATTAAAATCGAGCTATAGTCTCATTATTTTGACATGTCTGGTAAGACATTGAAATATTTTAAATTGTAAACCTCTTAACACTATTCATTAAAACAGCAGGACATATATCTTAAATAAGATAACTATTATAATTCATACTATCACGTCTGCTTTTATGCCGTGACATATTTATTCCACGGATATTTTAAAGAAGAGGTTGTACATGTATATTTTCGGCCGCTTATGAGATTTTACCTAGATACAGGTCATTTGCATTCTCTTTTGGGTTCGTGTGATAGATAGAGTTGCATTTATGATACATCTGCATATCATATATTATATTGTACAGGATATGATAGTATTATATTTATACCTAGGTATCGTTGTGCATTTCGATTTCTACCGTGCGATGTACTATAATTCACTGAGTTGGCAACTCACCCCCGTTGTGCCAAAGTTTTTTGCAGGTGTTACCGCTTGGATTATTAGCGACTTGGGGCACACATTCCTTTCGGTGATTTCTTTGGCAGGTGGGTTACTGTTGAATCGTACTCACAGTAGTATGTTCTTATCTTATTGTATCTAGTAAAACTCCATCAAACATAGAAAGGGTATATTGTGGACTTAAAAGCAAGACTTAGAGTTGGTAGGTTGTGATGTCGCACTCATTGGAGTCGACCATTTAATATTTAGTTTTGGTCCGCTTTTCTTTTCTTCTCCATTATGCATCATATATTGTCTGCTTGGTTGCTCCGCCGTTTGGGCGTGGAAGCTAGCTCCCGTTGGGACGCTATATGTATTTTATGTTGTAGCAGCTTTTATTTAAATTATAAAAGAGGTGCTGTCAAATTTCAAAACGTCATAGATGCTTTTCAAACATACTTAGTTAAACTTAAATGTTTATTTTAAACTGATCCCATCTGATTACTATTTTAAATCTCACCTCTAATATTTTCAAAAAGGGTTTAGATTCCGGGTTTTGGCTTACTTGGACTGCGTCGACGTTTTTAGATGTCACGTGATTTAAGTGCCGGTCATGTGCTACATTTGGGTCATGACAAAGTTAGTATCAGAGAATTTGGTTTATTTTTTGTTCGAGTCTAGATTTGACTATACGGAGTCTGGGCATACACTTTTGTTACCTAGGCTTTACCTTATAGGACTTAGACTTGACTTTGCGGGTCTTATACCCGAACATTCGTTATATAGGATGACCTTTGTTGATGAAGTAGGTACTAAGTAGAGTGACGTACCGTACATATGTTCCGCGGCATATTTATGATATGATACTCCGCCTAAGTTACCTTAGGATTTATGTCTTTAGATTTCTTCTATTCCATCCGTTGATCTATCCTCATCGATACATGTTGATTATTCCGGTCGCCATGTCTACGTGAGTCATGAGGATTGTGATTAGAGATTCGGTCAGAGCATACTAGTCTAGGACAAGGACTGACCAGGATGACATTCCGGTGATATAGAGACATGTCGTTTATTCATATTCGATCGGGTTCTAATGTTGATACATGTTGATTATTCCGGTCGTAGACATGACTGCCTCTTTGGTAGCATCCTTGGTAACGATGTATCTTGCCTTTAATCGTCTAGTATGTCACGGTATCTAGCTTGGAACTCTTCCAACATACCGTCCCTCCACTGAAGGTAAAGACAATGCCTGCGACTGACATTCAGTCGTCCTTTATCACCCTGGAACCTTTCCAGTGATTCTCCCCGGGATCGATTGATACCATCTCACTACAACTAGTGAGTATCCTAACATCCAATTAGATCTATCTCATAGATCCAAAACCCAGGATTTAGGAGGTATCTCTTTGATCCTTTATGGAGAATCCTTGTGATAAGCGGAGATAGACCGAGCGTAGCATAGGAAGCTCCTTCCCTATCTACGTGAGTCATGAGTATTGTGATTAGAGATTCGGTCAGAGCATACTTGTCTAGGACAAGGACTGACCAGGATGACATTCCGGTGATATAGAGACATGTCGTTTATTCATATTCGATCGGGTTCTCATGTTGAAGCGAGTTTCTTGGGATCCGCACCAGATGGTCGAGTTATTGCTGGAGATCAGCCGGACTTGAGGCGTGATGCTTTCACCTCTCCGAAGATCGTGGTGTTGTGTACTGTTCTGACAGTGGTACTAATCATTGCTGAGGTTATTGAGATGTTGTTTCCAGAGTTCAGGAAGTAGACAGTTGCAAATGTTTACAACTGTAGATGGAAAAAGGGTTTGTAGTCATTCAAATGAGGGATGACTAGGAATTTTAATCCAATGTGGCACTTCGATGCGAAGTCGGTGAGTTTGATTAGCTTCTTCCGATGGGTCTTGCTTAACCAGATGCAAGTCGCTCGAGAAGGAGACCGTGCAGTAAGTTTTCCTCCGACGAATTGGGACGAGTTTTTGAAGGTAAGCTTAGCAAGATTCTTGTACAGAGTATCAGAGATGCCGGATTCGTGTTTTTGGAAGTCTTGTAAGGTTCCGGGCATGGTCATAACCAAGTATGACTTGCAATTCGCGTGACTATCATAATACGCTCCTTAATTGATGGATTCGGAGTGTAATGGAATAGGAGATTGTTGCGAAGTTTTAGTGGGCAGTTTTCTTCACCATTGATATTAAGCTTTGATGCATAAGCAGAGGCGCGTATGACCACACTTTCTTAGGAAAATCTTGAGGAAATGGCAGTGATACGAAAAAGAAAGTGGATTCAGTAATGAGTACTAGTTCTGGGAAGGCTGGATAAATAATGTCAGCTGGAGACTTGATGGATTATTTCCAGGAGTTGTTAATAAGTAAGATTAGATCCAGGATCAGTCGTTGGCGCACACGCAGAGATTAGAGATCGCCGTCATTAACGCGTTGCGAAAGACTGGATTACTGGTCAAGAAGATGTGATGAGAGTTATCAGCAATTGGACTGATTGTGTTGTTGCTCTTCACCGGACAATTGTATAAAAGAGGCATGACGTTAGAGATCCATAAGAAGAACCAGAATTCAGAAACAGAGAACGTTAGACCATGGCAGAAAGCAAGTAGTAATCCTTGCTATGCCAGTTTCGGGTGAATAAATACCTTTCGACATTGAAGAAGATATACTTCGATGTCATTTGATTTCGATTTGCGTTTTTATGATCCAAATATTTCTTTTTTAACATTGAAGAAAGAACAACTCAACGTTCGTTATTTTGACATATGTATTTTTGAAGATTTGAGGGGCATATAATGTTTTGTACACACCGGGTGCACTTGTTTGAGATTTTCGTGTGAGGTGACCGCACTCAATTGGAGTGTTGTGTACACCGGATGAACTAAACTAATATTTTCCGTGCACATCAGTTGCACATGATTAAGAGATTATATATACACACTAGGTATACATGGTATAATTTTGTGCACACCCGTTGCACATTTTGATGTTTTGTGCACCATGATGCACTTGAGATTTGTTTTGTGCACCCCGATGCACTTGGAATTTGTTTTGTGCACTCCAATGCACTAGGTATTGATCTTGTGCATTCTTGATGCACTGGGTAATTGCTCCCTACACGTTTGAGATAGTGGATATTGTTTTCGTGCACACTTGTTGCACTAGACGCTGTTTTTGTTTTCGTGCACACCGTGATGTGTGGTTTGAGATTTTCATTCAAACTGTTAGGGTTGATTTTGTTTTCATGCTTTGCACTTGGGAGAATATCTTATAGGTTTAATTTATATATTTTCACTTGGTCGTGTGCTACCGATATTGCACTACGACTATGGCATTGATTGTGTATTTGATATACACAACGGCTTTCGTATTTGGCATTTTGCATCATAACTGGAGTAATCCTCATAGCAACCACTAGAGTTACAGTTATGTGAGTTGTATATCTTTTGATATTTGGCGCACACTGTTGCGTTATATTATGTCTTAACTCGTGTGGGACTTTGGAGTTCCATTTTATTGAGCGGACTATGTATTTAGAATTTTGGACCCCGAAAAATTGTTTTAAATGAGTTGATTTGGTTGATAAAAATGTTTTATGATGGGGTTTAATTTAAATTCGGGGACCGAATTTCTTTAAGGGGGAGAGATTGTAACACTTTAGAAAATTGTAAATATTTAATTATAATTTTAAATATAAAAATATAGAATTTAATAAGTTTATAAAAGTTATATCACATACAAATTTTGGTATCGGATTTATATCCGCAAAAATGTGATTATTTCGATAAAAATGAATAAAAGTGCGTGATATCATAAAAATGATATTTTAATTATTTTAACATGACATTGTATTTACATTAAGCTAATGATATTTAGGAAATAAACTAAATATCTCATATCTTTATTTTACATGGAATTAGATTGTAAAATGAAATTAAATTGTAACATGAAAGGGTATGATATTTGATAATTCTTTTAATGGTTGTTATATCTTAACCTAAGTCTAAACCCTCACCACACCACACCCTCAACCATGCTCAACTCCCTCCATCTCCTTAACTTTACACCTCCTCCTTCTTAACTTTACACCCCCTCCTTCACATTTGACACTTCCTACTTCTCCCAAGACAACTCCACCTCTCAACCCTCCACCTCATGCTCTCTCTACACAACACAACACCTAAGAAATTCTTTAGCTTCTCAACTGAAAAAAACTTAACTCTTCATGCTCCAACACCTAAATTCCTATGTTTTCCTCATATCAAAAGAGAAAGCCATGAATCCCTTCATCAACTTGTGCACACCATCAACCGAGAGCCTCTACAACCCATGATGCTTCACCGTGCAATACTTGAGCTGGTGTTCTTTGGTAAATTATCTCCATAGGTATAATTCTTTCGTTCTTTTCAAATATCAATTCTTTCTATGATCTGTTTTTTTGTGCAGTATTATAAAAACTGTTGTTTTATGATATTTAGCCTACTGTAATTGAATCTGGAACCAATAGGTGTAACCACTAGAAAAACTAGCAATACCATAAGTATTATAAGAACACTAGGAGACTTCACTTAAAGCCCGAGCCCTTAATTCAATAATTGACCCGGCGAGAACCCCTTTTTGTCCGATGTCGCCTGATTTTTGATGGGGATTGGTGTTGGTTTTTCATCTGTAGCTTTAGTTTGGTATTTTATAAGTTTCTGTATTGTTTGATTTGTCCCAATAATTACACAGAAAAATCTGGGAATGTTTTAGTAAAGGTTTTATCAAGTTTCTGATATTCCGATACGGGTTTTTTGTATTTTGTACTGCGACTGAAACATTGACGTTCGTACATTGATTTCAGTGGCATTTATTCGTTTCTACAGTAAGTAAGCTATATGTTCTAACCTACAGATACTTATCTCATTGTTTTGAGTTTTGATATGATATTTACGTCGATATGATATAACTACGATTATAGGTACGATCGCGAAGGTTTCCGAGATGGAGTTAACGGACATAGCAATCGTGAAATCTACGAGCTTGACAAGTTGGTGAGTAGATTTACATCTACGGGGGAAGTCGGGTGGATGGCGTATAGCACCCAAGCAACCTTATACATATGATACTATGATATATAGTTAGTTCTTTTGTGTATAATTAAGTTCATGATATTAGAATGATGTTGCTTCTAGTAAGTTTTCCATGTGCATATAGCATGATTCATGGGTTGGTATAGTTGTATGAGGGATCATACCATACTTGAGATGATTGGAGAATGAGATAATATGGGTTTTGTACGAGGAATCGTATCGTACTTGTGATGACTAGATTAATATGCCGAATAACGGTCAAGTTTCCATTAGACGCGTAGCGTTATATTTTATTCCATTTTAGAATGTAATACTTGAATGAGCTATATTCTTTTAAAAACTAACGATTCGTTTCCCTTTTTCATGATAAAAGACAGGTATGTGATGCCAATTTCCAAAACAAATATTTTAACCTAAGGCAGCTTCCTTATTTCAAAACCAACGTTTCGTTTCGTTTCCAAAGATAATAGTATAGCTCATAGCAAGTAATTACATTTAATAGTTATGCTTAGATTACTTTACATGTTCGTGTTATATTATCGATGTTATATGTTTCCGTGATACGAACACTCTGATAGAACACTGCACAACCACCAATGAGTATTATGTTACACGAGCACATACGCATATGTTATGCTATACCTCATTGGTACTGCTATGTCACTGTAAGACCGTTATACTATGTAATGCGTATGTGGATATTGATATGAGTATGTTATTACACTTATAGAACACTAGCACAAATACTAATGATTTCCATGCTGCACGAGGACAGACGCATATGCCACTCTGCACATCATTAGTATTTCCATGACACAGTAGGATGGTTATGTTTATTACTTGTATGATATTAATTACTTGCTTTACCTATTTTACATGTTAATTATTGCGAATACCGGTACTATGGGTTTTCATATTGGATTCTTAGGTGTATCTGGATGTTTTACATTTGGTGATATATATCGGTGGTATGGGGATGCTGTTATATATGTATATATATAATATATCATCAGAATGATTAATGCAAGGATTCGTTTTCTTTACTTGTTATCTTTGGATACGATGAGTTGATGTCCACCATGAGTCGTTTTTATGTTTTGTTTTACTCCGAACCGAGTGGGGAGGCTATACGGTTACGGATTACTACGTTATCCAGACTGAGTGGGGGGGATATACAGTTGGATACATGGTGGACCCAGTCGAGACCGAGGGGCAGGATAGCCGCATGTAAGGTGTGGAGCCTAGCGAGGATACTCCATACCAGAGATAGAGATGAGCACGGTAGATGTCTGGGGGTTACTGACCGGGTCTATATTTGGGCACGACGGATATCCAGGGGATACCGACCGGGGCCAGGGATATCGGGTGGCGATCATCTGTTGGGATGGTGTTGAAGGTATCTGCATTTGCATGTCGGTGATGGACACGAGAGATTTGAGGATTTGCGTGTCGGTGATGGACATGAGAGATTTCTTATTTCGGGTGTCGATGCTGGACATCCATATACATTGATATGTTGCTATCATAAGGTACACATTATAGTATAATTCTTGTAGCCGACCAGGACTGATCCGTGGGACTGTACCTGCATATCTTGGTATGAGCCATTGCAATTAAAAGGGATTTCAAAATCGAGCCATAGTCGCATTATTTTGACATGTCTGGTATGACATTGAAATCTTTTAAATTGTAAACCTCTTAACACTATTCATTAAAACAGCCGGACGTATATATTAAATAAGATACCTATTATAATTCATACTATCATGTCTGCTTTTATGCCTTGACATATGTATTCCGCGGATATTTTAAAGAAGATGTTGTACATATATATTTTTGGCTACTTATGAGATTTTACCTAGATACAGGTCATTTGCATTCTCCTTTGGGTTCATGTGATAGATACAGTTGTATTTATGATACATCTGCATATCATATATTATATTGTACAAGATATGATAGTATTATATTAATGACCTAGGTTTCATTGTGCATTTCGATTTCTACCTTGCGATGTACTTTTATTCACTGAGTTGAAAACTCACCCCCGTTGTGCCATAGTTTCTTGCAGGTCTTACCGCTTGGATTATCAGCGTCTTAGGGCACAAATTCCTTTCGGTTATTGCTTTGGCAGGCGGGTTACGTTGTATCGTACTCATATTAGTATATTCTTATCTTATTGTATATAGTAAAACTCCATCAAACTTAGAAAGGGTATATTGTTGACTTAGAAGCAAGACGTAGAGTTGGTACGTTATGATGTCGTACTCATTGGAGTCCACCTTTTCATATTTAATTTTGGTTCACTTTTTTTTCTTTGCTATTGTGCATCGTATATTGTTTGCTTGGTTGTGTTAGTGTATATGCCCTAGAGGCCATTACTGTATCATATTAGTTTGTATATTACTTAATGGAAGCTTAGGATATTCACCTTGTATATACAATCTTGCTCAAAATAGTAGTATGCTACTTGGTTTGTTTCTACTTCAATGTGTACATGTGTTTATTTTAGTATATCACCTATACACATTAGTGGAGCCCTTAGGATCTTTGCTTGATTACCAGCGTTGTGATGGCAGTCACACTAGTGGGGGCTGGGTAATCTATAAGCACATCCTTATGCAGGTCCCTAGTCGCAGGACTATCGAGACAGGGCATCGATACTCCGTAGTAGACTAGCGCATGCGCTTCTCATCCCAGTGTGGGAGACGGTCTGTCCCACATCCGTCAGTACGTCGTGCTTGAGATAGTATGCGGGTGCTCGCTAGGTTACGAGTACACTGGACAGGACTCGTCGGGAACTGACTTGTTGGTTTTATACCTATCGTCAGTTATCAGTTCCCAGGTGACATGAGTACAGCTTAGTCCGTTGACTTGACACTGGCACTTCGCCTCGAGTGTGTTCCCACTGTACTTTGATTACTACCCTACCACGGCTTAAAGGAGTCGTGCAAACAGGTAGTGGTTGGGTGCAGTCCCGAAGCACTTGGAGGCAGTGACGGTTAGACAGGATTCGTCTCTCCCAGTATTGGGGGTTGACATCGCACTGTGTCTAGGAGAGCCATTACACGAGTTGTCCGTGGCCAGGGCAAGCGAGATATACTGGTAGGCTTCCAGTGTTATCTCAGGGTGTTTTGGGCTTCACTCCGACACGACTTGTACCGCTATTAGGGGGACTGACATTTACCGCCCCCTAGGCCCGCCATGCGATGTATTAGACGAACAGACCGGACTGTACGGAGACTGTCACATTCAGACTCAGTAGGGGTTCAGATGGGGTTCACCTCGTCAGTCTTCTTATCGGCGTCTACCTGGGGACCGTTACGCACAGCTAGTGCCGCTTGCAGTCTGTGGTTAAACCCACTGCCAGCGTAGTGTCGAGTCTTTAGAGTCCCACACATAGGGCTATTCGCCATTGGGCAAAACAGAGTAGAGGTCGCATGGTTTTGCGACAGGGTTCGTTCTCATCCGCGCACTTGTGCACGTTTGGAGTCCGGACAGATATTACTAGCGGGCTCTGGTTTGAGTCAGATACTAGTATATGTTTTGGGGTTAGTTTTATCTCATAGTATTCATGTTCCTCGGAACAAGAATGCGGGTGTGTATGCACAGTTGATTGAGGCGGAGGAAGAGGTTTTTCATTAGGGTTTCGGAGGGGGTGTGTATGCACAGTTGACGATCGTCTTTTTCCAAACCCTAATGAATTTTATGATATATCAATTAATAATATTAATTAAATGAAATTGTGTCATGGTTGGGTTTGTTGACTTGTTGACCAAGGTTGACTTGTTGACCATGTTTGAAACTTTGACTATCATCATTACATATCAAAGATGCTTTTTGATTCTAGCAAAACCATTTAATGTGTGTGATGATAATTGTCATATCAAACCTTCCATCAACTTTTTCATTTAGATTAATTCATATTTGTTATGGTTGTAAAAAGTTGTTTCATTCTATCATAACAATTCTCTCACCTCTCTTCTTCTTCCTCCTCCTCTAGTTCAAGGAGATTCATTCTCATGTGTTGAGAAACCTCTCCTTGAGATAAAAATACCCTAAACCACTCTCTAATCATTCTAGGGTTAGAGGTCTAGCAAGCCAAAGACCTTAGTTCTCTCAAAGTTCGAGAAAGGAGCCCAAAGGTTGAACCCTCAGGTGGATCCATCTTTGACGGAAGAAGGCGACGAGGAAAGCACCATCCAACCTCTACAAAGGTTTCAAGAAGAAAGAGTTCAAATGAGGTGTAACATTTTTCCGAGTAGCTAACTCTCTTTAGCTTGGTAGCTAGTTTAGTTTAGAAAAGATCCCGACTTTTGTTAGTCCATGTTGCCTAGTGTGCTAAAAATTTGTTTTTTATACCGTTTCCGCCTCCCCGTAAGAACCGGGGTTGGCAACGTGGACTTACAGTGGTATCAGAGACAACTAAACATAAACTAGTTAGGTAGTAATGTGTATAGAAGTTCGATGGGAAAAATCGCAAAAATACGACATGCAAAACCCTAAGTTGCTGTTAAAATTTTTTCTGCTCTAAAAATAAAAAGTCATACTCCAAAAATCGGCTCAGGGTTTTGTGAAGACACCAACAAAAAACGGTCGAGTGAACCCATCAAAGCGCGGCGGTTCCGCGGCAAAACCATGCCCATTGCCGCGGAACCGCGGCCGTTTTGCTTCTGTTCTGGACCGGGTTTGGTGCAGTGTTCTTCTAGTAGGGTTTTGAGATTTTTAAGATGGTTTATTTGTGCCCAGGTTTTCCAGAATAGAAATTTGTATTTGGGGGCCTATAAATCCATATTTTTGATCGAACTTCACTATACTTTGGCTAATCGGTTATATCTGTGATGTTTATATGTATTGAACGTCAGCTAATCGCTATATGTCGATTAGTGGGGTTATACATATCTGTGATTTGTGTTTGATGATGGTATGTGTATATGAATGCGTTGGATTGTCGCGGGTGAATAGCCGGGGTGGATGTGAGATGAGTGTTTCTTTTTCTTTCATTCATGTAATATGTAAATTGATGTAATATTATTTGTTTGGCCACACAACCGGGTCGGGGTTGTGTAAGTCCATGCTACCTCTCCCGGTACTTTCGGGAATGCGGAATTTGGTAAAAAACGATTTTTACGGAGGTGGTAACATGGACCTAAAACCCGGATCTTGGTTAAACATCTAACTAACAACCTAACTACGAGTTTCTAGCTACTCGGTTAGGGGGTTATACCTTGCTTGTCTTGAACTCCTTCGTCTTCAAGCTCCGATGGTGGTCCGGATTGGCTTCTTCTCGTCGTCTCCGTACGCCGAAGATAGATCCACCTGAAAGCTCCAACCTTTGGCTCCTTCTTCGTTCTCTGAAGAAACTAGTTCACTCGGTTTGCTAAACCTTGTGAACTAGAGTGAGTAGAGAAGAGTTTGTATGGGATTTTATCTATGGTTCTTGATTCTCAACTCATGAGACAAGAGAACTATAGAGTCAAGAGAGGGAGCAAGAGGAAGATGGTGAGAGCAAAACAAGAGAGCTCAAGAACAAGAGAGAGAATGAGCAAGAAAGAATGAGCAAGTCTTTTGTCTCTCACCCTCTCATAATCCAAAGTCATGATAACTCATCATACCAAATAAGTCTTATGTGATGGTTGAAGCAACCATAACCATATCATTTCATGCACTCATTTTACACAAATGAGCAAGCAAGCAAAAGTCTTTGCCATGAAATGATGGCTATGGTTATCATGATGGTCAACTAGTCAAGCCTAGTCAACCGGTCAACAAAGTCAACAAGTCAACAAAAGTCAACAAAGTCAACAAAAGTCAACAACCATGTCACCATAATACTTAATTAATATAATTGTTAATCACATATCATATTCTCATTAGGGTTGAGCAAAAAGTCAAATAGTCAACGGTCAACTGTCAACAACCCTAATGAGAATCCGCTGCCTCTGCCTCCCTGTCAACTGTGTATACACACCCGCATCTGCGTTCCGAGGAACACGAATGCAAACTGGATAAATCCAATCCCAAAAGGTACACTAGGATCTGGCTTAAACCAAAGCCCGCTAGTGTAAACTGTCCGGACACTGTACGTGCACAAGTGCACGGATGTGACCGAACCCTGTCGCAAAACCATGCGACCTGTCGCAAAACCATGCGACCTCTACTCTTTTGCCTAAAGGCGAAAAGCTTTCTGTGTGGGACTCTAAAGACTCGACACTACGCTGGCAGTGGGTTTAACCACAGACCGCAAGCGGCACTAGCTGTGCGTAACGGTCCCCAGGTAATGCCGACAAGAAGACCGACGAGGCGAAACCCATCTGAACTCCTACTGAGCCTGAGTGTGACATTCTCCGTACAGTCCGGTCTGTTCGTCTGATACATCGCATGGCGGGCCTAGGGGGCGGTAAACATCAGTCCCCCAATAGCGGTACAAGTCGTGCAGGAGCGAAGCCCAAAACACCCTGAGATAACACTGGAAGCCTACCAGTATATCTCGTTTGCCCTGGCCAGGGACTACTCGTGTAATGGCTCTCCTAGACACAGCGGGATGTCAACCCCCAATACCGGGAGAGACGAATCCTGTCTAATCGTCACTGCCTCCAAGTGCTTCGGGACTGCACCCAACCACTACCTGTTAGCACGACTCCTTTGAGCCATGGTAGGGTAGTGATCAAAGTACAGTGGGAACACACTCGAGGCGAAGTGATAGTGTCAAGTCAGCGGACTAAGCTGTACTCATTGTAAGTCTACGCTAGCGCCCCGGCAGTCTACAGACGCCAAATGCGGAACAAAAACTTTTAAACTGGCGCTATCGAATACTTTAACCCGGATCTTCCATTATTGCTAAACTAACAAACTGTAAAGAGTGTAGAAAGGTTATACCGAACGATCCGAGTCCTTCGTTCTTCAACCATCATCCCACGCTCCGTTGCGGCTGCTCCGATCTCGTCGATCTCCGATATCCTCGTCGAGGTGGCACCACATCGACGATTCTTTAAACGGGCTCCCGCCTCTGACTTGAGGCAACTCGATCGTCAAGTTTGCTAAAAGAGACGACCAAGAATGATGTAGAGAATGAGTAGATGACTTTGTCTCACTTCGTCCAAGTCCGTGGACGATCGGTTAATGAAGTTGCCGAGGGAATCGGGTGATGGAATGAAATGAGCTGTGAATTCCATACACCCCAAAAATCTATCATAATCTTTTCTACAAATCAAAAACCAAGTCAATGAGAGAGAGGAAGGGGCCGGCCACTTTATATGCAAGAGGGAGGTGACCGTAGGAGAAAGAGGGTGACTATAAGAACAAATATCAACCACAAATATCCTTCATGCAAACAAAACATCATTAATGCAAATGGTGATTCATTAACCTAGTCACCATTGCATTAATGGCTCCATTAAAGCACTAATGACTCACTAGCCTCATCACCACTTCTAGAAGCTTCTAGAATGATGACTCACCTCAACTGAAGAAAAGATAAATCCGTCTTTAACCGAATGTTAAAAGACGGCTGATAGAAAACTGAAAACTGGGAACTTCCAAAAGTGATCCTGAAACGACTTTCAGGATAACCCCGAAACTGTATAAATATACCCGTATTTGTATTACGACCGAATACAAATGCAACTGAGACAAAGATATTATACCTACTCAATATAATACTCGGATCCGGCTTAAACCAAAGCCGACCAGTATCATCTGCCCGAAAAATAACACGTGCGTAAACGCACGTGCATTTTCCGAACCCTGCCATAAAACCATACGGCCTCTACAACGTTTCGCCCGAACTTGGGAAACTGTCTGTGGGGGACTCTAATGACTCGTCAGTACCCTGGCAGAGGGTTTAACCACAAACCGTCAGTGGCAATAGCAATGCGTAACGGCTGCCCATGGACTGACCTCAAGGGAGGCTGATGAGCGAACTCATCCTGAAACCCTACTGAGCCTTACAGTGACAATGTATATACAGTCCGGTCCGTTCGTCTATGAGTATCGCATATCTGCCTAGGGGGCTAGTAACGTCAGACCCCCAATAGCAGTATAAGTCGTGTCGGAGTGTAGCCCAATAACACCCTGAGATACTACTGGAGTACCTACCAGTAAATCTCCTGCCATGGCCATGGACTTTGTGTAATGGCTCTCCTAGACACAGCACGACCTCGCCCCCAATACCGGGAGAGACGAATCCCCTGCCGATCCGCTCACGTGCCTCCATATGGCTCGGGACTGTACCCAAAAGCTACCTGTTTGCACGACTCCTTTGAGCCGTGGTAGGGTAGAAATCAAAGCACAGTGGGAACTCACACGAGACAAATGACGACCTCAGGTCGATGAACTAACCTGTACACATGTCACCAGGGAACTGCTATCTGACGATATGTATAATACCAACTAGCAGGTTCCCGGCGAGTCCTGTCCGGTGTACTCATAACCTAATGAGCACCTGTATACATCTTAGGTGATCCAACTGACACCAGTGGCTTGTGAGACCGGCCACCGCCCCTCCTCGGGGTCTCGACTGTATACACTAGTCTACTCCGGAGTATCGATGCCCTGTCTCGAAACTCCCACGACTAGGGACCAAAATCAAGGATATGCATATAAACCACCCAACTCTCACGTATATGATCGCCATCATACTGTTGGTGGTAAAGCAAGACCCTAAGGGCTCTATCAAAGTGTAACATGTAATCAGTCACCTGATCATGTACACGACTGATAAAGGCAAACCAGATAGCATACTATCATCTTGAGTAAGATTGTCCTACCGGTATAGGTCCTCCGCAATCATTGCAATCACGTACCTGTGATCCAATAATTGACTATGAGGGCACTATCTCCAACAATCTCCCACTTGCACTCAAGGCTAATTATTGCGATGTCGACTACTCACAGCCCGTGTGAAACCGAACATCCAACTCCTCTACTAATCAGTATCACAAAGCCCGTTTGTAAAACTATTGTGTTCGAGAAATAGCCTTAGTGAGTGGATCCGCCTAGAAGTTTCTTTCTATATTTCTCTTAATCTCAAGTTCGTGGAGAAATCCATCTCCCGAATTGAGTAATACCTGTCTTAGAATATGTCTGGATATCTGATGGGACCTAGTTCATAAATGAACTACAAATCAAAACTTCTTAGACTGTATCGATTACTGAACCTAATCAGTATCGGGCACCATGCCACCCACTGTATCCTCTTGGACCACCTGTCCTTAATACTGTCCCTCGTCAGAGGGAAAACTATAACTCTGACAATCACTCTGTCAACCATGTCACCTTTGAAGCTTGGAATGATAACCGTCTCCCGAAGGAGGCTGCCGTCATCAAATCCGTAGAACATTCACCTATGTTCTAAAACTGCTTCCTTATGTTTCTCCAGGATTGGATTAATACAAACTTATTGCATCTAGTGTAAAACCAACATTTGGTGTGGTACTTGACATCTCATGATTGACTCAATTGCCTAAGCAAGTGATCTGCCAATCATGCACATCCCTCTCCCCTTTAGTCTGTAAGACACCTTTAGAGAGGGTGACTCCATCACCTGCAGGTACATCACCATGCTAGGAGTCACCTATTCTAAAAACCATTAGAATATCTGTCAAAGTACCCACATTGGGAAACTACCCAAATCTAGATCTAAAACCATAGATCTAGAAACCAGAATGTCAAATATTATATCCATATCCTGTCTGGAGAAACAACTGTGTGACGACCACAGTACAACCGATCGCAGTATAGGAATTTTACTTCCTACTCTGTGTATGTCATCCTGATACCATGACATCACACCCTACTACCTTCTTTAACAGATCCATCCCCTATTCTGATTGAAGTCAAAACCATGACTGTCATATCAAAATTAGATGATCTTTCTCCGCTATAACTGCTCAAGTCTATAAATAGATATAAGCTACCTGCCCACTATGCTTCCGATGCTCCCACTGACTACGACAACCCTCCTACCGGGTCTCATAGCCTGGAACAACAGTAGTGTCAAGTCTTGGTAGATAAGAACCTCCCTGTCACCGTCCTTGAGGCTACCGAAGTACCTCCCGGGTGTCTGAGGTTACCCACCATATCTGCAGAGTGGCTATTGGAATGTCAAACCTGATTGAATATTTAGGTCCTATTAAATTTTCCGTAATCGTTTGCGGTTCTGGAATCACTTCCAGTTCTACCATACTCCCACTACTGTTTTATGAAAAAGATCCATTTTACTAAAACTGTGGCGAGTCAAGAACAATATCACTATTGATCTTCCAAATGGTAGAATATCAACCCTCGTCATAGCCAGGGTCAACCCACAAACAGCCATTACAGAAACGTGCCCTGAGTTATCCAGAGTCTGGTTTTAAGCATAAGCTGGACAACTCCCCGTAACTTAACAACTTTTAAGGTACGAACCATTCTATATCCAATATAGAAACTTTGGCACTTATTTAATTGGAACCATATTCAAATCATGCAGCTGTCTCCAGTGCATATCAACTTAATGGAAAGAGGCTAATCGACATTACTCAACTTAGGAATCCATCCAATTATGAGTAACCTGAAAGAGAAACACGTTTCTCAAAACCATCACTATCATCTGAATACCAATCACAAGAATCTACATCTTCGATCTCTTTGAAGAATCCCGATACTTGTGACACCTGGTTCTCTACTTTATTCTTATACCCACAACTTCTCAAAACTTAGACTTTGTATTTCTACGAAACACTTGTCTAAAAACTAGAGAAGTCATAAGTAAACAGAACATAGTACGAGGACCTACCCCTTTGTCCTGATGGACACTTGGACAACATGCAATACTCTGTATAAGTCCGCTGAGTTAAACAACTCATAACTTATGCGTCGTAGGTTGAAAACTGTACCCTGGCGATTTCCTCAAATATCACCAATTACAACGAATTCCGATATAATGAGGATGATCACCTAATTCCCAATATCTTACTCCCACTCATCATCTGTAAAACCATACAGATATGAGAATGAAACCTGGTAAATACATACCCTTGGAGTAAGTGTCTAATCGGGAAAACAGTTTTTCTTTAACAATGCACTGAAACATGAAAATGTTTCGTAGGGGTAACCTGGTATTCATAGCAATGCCTCTTCCATAATCCAATTCATGACTTCAACCGTATATTTTATTGCCATCTCTCCAAATCCCTTTACTTGTCTTTAGTCGTTACCTTCTTGTACACCATCGTTAGGCTAAATGGTTTTCTTCCTTCCCTACCGTTCGGCACCAGCCTATGGTTTGGAAGAAGACTATCCAGTAAGCATAATAGGTGTACCCTCCTAAACCAAGGAGTACTCGCATCTCGAGAGAAGGTGATGATAAAAGACAATTGAATAATACCTTATTCTTTTAAAGGTGAAATAGGAGTGGCGATGAAGTACGCGGTTTTGGTCGTGAATGATATCAGTCGCAATTTATTTTGCCCTCTTTCTAATCCCTTTATTTTGTCTTTACATATTACCTTCTGCACACCCTACTTAGGCTAATTGGTTTTCTTCATTCCCTACCTTTCGGCACCAGCCTATGGTTTGGAATAAGACTATCCAATAAGCGTAATAGGTGTACTCTCCTAAACCAAGGAGCTCTCGCAACCTGAGAGAAGGTGATAATAAAAGACAACTGAATAAACCAATTCTTTTTCTCCTGAACCTGGATCCATCCTCGAAGAAGTCCCTTCGAGTTCGTATATAACCATACGATGGATCTATCCAATGGAAGTGGATATCCGTAGTAATATGGGTGTTCTGAGAAATTCAAAGGGTAAAAGAAGGAGTGGCAATGACTTATGCAACATAGACAATCCAAAAGCCAGTATTTTAAGAAGGTTCGGTCAACCTGGTCACTGAGTCATAGTCTAGGGTCGGTCAAAGGTCGCTGCCAAAGAGAGAGAGAGAAAAGAAACACTCTGCGTGCACTCTAACCTAGATCAGAATGGTCATCACTTTATCTAATCCGGAAACCTCCCACTGTCCTGTCAAATTCTCCTCCAAACCTAAAGAAGAATCAATCGGGATCACCCGAAGAGTAAACCAACTCATCAGTGGGAATCGGGATCCAACTCTCATCGCATGATAACGTGATGGAATGCATCCACGTTACTCATACTCGAGAAGGTATGCGCATACTTGGCAAGTTTCAGTTTCTTTAGAAACTCCCGATATGATTTTTGCCCCATGCTCTTATGATCGTGACTAAGGGCCAACCTATCATAAGTCACATGTCAAGTTCTTCCCATCATTATCTTGTTAATTTGAACCCACCCGTACTCGCCCTTGACTAAGGGCCAACAAGGCTGTACGACTGTCCCAAACCAACGCATCTATCTATGCAACATACGAACACCCCAGCAGCTACCAATCACTATGTCCTAGCTAAGGGCCAGACCAACATAGCTTGAATACTACTGACCATTCATATGAAATGACGGAGGGCTACGGCTGGTTTTTGGCGAAAAACCTTTAACGTAGTGAACTTGATATCGCTGAAGGAACCTGATAGCTTTTTAAAATATAGTGGCGAAAACCTTTTGCTAAAGAGGTCACTCCCGGTAAAGGGATCTCGGCTCTTTCCTCATGGAATGAGGTGCAGGATATTCCACTGAATACCGCTATGCAAAGCAACTTGTAATCGACTATAGTGAAGTTATTACGCTGACGCAAACTTCTGCCCAAGGGGTCAGTCCCGGTGAAGGGATATCGGCCCTTGCCCCGTCGAATGAGGTGCAGGATATTCCACTGAATACCGCTATGCATAACAAAAGGAAACGTCTTTGCAATAACACTTTTTAAATTTGTTCCAACAACATCCAAACAGGTTTGTTTTACTTTGCATTGATCAGAATCAACACAGTCCCATCATTTAATCACATCAGAAAAGAACGAAAATAAAATGTACGTATATGCCATCCGCATTCGTCACTGGGTCCCGTCATCACCCGTTAGGTTACTTAACTAACGACAGAGCGGGGACTGGACTAGCGCGGGTGTAAAACATATACAACATCTAATAGTATATAAACCAATATACAATAATCGCTCCAGGCGTGATAGTATGCAACATTACAGAAAAGTAATAAGCATCACAGAACAATACAGATAATCTGGGATCCCCGGGTTTCATAGAGCCGCTGCTGAAACCCAACGTTCCCCTGTCGTGTGGATAGCCTGTGCAATGAAACCTAGACCCCTACGGGTGCGGCAAGTTACCTGCCAAAACCTGAAGCGAGGCAGCCCCCTACGAGTGCGGCGAATAGTCTGCCAATTCTAGAGTGGGGCCCCTCTGCCTCTCAAAGCCATGAGATGCGGACCCGTTGCCCTCCCGAACCCGGCTATTCGTGCACTCCGTCGCGGGGGAGAACCTAGTACAGTAATGAAAAATAGTACAACAGGTACATCGACCGCAACCTGGTCGTGCCCCAAAAGAATATTATACAACAGGCAGTGACGGCAGTCCACAAGTTGGACGCTCGCCCCGCAATATCAAATGTACTAATAAACACAAAGTGTACTACCATTGCACACTACTATCCACCACGACAAATCCGCAACATCACAGCACAACACAAAACATCAACGCGAATGTCACGTTCGCAAACCCGTCTAAAAGAACTATAGCAATCAGACGCGGTTTACCGATCAAATGACATTCCCGGTCGGAGATATAATGTAAGCACTGTAAACTAACGTGTTTAAATTTCGATCGACCAAATATCACAAAGTGCGCCCCACGACTTACTGGTGAACAATAACAAAACCTGGGCCCAAAATATATATACCAAAAACCTCAATTCCCAAGGAAGAACCCACTGTACAAATTTGGGAGCATGAGCTCACCAAGTGGCCGTGGATGCGCGGTCAAACCATGGGTTTCATCGCGTTTTTGCGGCGGTTTGGTGGAGTCACGTGCCCAAATTTTGTCGTGGTTCTTAGAAAAGCCTGCACAGTTTTCTGAGACATGTATAAAAATTTTAGGAGATCATTTAAAAACAACAGAAAGTGTGAGCATGGAATTTTGTAGTTTTCGATTTCCGGTTTGATCGATGTTTTAAACGCGTTAGCACAAGTTAGCATAGCAAAATGGTTAGGCTCTGATACCAATATAAGTCTACGCTAGCGCCCCGGCAGTCTACAGACGCCAAATGCGGAACAAAAACTTTTAAACTGGCGCTATCGTATACTTTAACCCGGATCTTCCATTATTGCTAAACTAACAAACTGTAAAGAGTGTAGAAAGGTTATACCGAACGATCCGAGTCCTTCGTTCTTCAACCATCATCCCACGCTCCGTTGCGGCTGCTCCGATCTCGTCGATCTCCGATATCCTCGTCGAGGTGGCACCACATCGACGATTCTTTAAACGGGCTCCCGCCTCTGACTTGAGGCAACTCGATCGTCAAGTTTGCTAAAAGAGACGACCAAGAATGATGTAGAGAATGAGTAGATGACTTTGTCTCACTTCGTCCAAGTCCGTGGACGATCGGTTAATGAAGTTGCCGAGGGAATCGGGTGATGGAATGAAATGAGCTGTGAATTCCATACACCCCAAAAATCTATCATAATCTTTTCTACAAATCAAAAACCAAGTCAATGAGAGAGAGGAAGGGGCCGGCCACTTTATATGCAAGAGGGAGGTGACCGTAGGAGAAAGAGGGTGACTATAAGAACAAATATCAACCACAAATATCCTTCATGCAAACAAAACATCATTAATGCAAATGGTGATTCATTAACCTAGTCACCATTGCATTAATGGCTCCATTAAAGCACTAATGACTCACTAGCCTCATCACCACTTCTAGAAGATTCTAGAATGATGACTCACCTCAACTGAAGAAAAGATAAATCCGTCTTTAACCGAATGTTAAAAGACGGCTGATAGAAAACTGGAAACTGGCAACTTCCAAAAGTGATCCTGAAACGACTTTCAGGATAACCCCGAAACTGTATAAATATACCCGCATTTGTATTACGACCGAATACAAATGCAACTGAGACAAAGATATTATACCTACTCAATATAATACTCGGATCCAGCTTAAACCAAAGCCGACCAGTATCATCTGCCCGAAAAATAACACGTGCGTAAACGCACGTGCATTTTCCGAACCCTGCCATAAAACCATACGGCCTCTACAACGTTTCGCCCGAACTTGGGAAACTGTCTGTGGGGGACTCTAATGACTCGTCAGTATCCTGGCAGTGGGTTTAACCACAAACCGTCAGTGGCACTAGCAATGCGTAACGGCTGCCCATGGACTGACCTCAAGGGAGGCTGATGAGCGAACTCATCCTGAAACCCTACTGAGCCTAACAGTGACAATGTATATACAGTCTGGTCCGTTCGTCTATGAGTATCGCATATCTGCCTAGGGGGCTAGTAACGTCAGACCCCCAATAGCAGTATAAGTCGTGTCGGAGTGTAGCCCAATAACACCCTGAGATACTACTGGAGTACCTACCAGTAAATCTCCTTCCATGGCCATGGACTTTGTGTAATGGCTCTCCTAGACATAGCACGACCTCGCCCCCAATACCGGGAGAGACGAATCCCCTGCCGATCCGCTCACGTACCTCCATATGGCTCGGGACTGTACCCAAAAGCTACCTGTTTGCACGACTCCTTTGAGCCGTGGGAGGGTAGAAATCAAAGCACAGTGGGAACTCACACGAGACAAATGACGACCTCAGGTCGATGAACTAACCTGTACACATGTCACCAGGGAACTGCTATCTGACGATATGTATAATACCAACTAGCAGGTTCCCGGCTAGTCCTGTCTGGTGTACTCATAACCCAATGAGCACCTGTATACATCTTAGGTGATCCAACTGACACCTGTGGCTTGTGAGACCGGCCACCGCCCCTCGTCGGGGTCTCGACTGTATACACTAGTCTACTCCGGAGTATCGATGCCCTGTCTCGAAACTCCCACGACTAGGGTCCAAAATCAAGGATATGCATATAAACCGCCCAACTCTTACGTATATGATCGCCATCATACTGTTGGTGGTAAAGCAAGACCCTAAGGGCTCTATCAAAGTGTAACATGTAATCAGTCACCTGATCATGTACACGACTGATAAAGACAAACCAGATAGCATACTATCATCTTGAGTAAGACTGTCCTACCGGAATAGGTCCTCCGCAATCATTGCAATCACGTACCTGTGATCCAATAATTGACTATGAGGGCACTATCTCCAACACTCATGTCACCTGGGAACTGATAACTGACGATAGGCATAATACCAACTAGTCAGTTCCCGACGAGTCCTGTCCAGTGTACCCGTAACCTAACGAGCACCCGCATACTATCTCAAGTACGACGTACTGACGGCTGTAGGACAGACCGTCTCCCACACTGGGATGAGAAGCGCATGCGCTGGTCTACTCCGGAGTATCGATGCCCTGTCTCGATAGTCCTGCGACCAGGGACCTGCATAAGGATGTGCTTATAGATTACCCAGCCCCACTAGTGTGACGGCCATCACATCGCTGGTAATCAAGCAAAGATCCTAAGGGCTCCACTAATGTGTATCGGCGATATACAAAAATAAACACATGTACACATTGAAGTAGAAACAAACCAAGTAGCATACTACTATTTTGAGCAAGATTGTATATACAAGGTGAATATCCCAAGCTTCCATTAAGTAATATACAAACTAGTAAGATACAGTAATGGCCTCTAGGGCATATACACTAACAATCTCCCACTTGCACTAAGGCCATGTACTGGCGTATCGGAGACCTATCATCTCGATCAGCCACTCGAACTGAGTCTGGGGCAGGGCCTTGGTGAATGGATCTGCAGTGTTATCTTCTGAAGCGACTCTCCGAACCTCGATCTCCTGGCGATCCACGATCTCCCTGATCAGGTGATACCGCCTCAAGATGTGCCTGGATCTCTGATGGGACCTGGGTTCCTTCGCTAAAGCTATAGCCCCGTTGTTGTCGCAATACAAAGGTATTGGATCAACAATGGACGGAACCACCTGAAGTTCTTTCAAGAACTTCCTCATCCAGACAGCTTCTTTTGCGGCATCAGATGCAGCGATGTATTCCGCTTCCATCGTCGAGTCTGCAATGGTTTCCTGTTTGGAACTCTTCCAACACACCGCCCCTCCATTGAGGGTAAAGACAAAGCCCGACATGGACTTGGAATCATCCTTGTCACTCTGGAAGCTGGAGTCAGGAAAGGCCTCGATATGGAGGTCTTTTCCGCCATACAACAAGAACATCTCCTTAGTCCTTCTCAGGTACTTGAGAATGTTCTTTACCGCTATCCAGTGTTTCTCCCCAGGGTTTGACTGATACCGGCTTACCACACTCAGTGCATAAGCTACATCCGATCTGGTACACAACATCGCATACGTTATAGAGCCTACCGCAGAAGCGTAGGGTATAATAGACATGCGATCCTTCTCCAAATCAGTCTTGGGAGACATCTCTTTGGAGAGGGTGATCCCGTGACAAGCCGGTAGGTTACCGCGCTTGGAATCTTCCATACTGAATCTTTTCAGTATGGTGTCGATGTACCTGGACTGTGAAAGTCCTAATATCCTCTTGGATCTATCACGATGGATCCGGATCCCCAGGATGTATGAGGCATCACCCAGGTCTTTCATGGAGAACCTGTGTGACAAGAACCCCTTGACAGATTGTAGCATAGGAATGTCATTTCCTATTAAGAGAATGTCATCCACGTATAAAACGAGGAATACTACAGTTCTCGCTACAAATCTACTATAGATGCATGGTTCATCTGGATTTTTGATAAAGCCAAATTCTTTGACCGTCTCATCAAAGCAGATGTTCCAACTCCGCGATGCCTGCTTTAGTCCATAGATGGACTTAAGCAACTTGCACACCTTTCCGCTACTCCCACTCTGAATGAAACCCTCTGGCTGCTCCATATAGACACACTCCTCTAAATTTCCATTTAGAAAAGCTGTCTTTACGTCCATCTGCCAAATCTCATAATCGTGGAAGGCAGCAATGGCAAGAAGGATCCGAATGGATTTCAGGATGGCTACTGGAGAAAAGGTTTCGTCATAGTCCAAGCCAGGTCTTTGACAAAAACCCTTTGCTACCAACCTAGCTTTATAGGTCTCAACCTGTCCATCTACACCAATCTTCCTTTTGAAGATCCACTTGCATCCTATGGGTTTTACCCCGTCTGGAGCAATGTCCAACGTCCATACCTTGTTGGTGTACATGGACTCCATTTTGGTCCGCATTGCATCCAGCCATTTCACTGAGTCAACGCTCTGAACGGCCTGCTGGAAGCTAGTAGGCTCATCATAATCTATGATGCAATCCTCTCTATCCCCGTCTATGAGAAAACCGTAGTATCTCTCGTGCGGATGAGACTGCCTACTACTCCTGCGGAGCGGCGTAGGAATGTCCTGTTCTTCCGAACCCTCTGGTTCCACTAAACTTTCAGTAATAGTCCGTTGTTCTGGAATTTCTTCCAGTTCTACTGCGCTCCCACTAATTTCCTTTTCTAAGAACTGGTGTTCTAGAAAGTGGGCATTACGAGAAACAAGGACTTTTTGTTCCTCTGCGTAGTAGAAAAGATACCCCCTGGTGTTCTTTGGGGTATCCCACAAACTTGCACAGTACCGAGCGTGCCTCGAGTTTGTCCGCATGCTGCTTTTTGACAAAAGCTGGACATCCCCAGATCTTCAGATATTGAAGATAGGGTTTCTTCCCACTCCATAACTCATATGGTGTGGTAGGCACAGTCTTAGTGGGAACTCGGTTCAAAAGGTATGCGGCTGATTCTAGCGCATATCCCCAGAATGATCGCGGTAACTCAGCGTTACTCATCATGGACCGCACCATATCCAATAGGGTGCGGTTCCGTCTCTCCGATACACCGTTATGTTGCGGGGTGTATTGAGGAGTAAGCTGAGAAAGAATTCCGTTCTCTTTTAAATAGTCCAGGAACTCGGCACTTAAGTATTCTCCACCTCGATCCGATCTTAGACTCTTAATACTTTTGTCGGTCTGTTTTTCTACTTCATTCTTATACTCCTGGAATTTTCCAAAGGCTTCGGACTTATGTTTCATTAAGAAGACATGACCGTACCTTGAGAAGTCATCCGTAAAAGTAATGAAGTAAGAATAACCGCTTCGCGCATGTGTAGGCATTGGACCGCACACGTCACTGTGTACGAGTCCCAAGAACTCGCTCGCTCTTACTCCATGTCCAGTAAACGGAGTCTTTGTCATCTTTCCTTTGAGACAGGATTGACAAGTGGCATATGATTGATATTCGAACGCATTCAAATATCCTTCTGTATGTAACTTCGTCAACCTTCTCTCATTGATGTGACCTAGTCTACAATGCCACAAGAAAGTCTGATTTATTTCTGGAGACTTTCTTTTGTGTGTATTCTGGACATTGAAAATCTGTTGTTGGTTCAATACGTATATACCATTACTCAATGTACCTGACCCAATCAGAACTTGATTAAGGTGAATGTTTACAACATTACTTACAAACGCAAATTCATAACCTTCTTTAGAAACTAAAGATACAGAAATGATATTACAAGTTGCGTTGGGTACAAAAAACCAATTACGCAAAACCAAAACATGTCCATCTGACATTCCCAGGTGATAGTCCCCCACGGCTTTAGCATCCATGCTAGCTCCGTTCGCAACTCTGAGGGTCATGTCACCTGCCTTCAAAACCCTACGGTTTCTCAACGCCTGCAAAGAATTACAGATATGAGATCCTGATCCGGTATCCAATACCCAGGAAGTAGAGTTTTTTGAAAGACAATTTTCAATAACATACACACCTGAAGCTGAAGCTGCAACCTTCTTCAATTCCTGTGTTCTGGCCTTCCAGGCCTTGCAATCATTTTTCCAGTGACCTTTCTTATGACAATAGAAGCATTCTTCCTTATCCACAAGCTTCCCCGCTATTTTTGTTGCTTTTGCTTTTCCCTTCGTATCCACTTTACTAACACCGCCCCTTGGTTTGGCGGGGGCTTTCTTCTTCTTTCCCTTGGCTTTCGCCTTGGACCTAGAAGAAGATGATCCTCCTACAAACAAAGTGGATGTTTCCCTACCTTTCTGTAGGGTGCCCTCTGCGCTCCTCAGCATGTTGAGGAGCTCTGAAAGTTCAACTTCTTTTTCTTGTAAGTTGAAGTTCAGTATGAACTGGGCGTAAGTGGAAGGAAGGGACTGGAGAACTATGTCTGTATAGAGTTCACTCTCCAATGTGGTCCCTAGGTCCGCGAGCTCCTCAATGTAGCCGATCATCTTTAGCACGTGCTCGGCTACTGATGATCCGACGCCCATCTTTGCCGAAAATAGCTTTTTCGACGCTTCGTATCTTGCGATACGAGACTGCTCTCCATACAGTTCTTTTGTATGGAGAAATATGGATTCAAGGTCCATATTCTCGTGCCTCCTCTGATGTTCGTTGTCCATCGAGGCAAGTACGAGGCACTTGGCCTTCGCGCTATCAATCTCCCAAGTCTTGCGGATTTCCTTATCCGCGACGCTGGAAGTGGGACCAGGGGCAGGGGGAGCTTTGGTGGTAAGAAGATACCCCAGCTTGTCGTAAGTGATTGCCATTTTGACATTCCTGAGCCAATCTTTGTAGTTTGGCCCTGTCAGTATGTTTTTATCTAGAAGTAACTTAAGTCCAGTCATTTCGATTGGTCGCTGCAATTAGGAGAGAGAAGAAGAAACACTTAGCATGATGCTCTTGCAAGTTTAGAGTGGTTTTTAGTTTGTCTAAACAGGATGGCTCCCACTGTTTCTCGAATCCCTCCTTAAAACCAAAAAGGAAGAATTAGTCAGGATCAATCTCACCGTACAATACTTGCTTAACCGTTCGGCCAGGCTGGTGTCGGTACTTCGAGGGAGGTTTTCCAACGCTTTCGCGAAGTTCCTTAATTAAAGAACCTCTTTTCTCTGGGGGCGTAGCCCCGCTAACACCTTTCTAGGCACCTACTAGGTTTATAGCATTGATCGTTAAGTGAAAAATTTCCCGAGGAGTAGCATATACTCACAGTAGGATCGGGATCCAAATATCATCGCGTGACGAAACTGAAGGAATCCTACCAGAATCATCACACTCCAAATGGTATGCAAATCTAGCAAGTTTCAGTACTTATGAAACTCCCGATGTGGATTTTTGCCCCATGCTCTTATGACCTTGGCGTGAGGTCAAAATGTCATAAGTCACATGTCAAGTTCGTCCCATCATTATCCAGGTTAATTTGAACCCACCCGTACATACCCTTGACGTAGGCCAAAAAGGCAGTACGACTGTCTCAAACCAACGCATTCTATCTATGCAACAGATAAATATCCGGCAGCTACCAATCACTATGCCTTGGCGTGAGGTCAAAATACATAGCTTGAATACTACCGAATATTTAACTGAAATGATGGAGGGCTACAGATGGTTTTGGCAAAACCGTGAACGTAGTGAACTTGATTTGGTCGATGGAACGAGATAGCTTTTAAAAGGAGTGGCTCAAGCTCCGCATTTAAAAGTCGGTTTTGAAAAGAACCGAGTGGTTTTTCGAAAGTGTTCCAACGACTTTAACTTGGTTTATTATCTTGCATTAGTTCTTTTAATGCGTGATATTCTTGCATTAGTTCTTTTAATGCGTCCCATCATTTAATCCTACCATTGCAGAAAACAACCAAAATATGACGTACGCTTTTGCCATTCGCATTCGCCACTGGGCCCCGTCATTACCCGTTAGGTTACTTAACTAACGACAGAGCGGGGGCTGGGCTAGCGCGTCTGTAAAACATAAGCAACGCCTAAATAATATCATATATAGATATACTGCAATGATAAACATTTCAGATCACAGATGAATACATTAGATATACTAGGAATCTGTAATTCGTACGAGCCTGTAACGAAAGACAGATTACACGGTCGCGGTGAATAGCCAATATCCCACCCAAGACCCCTACGGGTGCGGCAAACTACCCGCCAAGTACCCGAAGCGTAGCAACCTCCCTCATCTCCATGAGTAGGCCACTCGACACTTCGGCATACCCGGTAGTTTGTGCACCCCCTCCATGGGTCTATCATAGGAGCAAAAACAGTAAAAAGAAATTATACAATGACGGCTACAACCCCGACCCGGTTGTGCGGCCATACAAATAATTATTACATCAATTTACAAATTTACATGAATTGAAAGAAAAGAAAACTCTCGTCTCACAACCCCCGGCTATTCACCCGCGACAATCCAACATATTCATATACACATTCCAGCAACATTACAGATCACAGATTTGTATAACCCCCACTAATCGACATATAGCGATTAGCAGACGTTCAATACAAATATCACAATACAGAAAGACCCGTTAGCTTAAGTCTTTTAGAAGTTCGATCAAAAATACGGATTTTCGGGACCCCAAAAATAACATTTTCGTTCTGGAAAATCTGGACAGAAAATATATATTCCAAAAATCCCAAAATACCCCCAGAATAACACTGCACCAAAGATTGACCTCGGCCGAGTCAACTCGGCCGCGGATCCGCGGCGGGAGCGTGCTCCCGCCGCGTTTCCGCGGCGCTTTGACTCGATCGTGGGACCATCTTTGGTGGTTATTCACACAAAAGCCTGAGCCGATTTTAGGTGTTAAAATAATCAACTTTTGAACAGTAAAAAAATCGACAGAAAGTTCGAATTTCGCGGTTCGTTTTCGGGACTTTTTCTTTGATCGATCTTCTAGTTACTTGCTAACATGTTAGATAGAGTTTAACCCGGCTCTGATACCACTGTAAGTCCATGCTACCTCTCCCGGTACTTTCGGGAATGCGGAATTTGGTAAAAAACGACTTTTACGGAGGTGGTAACATGGACCTAAAACCCGGATCTTGGTTAAACATCTAACTAACAACCTAACTACGAGTTTCTAGCTACTCGGTTAGGGGGTTATACCTTGCTTGTCTTGAACTCCTTCGTCTTCAAGCTCCGATGGTGGTCCGGATTGGCTTCTTCTCGTCATCTCCGTACGCCGAAGATAGATCCACCTGAAAGCTCCAACCTTTGGCTCCTTCTTCGTTCTTTGAAGAAACTAGTTCACTCGGTTTGCTAAATCTTGTGAACTAGAGTGAGTAGAGAAGAGTTTGTATGGGATTTTATCTATGGTTCTTGATTCTCAACTCATGAGACAAAAGAACCATAGAGTCAAGAGAGGGAGCAAGAGGAAGATGGTGAGAGCAAAACAAGAGAGCTCAAGAACAAGAGAGAGAATGAGCAAGAAAGAATGAGCAAGTCTTTTGTCTCTCACCCTCTCATAATCCAAAGTCATGATAACTCATCATACCAAATAAGTCTTATGTGATGGTTGAAGCAACCATAACCATATCATTTCATGCACTCATTTTACACAAATGAGCAAGCAAGCAAAAGTCTTTGCCATGAAATGATGGCTATGGTTATCATGATGGTCAACTAGTCAAGCCTAGTCAACCGGTCAACAAAGTCAACAAGTCAACAAAAGTCAACAAGTCAACAAAGTCAACAACCATGTCACCATAATACTTAATTAATATAATAGTTAATCACATATCATATTCTCATTAGGGTTGAGCAAAAAGTCAAATAGTCAACGGTCAACTGTCAACAACCCTAATGAGAATCCGCTGCCTCTGCCTCCCTGTCAACTGTGCATACACACCCGCATCCGCGTTCCGAGGAACACGAATGCAAACTGGATAAATCCAATCCCAAAAGGTACACTAGGATCTGGCTTAAACCAAAGCCCGCTAGTGTAAACTGTCCGGACACTGTACGTGCACAAGTGCACGGATGTGACCGAACCCTGTCGCAAAACCATGCGACCTGTCGCAATACCATGCGACCTCTACTCTTTTGCCTAAAGGCGAAAAGCTTTCTGTGTGGGACTCTAAAGACTCGACACTACGCTGGCAGTGGGTTTAACCACAGACCGCAAGCGGCACTAGCTGTGTGTAACGGTCCCTAGGTAATGCCGACAAGAAGACCGACGAGGCGAAACCCATCTGAACTCCTACTGAGCCTGAGTGTGACATTCTCCGTACAGTCCGGTCTGTTCGTCTGATACATCGCATGGCGGGCCTAGGGGGCGGTAAACGTTAGTCCGCCAATAGCGGTACAAGTCGTGCCGGAGCGAAGCCCAAAACACCCTAAGATAACACTGGAAGCCTACCAGTATATCTCGTTTGCCCTGGCCAGGGACTACTCGTGTAATGGCTCTCCTAGACACAGCGCGATGTCAACCCCCAATACCGGGAGAGACGAATCCTGTCTAACCGTCACTGCCTCCAAGTGATTCGGGACTGCACCCAACCACTACCTGTTTGCACGACTCCTTTGAGCCGTGGTAGGGTAGTGATCAAAATACAGTGGGAACACACTCGAGGCGAAGTGACAGTGTCAAGTCAGCGGACTAAGCTGTACTCATGTCACCTGGGAACTGATAACTGACGATAGGCATAATACCAACTAGTCAGTTCCCGACGAGTCCTGTCCAGTGTACCCGTAACCTAACGAGCACCCGCATACTATCTCAAGTACGACGTACTGACGGCTGTGGGACAGACCGTCTCCCACACTGGGATGATAAGCGCATGCGCTGGTCTACTCCGGAGTATCGATGCCCTGTCTCGATAGTCCTGCGACCAGGGACCTGCATAAGGATGTGCTTATAGATTACCCAGCCCCACTAGTGTGACGGCCATCACATCGCTGGTAATCAAGCAAAGATCCTAAGGGCTCCACTAATGTGTATAGGCGATATACAAAAATAAACACATGTACACATTGAAGTAGAAACAAACCAAGTAGCATACTACTATTTTGAGCAAGATTGTATATACAAGGTGAATATCCCAAGCTTCCATTAAGTAATATACAAACTAGTATGATACAGTAATGGCCTCTAGGGCATATACACTAACAGGTTGTAGCCGTCATTGTATAATTCTTTTTACTGTTTTTGCTCCTAGGATAGACCCATGGAGGGGGTGCACAAACTACCGGGTATCTCGAAGTGCCGAGTGGCCTACTCACGGTGTTGAGGGAGGTTGCTTCGCTTCGGGTACATGGCGGGTAGTTTGCCGCACCCGTAGGGGTCTTGGGTGGGGTATTGGCTATTCACCGCGACCGTGTAATCCGCTTTTCGTTGCAGGCTCGAACGGATTGCGGATTCCTAGTATATCCAATGTATTCATCTATGATCTGTAATGTCTATCATTGCTATGTATTCATACATAATAACTATTTAGGCGTTGCTTATGTTTTACATCCACGCTAGCCCAGCCCCCGCTCTGTCGTTAGTTAAGTAACCTAACGGGTGATGACGGGGCCCCGTGGCGAATGCGAATGACATAAGCGTACGTCATATTTTGGTTGTTTTCTGCAATGGTCGGATTAAATGATGGGACACATTAAAAGAACTAATGCAAGAATATCACGCATTAAAAGAACTAATGCAAGAAAATAAACCAAGTAAAAGTCGTTGGAACACTTTCGAAAAACCACTCGGTTCTTTTCAAAACCAACTTTTAAATGCGGAGCTTGAGCCACTCCTTTTAAAAGCTATCTCGTTCCATCGATTATATCAAGTTCACTACGTTCACGGTTTCGCCAAAACCATTCGTAGCCCTCCGTCGTTTCATATGAATAGTCAATAGTATTCAAGCTATGTTTGTTGGCCAAAGTCAAGGCATAGTGATTGGTAGCTATTGGGTATTCATGTGCAGCATAGATAGATGTGTTGATTTGGAACAGTCGTACTGCCTTGTTGGCCAAAGTCAAGGGTAGGTACGGGTGGATTCAAATTAACCTGGAGAACGACGGGTAGAACTTGACATGTGACTTATGATTTGTTGGCCAAAGTCAAGGTCATAAGAGCATGGGGCAAAAATCCACATCGGGAGTTTCATAAGTACTGAAACTTGCTAGAGTTGCATACCATTTAGAGTGTGATGATTCTGGTAGGATTCCTTCAGTTTCGTCACGCAATGATATTTGGATCCCGATCCTACTGTGAGTATATGCTACTCCTCGGGAAATTTTTCATTAAACGATCAATGCTATAAACCTAGTAGGTGTCTAGAAAGGTGTTAGCGGGGCTACGCCCCCAGGGAAAAGAGGTTCTTAAATTAAGGAACTTCGCGAAAGCGTTGGAAAACCTCCTTCGAAGTACCGACACTAGCCTGGCTGAACGGTTAAGCAAGTATTGTGCGGTGAGATTAATCCCGACTAATTCTTCCTTTATGGTTTGAGGAGGGATTCGAGAAACAGTGGGAGCCATCCTGTTTAGACAAACTAAAAACCATTCTAAACTTGCAAGAGCATCATGCTGAGTGTTTCTTCTCTCTCTCCTAATTGCAGCGACCAATCGACATGACTGGACTTAAGTTACTTCTAGATAAAAACATACAGACAGGGCCAAACTACAAAGATTGGCTCAGGAATGTCAAAATGGCAATCACTTACGACAAGCTGGGGTATCTTCTTACCACCAAAGCTCCCCCTGTCCCGGGTCCCACCTCCAGCGTCGCGGATAAGGAAATCCGTAAGACTTGGGAGATTGATTGCGCGAAGGCTAAGTGCCTCGTGCTTGCCTCTATGGACAACGAACATCAGAGGAGGCACGAGAATATGGACCTGGAATCCATATTTCTTCATACAAAAGAACTGTATGGAGAGCAGTCTCGTATCGCAAGATACGAAGTGTCGAAGAAGTTATTTTCGGCAAGATTGGCCGTCGGATCATCGGTAGCGGAACACGTGCTTAAGATGATTGGCTACATCGAGGAGCTCGCGGAACTTGGGACCACGTTGGAGAGTGAGCTCTATACGGACTTGATTCTCCAGTCCCTTCCTTCCACTTACGCCCAGTTTATACTGAACTTCAACTTACAAGAAAAAGAAGTTGAACTTTCAGAACTCCTCAACATGCTGAGGAGCGCAGAGGGAACCCTACAGAAAGGTAGGGAAACATCCACTTTGTTTGTAGGAGGATCTTCTTCTTCTAGGTCCAAGGCGAAAGCCAAGGGAAAGAAGAAGAAATCCCCCGCCAAACCAAGGGGCGGTGATAGTAAAGTGGATACGAAGGGAAAGGCAAAAGCAACAAAGATAGCGGGGAAGCTTGTGGGTAAAGAAGAATGCTTCTATTGTCATAAGTGTAAGTCGATGTACTACACCCCAGTACTTATGGGGAGGCGGAATTTTCAAAAACAATCAAGTTTAAACAACGAACATCGACTAACCGCTTGAATCGAAGCTAAACAAATAATAACCAAACACATAGCTAAACTAAACTAAAGTGTTAAGGGATTATACCGATCGAAACTAGTCCTTCGTCTTTGTGTCCTCCTTTGTTCTCCTCGGCCTTCTCTAGGTAGTAGACGATCCACCCGAGAGCGAAACTCCAAGCTAAACCTCTAACTTGAGGTAACTAATCAACTTTGATTGCTAATCAAAGATGAAAGGATGATGTAGAGTGTAGGTTATGGATTGTTTAGTCTAACTAATCCTTTGATCTCAACACATGAGGATTAAGGATTAGGGTTTGAAGATGAGAGCTTGAGGAGAGAGAATGTGAGATGAGATAATGAGAGGAGAGAGAGTGTATCATAATATATTATGAAGCATTTCTTTTTAAGAATAATGAATAATGGAAATGAATAATCATGCTTCATAAAATATCTAGTGGTGATTCATTAGCATGAGTCATTAAGCAATAAATGTGCATTAATGAAATGAATGAATCACCACCATGACTCACTTTCTTTCCAAAAAAACCTCCTTAGTCACATCTTCTAGAAGCTTCTCGAGTAATTACGAGAACGCCCCTCCGATCCGTAAAAATACGGAAAAACTTTAGACTGTAAAAATCCAATAACCGGATACCAGTAACTGGCTTAAACCAAAGCCGACTGGTAAAAACTGTCCGAAAGTCGTACGCGCGTAAACGCACGTATGCGTCCGAACCCTTTGTCGCAAAACCATGCAACCTCTATATCGTTTCGCCTGGAGTAGGAAACTCTCTGTGTGGGACTCTAGAGACTCGACTACTACGCTGGCAGTGGGTTTAACCACAGACCGCAAGCGGCACTAGCTGTACGTAACGGTCCCCAGGTAGTTGTCGATAAGAAGGCCGATGAGTAAACCCATCCGAACTCCTACTGAGTCTGATGTGACAATCTCCATACAGTCCGGTCCGTTCGTCCAAGACTATCGCATATCGGGCCTAGGGGGGCGGCAAGCGTCAGTCCCCTAATAGCGGTATAAGTCGTGTCGGAGTGAAGCCCATTACACCCTGAGAAACTACTGGAACCTACCAGCAAATCTCGCTTGCCCTGGCCAGGGACTTTGCGTAATGGCTCTCTGACACAGCACGATATCTACTCCCAATACCGGGAGGGACGAATCCTATCTAACCGCCACTGCCTCCAAGTGCTCGGGACTGCACCCAACTGCTACCTGTTTGCACGACTCCTTTGAGCCGTGGTAGGGTAGCAATCTAAGAACAGTGGGACACACTCGAGGCGAAGTAGCAGTGTCAAGTCTGCGGACTACGCTGTACTCATGTCACCTGGGAACTGTGCACTGACGACTGGTATCAAACCAACCAACAGTTCCCTGTGAGTCCTGTCCGGTGTACCCGTAACCTAACGAGCACCTGTATACTATCTCCAGTACGACGTACTGACGGCTGTGGGACAGACCATCTCCCCAACTGGGATGAGAAGCGTACACACTAGTCTACTCCGGAGTATCGATGCTCTGTCTCGATAATCCAACGACCAGGGACCTGAATAAGGATGTGCTTGTAGACTACCCAGCCCCCACTAGTGTGACTGCCATCACAACGCTGGTAGACAAGCAAGATCCTAAGAGCTCTATCAATACGTACACTCACATATTAAGATAGAAAAACCAAGTAGCATACTACCATGTTTAGCAAGACTGTTATATACATGTGAATATCCCAAGCTTCCATTAAGTAATATACAAGCTAGTATGATACAGTAATGGCCTTCTAGGGCATAAACACTAACAATCTCCCACTTGCACTAGGGCCATGTACTGGCATATCGCAGACCAATGATCTCGAGCAGCCTCTCGAACTGAATCTGAGGAAGGGCCTTCGTGAATGGATCAGCAATGTTCTCTTCTGAAGCAACTCTCCGAACCTCGATCTCCTGACGATCAATGATCTCCCTGATCAGGTGATACCGCCTCAAGATGTGTCTGGACTTCTGATGGGACCTTGGTTCCTTCGCTAAAGCTATAGCTCCGTTGTTGTCGCAATACAGAGGTATTGGATCAACTATGGTAGGAACCACCTGAAGTTCTGTTAGGAACTTCTTCATCCAGACTGCTTCTTTTGCGGCATCGCAAGCAGCTATATACTCCGCTTCCAACGTCGAGTCAGCAACGGTGTCCTGCTTAGAGCTCTTCCAGCACACCGCCCCTCCATTGAGGGTAAAGACATAACCCGACATGGACTTGGAATCGTCCTTATCACTCTGGAAGCCGGAATCAGCAAAGGCCTCCAACCTGAGGTCTTTTCCGCCGTAAACCAAGAACATCTCCTTAGTCCTCCTCAGGTACTTGAGAATGTTCTTTACTGCTATCCAGTGTTTCTCCCCTGGGTCTGACTGATACCGGCTTACCACGCTTAGTGCGTAAGCTACATCTGGTCTGGTACACAACATCGCATACATTATAGAGCCTACCGCAGAAGCGTAGGGTATAATAGACATGCGTTCCCTTTCCAAATCAGTCTTGGGAGACATCTCTTTGGAGAGGGTGATTCCGTGACAAGCCGGTAGATTACCGCGCTTAGAATCTTCCATACTGAATCTTTTCAGTACAGTGTCGATATACCTGGACTGTGAAAGTCCCAACATCCTCTTGGATCTATCACGATAGATCCGGATCCCCAGAATGTAAGAGGCATCACCCAGGTCTTTCATGGAGAACCTGTGTGACAAGAATCCTTTGACAGATTGTAGCATAGGAATGTCATTTCCTATCAATAGAATGTCATCCACGTACAAGACGAGGAATACGACACTTCTGGCCACAATTTTACTATATATGCACGGTTCATCTGGATTTTTGATAAAGTCATATTCTTTGACTGTCTCATCAAAACAGATGTTCCAACTCCGCGATGCCTGCTTTAGTCCGTAAATGGACTTAAGCAGCTTGCATACTTTCCCGCTGCTCCCACTCTGATTGAAACCCTCTGGTTGATCCATATAGACGCTCTCTTCTAAATTTCCATTCAAAAAAGCCGTCTTTACGTCCATCTGCCAGATTTCATAATCATGGAAGGCAGCAATAGCAAGAAGGACCCGAATGGATTTGAGCATAGCCACTGGAGAAAAAGTTTCGTCATAGTCCAAACCAGGTCTTTGACGAAAACCCTTTGCAACAAGTCTAGCCTTATAGGTTTCCACCTGTCCATCTACACCAATCTTTTTCTTGAAGATCCATTTGCATCCTATGGGTTTTACCCCATCTGGAGCAAAGTCCAAAGTCCATACTTTGTTGGTGTACATGGACTCCATCTCGGTCCGCATTGCATCTAGCCATCGTACCGAGTCGCCGCTCTGGATGGCCTGCTGGAAGTCAGTAGGTTCATCATCATCTATGATGCAATCCTCTCTATCCCCATCTATGAGAAAACCGTAGTATCTCTCAGGCGGACGAGACGGCCTACTACTCCTGCGGAGGGGTGCGGGAATGTTCTGTTCTTCTTGAACCTCTGGTTCTACCAAACTTTCAGTAGCAGTTTGTGGTTCTGGAATTTCTTCCAGTTCTATTTCGCTCCCACTTGATTCCTTTTCTAAAAACTGATGTTCTAGAAAATGGGCATTACGAGAAACAAATACCTTCTGTTCCTCTGCGTAATAGAATAGATATCCCCTGGAGTGCTTTGGATATCCCACAAACAAACACTTTACTGATCGTGCCTCGAGCTTGTCCACATGCTGCTTTTTAACAAAAGCTGGACATCCCCAAATCTTTATATACTGTAGATGGGGTTTCTTCCCACTCCACATCTGATATGGAGTGGTAGGCACAGTCTTGGTAGGTACCATGTTCAAAAGATATGCCGCTGATTCTAGCGCATGTCCCCAGAAAGATCGCGGTAACTCAGCATTACTCATCATGGATCGTACCATATCCAATAGGGTTCGATTCCGTCTCTCCGATACACCGTTATGCTGTGGAGTGTACGGAGGAGTAAGCTGAGAGAGAATTCCTTTCTCTTTTAGGTAACCTAGGAACTCGGCACTCAAGTATTCACCACCTCGATCAGATCTAAGTGTCTTTATACTTTTGCCGGTTTGGTTTTCTACTTCATTCTTATACTCTTGGAATTTCTCAAAAGCCTCGGATTTATGTTTCATCAGATAAATGAATCCGTATCTTGAGTAATCATCCGTGAAAGTAATGAAATAGGAAAAACCACCTCTCGCATGTGTAGACATTGGACCGCATACATCACTGTGTATGAGTCCTAAGAGCTCGCTCGCTCTTACTCCTTGTCCAGTGAATGGAGTCTTTGTCATCTTTCCTTTGAGACAAGATTGACAAGTGTCATAAGTTTGATATTCGAACGTGTCCAAATATCCTTCTCTATGCAACTTAGTCAACCTTCTCTCATTGATGTGACCCAGTCTACAATGCCATAAGAAAGCTTTATTTAAATCTGGAGACTTTCTTTTTAGTGTGTTCTGGACATTGAAAATTTGGAGTTGGTTTAACACATATATGTCGTTATTTAGAGTACCGGACCCAATCAAACCATGATTAAGGTGGATGTTGACAACATCTCTTACAAACGTGAAATCATAACCTTTATTTGATAACAAGGAAACTGATATGATATTACACGTTAAGCTGGGTACAAAATAACAGTTATGTAAAACCAAAATGTGTCCACTCGTCAATCCTAGGTGATAATCCCCGACGGACGCAGCTCCCACGCTAGCTCCGTTAGCAACCCTGAGGATCATATCACCTTCCTTCAGCACTCTACGGTTTCTCAGTGCCTGCAATGAATTGCAAATATGAGATCCTGATCCGGTATCCAATACCCAGGAAGTAGAGTTGATCGACAGACAATTCTCAATTACAAACACACCTGAAGTCGAAGCCACAGCTTGCTTCGGTTCCTGGTTCTTGGCGTTCCACGCCTTGCAATCCTTCTTCCAGTGCCCTTTCCTGTGACAATGGAAGCACTCATCCTGACCAACTATCGGTACTGCTTTCTTTTTCTTTCCCTTCCCTCCCACCTTACTAACACCTCCTCTAGGTCTGGGTGCGGCCTTCTTCTTCCTTCCTTTGGCCCTAGCCTTGGACCCGGAAGAAGATGAACCGCCAACAAACATAGCGGGTGTTTCCCTTGCCTTCTGCAAGGTGCCCTCTGCACTCCTTAACATGTTCAGGAGTTCCGCAAGTTCAACTTCTTTTCCTTGAAGATTGAAGTTGAGGATAAACTGGGCGTAGGTGGGAGGAAGGGACTGGAGAACAAGGTCTGTATAGAGCTCATTATCCAAAGTCGTTCCAAGGTCTGCGAGCTCTTCTATATAGCCAATCATCTGTAGGACATGTTCACCTACCGATGACCCGACAGCCAACCTCGCTCGAAACAATTTCTTTGAGGTATCGTATCTTGCTATACGAGATTGCTCTCCATAAAGTTCCTTTGTATGGAGAAATATGCCATCTAAGGACATATCCTCGTGCCTCCTCTGATGTTCATTGTTCATCGAGGCAAGCACGATGCACTTGGCTCTCGCGCAATCTAAATCCCAGGTTTTGCGGATTTCCTTATCCGCATTACTGGATTTGGGACCAGGGACAGCAGGTGCCGTAGCGGTGAGGACGTACCCCAGTTTGTCATAGGTCAAAGCCATCTTGACATTCCGCAGCCAATCTTTATAGTTTGGCCCCGTCAGTATATTTTTCTCTAAAAGTAACTTAAGTCCAGTCATTTTCAGGGTCGCTGCAATTAGGAGAGAGAGAAGAAAACTCTTTAGCATGATGCTCTTGCAAGTTTAGAGTGGTTTTTAGTTTATCTAAACTGGATGGCTCCCACTGTTTCTCGAATCCTTCCTCAAACCATAAAAGAAGAATTAGCCAAGACTATTCTCACCGTACAATACTTGCTTAACCGTTCAGCCAGGCCGGTGTCGATACTTCGAGGGAGGTTTTCCAACGCTTTCGCGAAGTTCCTTAATTAAGTAACCTCTTTTCTCTGGGGGCGTAACCCCGCTGACACTTTTCTGGACACCTACTAGGTTTATAGCATTGATCGTTAAGTGACGAATATCCTGATAAGTAGCATATACTCACAGTAGGATCGGGATCCAAATATCATCGTCTGATAATGTTGTAGGAATGCTACCAACATTCATCAAACTCAAAATGGTATGCATCTCTTTGCAAATTTCAGTTTCTTTAGAAATTCCCGATATTAGTTTTTGCCCCATGCTCTTATGACCTTGGCGTTAGGTCAAAATGTCATAAGTCACATGTCAAGTTCTACCCATCATTATCTTGTCAATTTGAACCCATCCGTATATATCCTTGACGTTCGGCCAAAATGATAATACGACTGTCCCAAACTAACTCATCTATCTATGCAACAAATGAATATCCAGCAGCTACCAAACACTATGCCTTGGCGTTAGGTCAAAATACATAGCTTGAATACTACTGAATATCCAGATGAAATGACGGAGGGCTACGAATGGTTTTGGCGAAACCGTGAACGTAGTGAACTTGATATAACCGAAGGAACCTGATAGCTTTTAAAAGGAGTGGTTAAGTCTCCGCATTTAAAAATATCTGTTTTTAAAAATAACCGAGTGGTTTCTTTTAAATTGTTCCAACGATTTAAACTTTGGTTTGTTTTACTTTGCATTATAGATAATGCGTCCCATCATTAACCTATCATTGCAGAAAACAACGAAAATACAACGTCCTCTTATGCCATCCGCATTCGCCACGGGGTCCCGTCATCACTCGTTAGGTTACTTAACTAACGACAGAGCGGGGGCTGGGCTAGCGCGGGTGTAAAACATAAGTGGCGTCTAAATAGCTATCATAATATAGATATTTTACATTCGTCTGACGCAATGATATTCATTCCAGAACACAGATAAACAATATTGGATTTGCAAGCAATCTGTATTTCTTTTGAGCCTGCAAGAAAAGACAGATTACACAGTTGTGATGAATAGCCGTTACCCCACCCTCGACCCCTACGGGTACGGCAAACTACCCACCCGGCAGTTTGTGTACCCCACCTTGGGTCAGTCCTAGGAGCAAAAACAGTAAAATGAAATAATACAACGGTGGCTACAACCGCAACCTGGAAGTGCCCCGTGAAAATAATATTACAACAAATTACATTTACAACAAATGAATTAAACTATAACCCATTGCTAACCCCGGCTATACACCACAACAGTCCAATACAGTTTATATGCACAAACAGATATAACCATTTCAGAAATGTGCAACCCCCTGCCAACCGACATACTAGCAGTTAGGGGAGGTTTACGAACACATTAAACAATCACAGATATAATCCAATACGCAAATACTGTACAATTCGATCGAATAAACAACTTCAATATTGCTCCAAAATCTGCTCTGTTAAACAGTAACCTGAGCAATAATTAAACATTCCAGAAAACCCCAAATTACACAGAGAAGCAACAGAAGAAAAATCGGCCGCTGACTCGCCAACTCGGCGGCGGAAGCGCGGCAACTCAGTGGCTGAGGCCGCGGTTCCGCGGCGAGTTGGTCGATTCAGTCGACTGTTTTTCTTGGGTGTTCTTCTGGTGTCATGTCAAGCACTCTGAGTTCACCTGAAAAATTTTCTGACATCGTTTTAAATTCGACAGAAACTTACATTTTTTAGGGTTTTCCGGCTTCGTTTTTCCGTTCGAAATTCGTACAAATTTGCAACTAGGTTATTTATTGTTTAGCGAGGCTCTGATACCACTGTAAGTCGATGTACTACACCCCAGTACTTATGGGGAGGCGGAATTTTCAAAAACAATCAAGTTTAAACAACGAACATCGACTAACCGCTTGAATCGAAGCTAAACAAATAATAACCAAACACATAGCTAAACTAAACTAAAGTGTTAAGGGATTATACCGATCGAAACTAGTCCTTCGTCTTTGTGTCCTCCTTTGTTCTCCTCGGCCTTCTCTAGGTAGTAGACGATCCACCCGAGAGCGAAACTCCAAGCTAAACCTCTAACTTGAGGTAACTAATCAACTTTGATTGCTAATCAAAGATGAAAGGATGATGTAGAGTGTAGGTTATGGATTGTTTAGTCTAACTAATCCTTTGATCTCAACACATGAGGATTAAGGATTAGGGTTTGAAGATGAGAGCTTGAGGAGAGAGAATGTGAGATGAGATAATGAGAGGAGAGAGAGTGTATCATAATATATTATGAAGCATTTCTTTTTAAGAATAATGAATAATGGAAATGAATAATCATGCTTCATAAAATATCTAGTGGTGATTCATTAGCATGAGTCATTAAGCAATAAATGTGCATTAATGAAATGAATGAATCACCACCATGACTCACTTTCTTTCCAAAAGAAACCTCCTTAGTCACATCTTCTAGAAGCTTCTCGAGTAATTACGAGAACGCCCCTCCGATCCGTAAAAATACGGAAAAACTTTAGACTGTAAAAATCCAATAACCGGATACCAGTAACTGGCTTAAACCAAAGCCGACTGGTAAAAACTGTCCGAAAGTCGTACGCGCGTAAACGCACGTATGCGTCCGAACCCTTTGTCGCAAAACCATGCAACCTCTATATCGTTTCGCCTGGAGTAGGAAACTCTCTGTGTGGGACTCTAGAGACTCGACTACTACGCTGGCAGTGGGTTTAACCACAGACCGCAAGCGGCACTAGCTGTACGTAACGGTCCCCAGGTAGTTATCGATAAGAAGGCCGATGAGTAAACCCATCCGAACTCCTACTGAGTCTGATGTGACAATCTCCATACAGTCCGGTCCGTTCGTCCAAGACTATCGCATATCGGGCCTAGGGGGGCGGCAAGCGTCAGTCCCCTAATAGCGGTATAAGTCGTGTCGGAGTGAAGCCCATTACACCCTGAGAAACTACTGGAACCTACCAGCAAATCTCGCTTGCCCTGGCCAGGGACTTTGCGTAATGGCTCTCTGACACAGCACGATATCTACTCCCAATACCGGGAGGGACGAATCCTGTCTAACCGCCACTGCCTCCAAGTGCTCGGGACTGCACCCAACTGCTACCTGTTTGCACGACTCCTTTGAGCCGTGGTAGGGTAGCAATCTAAGAACAGTGGGACACACTCGAGGCGAAGTAGCAGTGTCAAGTCTGCGGACTACGCTGTACTCATGTCACCTGGGAACTGTGCACTGACGACTGGTATCAAACCAACCAACAGTTCCCTGTGAGTCCTGTCCGGTGTACCCGTAACCTAACGATCACTGTATACTATCTCCAGTACGACGTACTGACGGCTGTGGGACAGACCATCTCCCCAACTGGGATGAGAAGCGTACACACTAGTCTACTCCGGAGTATCGATGCTCTGTCTCGATAATCCAACGACCAGGGACCTGAATAAGGATGTGCTTGTAGACTACCCAGCCCCCACTAGTGTGACTGCCATCACAACGCTGGTAGACAAGCAAGATCCTAAGAGCTCTATCAATACGTACACTCACATATTAAGATAGAAAAACCAAGTAGCATACTACCATGTTTAGCAAGACTGTTATATACATGTGAATATCCCAAGCTTCCATTAAGTAATATACAAGCTAGTATGATACAGTAATGGCCTTCTAGGGCATAAACACTAACAATAAGAGTGGACACTGGAAGAAAGATTGCAGGGCTTGGAAGGTCAGGACACAGGAACTGAAGCAGGTTGCGGCTTCAGCTTCAGGTGTGTATGTTATTGAAAACTGTCTTTCGATAAACTCTACTTCCTGGGTATTGGATACCGGATCAGGATCTCATATCTGTAATTCTTTGCAGGCGTTGAGAAACCGTAGGTTTTTGAAGGCAGGTGACATGACCCTCAAAGTTGCGAACGGAGCTAGCATGGATGCTATGGCCGTGGGGGACTATCACCTGGGAATGTCAGATGGACATGTTTTGGTTTTGCGTAATTGCTTTTTTGTACCCAACGCAACTTGTAATATTATTTCTGTATCTTTAGTTTCTAAAGAAGGTTATGAATTTGCGTTTGTAAGCAATGTTGTAAACATTCACCTTAATCAAGTTCTGATTGGGTCAGGTACACTGAGCAATGGTATATACGTATTAAACCAACCATAGATTTTCAATGTCCAGAATACACACAAAAGAAAGTCTCCAGATATCAATCAGACTTTCTTATGTCATTGTAGACTGGGTCACATCAATGAGAGAAGGTTGACTAAGTTACATACAGAATGATATTTGGATCCGTTCGAATATCAATCGTATGCCACTTGTCAATCCTGTCTCAAAGGAAAGATGACAAAGACTCCGTTCACTGGACACGGAGTAAGAGCGAGCGAGCTCTTGGGACTCGTACACAGCGACGTGTGCGGTCCAATGTCTACACATACGCGAAGCGGTTATTCTTACTTCATTACTTTTACGGATGACTTTTCAAGGTACGGTTATGTCTTCTTAATGAAACATAAGTCCGAAGCCTTTGGAAAGTTCCAGGAATATAAGAATGAAGTAGAAAAACAAACCGGCAAAAGTATCAAGATTCTAAGATCGGATCGAGGTGGATAATACTTAAATGCCGAGTTCCTGAATTACTTAAATGAGAATGGAATTCTATCTCAGCTTACTCCTCCATACACTCCGCCACATAACGGTGTATCGGAGAGACGGAACCGGACCCTATTGGATATGGTACGGTCCATGATGAGTAACGCTGAGTTACCGCGATCATTCTGGGGGTATGCGCTAGAATCAGCTGCATACCTTTTGAACCGAGTTCCCACTAAGACTGTGCCTACCACACCATACGAGATGTGGTGTGGAAAGAGGCCCCATCTTAATCACATTAAGACATGGGGATGTCCAGCTTTTGTTAAAAAGCAGCATGCGGACAAACTCGAGGCACGCTCAGTACAGTGCAAGTTCGTGGGATATCCAAAGAACTCCAAGGGATATTTCTTCAACTGCGAAGAGGAACAAAAGGTTTTTTTTTCTCGTCATGCCTACTTCTTGGAAACTGAGTTTTTGGAAAACCAGATAAGTGGGAGCACAGTAGAACTGGAAGAAATTCCAGAACCACGAGCTATTACTGAAAGCTTAGTGGAACCAGAGGGTTCAAAAGAAGAGGACATTCCTACGCCGCTCCGCAGGAGTAGTAGGCAGTCTCATCCGCCCGAGAGATACTACGGTTTTCTCATAGACGGGGATAGATAGGATTGAATCATAGATTATGATGAGCCTACTACCTTCCAGTAGGCCGTTCAGAGCATTGACTCGGTAAAATGGCAGGATGCAATGCGGACCGAAATGGAGTCCATGTACACCAACAAAGTATGGATGTTGGACATTGCTCCAGACGGAGTAAAACACGTAGGATGCAAGTGGATCTTCAAAAGGAAGGTTGGTGTAGATGGACAGGTTGAGACCTATAAAGCTAGACTGGTTGCAAAGGGTTTTCGTCAAAGACCTGGTTTGGACTATGACGAGACCTTTTCTCCAGTAGCTATGCTGAAATCCATTCGGATCCTTCTTGCCATTGCTGCCTTCCACGATTATGAGATTTGGCAGATGGACGTAAAGACCACTTTTCTAAATGGAAATTTAGAAGAGTGCGTCTATATGGACCAGCCAGAGGGTTTCATTCAGAGTGGGAGCAGCGGAAAGGTGTGCAAGTTGCTTAAGTCCATCTATGGACTAAAGCAGGCATCGCGGAGTTGGAACATCTATTTTGATGAGACGGTCAAAGAATTTGTCTTTATCAAAAATCCAGATGAACCATGCATCTATAGTAGATTTGTAGCAAGAACTGTCGTATTCCTCGTTTTGTACGTGGATGACATTCTGTTGATATGAAATGACATTCCTATGCTACAATCTGTCAAGGGGTTCTTGTCACACAGGTTCTCCATGAAAGACCTGGGTGATGCCTCCAACATTCTGGGGATCCGGATCTATCGTGATAGATCCAAGAGGATATTAGGACTTTCACAGTCCAGGTACATCGACACCATACTGAAAAGATTCAGTATGGAATTTCCAAGCGCGGTAATCTACCGGCATGTCACGGGATCACCCTCTCCAAAGAGATGTCTCCCAAGACTGATTTGGAATGGGATCGCATGTCTATTATACCCTACGCTTCTGCGGTAGGCTCTATAATCTACCGGCATGTCACGGTAATTCTTTTTACTGTTTTTGCTCCTAGGATAGACCCATGGAGGGGGTGCACAAACTACCGGGTATGCCGAAGTGCCGAGTGGCCTACTCACGGGGATGAGGGAGGTTGCTTCGCTTCGGGTACTTGGCGGGTAGTTTGCCGCACCCGTAGGGGTCTTGGGTGGGGTATTGGCTATTCACCGCGACCGTGTAATCCGCTTTTCGTTGCTGGCTCGAACGGATTGCGAATTCCTAGTATATCCAATGAATTCATCTGTGATCTGTAATGTCTATCATTGCTATATATATAACTATTTAGGCGTTGCTTATGTTTTACAGCCGCGCTAGCCCAGCCCCCGCTCTGTCGTTAGTTAAGTAACCTAACGGGTGATGACGGGGCCCCGTGGCGAATGCGAATGGCATAAGCGTACGTCATATTTTGGTTGTTTTCTGCAATGGTAGGATTAAATGATGGGACGCATTAAAAGAACTAATGCAAGAATATCACGCATTAAAAGAACTAATGCAAGATAATAAACCAAGCAAAAAGTCGTTGGAACACTTTCGAAAAACCACTCGGTTCTTTTTAAAACTAACTTTTAAATGCGGAGCTTGAGCCACTCCTTTTAAAAGCTATCTCGTTCCATCGATTATATCAAGTTCACTACGTTCACGGTTTCGCCAAAACCATTCGTATCCCTCCATCATTTCAGTTAAATATACGGTAGTATTCAAGCTATGTATTTTGTCCTCACGCCAAGGCATAGTGATTGGTAACTGCCGGTTATTTATCTGTTGCATAGATAGAATGCGTTGGTTTGAGACAGTCGTACTGCCATTTTGGCCTACGTCAAGGGTAGGTACGGGTGGGTTCAAATTAACCAGGATAATGATGGGAAGAACTTGACATGTGACTTATGACATTTTGACCTCACGCCAAGGTCATAAGAACATGGGGCAAAAATCCACATCGGGAGTTTCATAAGTACTGAAACTTGCTAGATTTGCATACCATTTGGAGTGTGGTGATTCTGGTAGGATTCCTTCAGTTTCGTCACACGATGATATTTGGATCCCGATCCTACAGTGAGTATATGCTACTCCTCGGGAAATTTCTCACTAAACGATCAATGCTATAAACCAAGTAGGTGTCTAGAAAGGTGTTAGCGGGGCTACGCACCCAGGGAAAAGAGGTTATTTAATTATGGAACTTCGCGAAAGCGTTGGAAAACCTCCCTCGAAGTACCGACACTGGCCTGGCTGAACTGTTAAGCAAGTATTGTGCGGTGGGATTGATCCCGACTAATTCTTCCTTTATGGTTTGAGGAGGGATTCGAGAGACAGTGGGAGCCATCCTGTTTAGACAAATTAAAAACCGCTCTAAACTTGCAAGAGCATCGTGCTAAAGTGTTTCTTCTCTCACTCCTAATTACAGCGACCAATCGACATGACTGGACTTAAGTTACTTCTAGATAAAAACATACCGACAGGGCCAAACTACAAAGATTGGCTCAGGAATGTCAAAATGGCAATCAATTACGACAAGCTGGGGTATCTCCTTACTACCAAAGCTCCCCCCGTCCTAGGTCCCACCTCCAGCGTCGCGGATAAGGAAATCCGTAAGACTTGGGAGATAGATAGCGCGAAGGCCAAATGCCTTGTGCTTGCCTCTATGGACAACGAACATCAGAGGTGGCATGAGAATATGGACCTCGAGTCCATATTTCTCCATACAAAAGAACTGTATGGAGAGCAGTCTCGTATCGCAAGATACGAAGTGTCGAAGAAGTTGTTTTCGGCAAGATTGGCCGTCGGATCATCGGTAGCGGAACATGTGCTTAAGATGATTGGCTACATTGAGGAGCTCGCTGAACTTGGGACCACGTTGGAGAATAAGCTCTATACGGACTTGATTCTTCAGTCCCTTCCTTCCACTTACGCCCAGTTCATACTGAACTTCAACTTACAAGAAAAAGAAGTTGAACTTTCAGAACTTCTTAACATGCTGAGGAGCGCAGAGGGCACCCTACAGAAAAGTAGGGAAACATCCACTTTGTTTTTAGGAGGATCTTCTTCTTCTAGGTCCAAGGCGAAAGCCAAAGGAAAGAAGAGGAAAGCCCCCGCCAAACCAAGGGGCGGTGTTAGTATAGTGGATACGAAGGGAAAGGCGAAAGCAACAAAGACAGCGTGGAAACTTGTGGATAAAGAAGAATGCTTCTATTGTCATAAGAGTGGACACTGGAAGAAAGATTGCAGGGCTTGGAAGGCCAGGACACAGGAACTGAAGCAGGTTGCGGCTTCAGCTTCAGGTGTGTATGTTATTGAAAACTGTCTTTCGATAAACTCTACTTCCTGGGTATTGGATACCGGATCAGGATCTCATATCTGTAATTCTTTGCAGGCGTTGAGAAACCGTAGGGTTTTGAAGGCAGGTGACATGACCCTCAGAGTTGCAAACGGAACTAGCATGGATGCTAAAGCCGTGGGGGACTATCACCTGGGAATGTCAGATGGGCATGTTTTGGTTTTGCGTAATTGCTTTTTTGTACCCAACGCAACTTGTAATATCATTTCTTTATCTTTGGTTTCTAAAGAAGGTTATGAATTTGCGTCTGTAAGTAATGTTGTAAACATTCACCTTAATCAAGTTCCGATTGGGTCAGGTACATTGAGCAATGGTATATACGTATTAAACCAACCACAGATTTTCAATGTCCAGAATACACACAAAAGAAAGTCTCCGGAAATCAATCAGACTTTCTTATGGCATTGTAGACTGGGTCACATCAATGAGAGAAGATTGACTAAGTTACATACAGAAGGATATTTGGATCCGTTCGAATATCAATCGTATGCCACTTGTCAATCCTGTCTCAAAGGAAAGATGACAAAGACTCCGTTCACTGGACATGGAGAAAGAGCGAGCGAGCTCTTGGGACTCGTACACAGCGACGTGTGCGGTCCAATGTCTACACATGCGCGAAGCGGTTATTCTTACTTCATTACCTTCACGGATGATTTTTCGAGGTACAGTTATGTCTTCTTAATGAAACATAAGTCCGAAGCCTTTGAAAAGTTCCAGGAATATAAGAATGAAGTAGAAAAACAAACCGGCAAAAGTATTAAGATTCTAAGATCGGATCGAGGTGGAGAATACTTAAGTGCCGAGTTCCTGAATTACTTAAAAGAGAATGGAATTCTCTCTCAGCTTACTCCTCCATACACTCCGCAACATAACGGTGTATCGGAGAGACGGTACCGGACCCTATTGGATATGGTACGGTCCATGATGAGTAACGCTGAGTTACCGCGATCATTCTGGGGGTATGCGCTAGAATCAGCTGCATACCTTTTGAACCGAGTTCCTACTAAGACAGTGCCTACCACACCATATGAGTTATGGAGTGGGAAGAAACCCTATCTTTAGTGCCTGAAGATTTGGGGATGTCCAGCTTATGTCAAAAAGCAGCATACGGACAAGCTCGAGGCACGCTCAGTACTGTGCAAGTTTATGGGATACCCAAAGAACTCTAGGGGGTATCTTTTCTATTACGCAGAGGAACAAAAAGTCCTTGTTTCTCGTAATGCCTATTTTCTGGAACATCAGTTCTTAGAAAAAGAAACAAGTGGGAGCGCAATAGAACTGAAAGAAATTCCAGAACCACAGACTATTACTGAAAGCTTAGTGGAACCAGAGGGTTCAAAAGAAGAGGACATTCCTACGCCGCTCCGCAGGAGTAGTAGGCAGTCTCATCCGCCCGAGAGATACTACGGTTTTCTCATAGACGGGGATAGAGAGGATTGCATCATAGATTATGATGAGCCTACTAGCTTCCAGTAGGCCGTTCAGAGCGTTGACTCGGTAAAATGGCTGGATGCAATGCGGACCGAAATGGAGTCCATGTACACCAACAAAGTATTGACGTTGGACATTGCTCCAGACGGGGTAAAACCCGTAGGATGCAAGTGGATCTTCGAAAGGAAGATTGGTGTAGATAGACAGGTTGAGACCTATAAAGCTAGACTTGTTGCAAAGGGATTTCGTCAAAGACCTGGTTTGGACTATGATGAAACCTTTTCTCCAGTGGCTATGCTGAAATCCATTCGGATCCTTCTTGCCATTGCTTCCTTCCACGATTATGAGATTTGGCAGATGGACGTAAAGACCGCTTATCTAAATGGAAATTTAGAGGAGTGTGTCTATATGGATCAGCCAGAGGGTTTCATTCAGAGTGGGAGCAGCGGAAAGGTGTGCAAGTTGCTTAAGTCCATCTATGGACTAAAGCAGGCATCGCGGAGTTGGAACATCTGTTTTGATGAGACGGTCAAGGAATTTGGCTTTATCAAAAATCCAGATGAACCATGCATCTATAGTAGATTTGTAGCGAGAACTGTAGTATTCCTCTTTTTATACGTGGATGACATTCTCTTAATAGGAAATGACATTCCTATGCTACAATCTGTCAAGGGGTTCTTGTCACACAGGTTCTCCATGAAACACCTGGGTGATGCCTCGTACATCCTGGGGATCCGGATCCATCGTGATAGATCCAAGAGGATATTAGGACTTTCACAGTCCAGGTACATCGACACCATACTGAAAAGATTCAGTATGGAAGATTCCAAGCGCGGTAACCTACCGGCTTGTCACGGGATCACCCTCTCTAAAGAGATGTCTCCCAAGACTGATTTGGAGAGGGATCGCATGTCTATTATACCCTACGCTTCTGCGGTAGGCTCTATAATGTATGCGATGTTGTGTACCAGACCGGATGTAGCTTATGCACTGAGTGTGGTAAGCCGGTATCAGTCAAACCCTGGGGAGAAACACTGGATAGCGGTAAAGAACATTCTCAAGTACCTGAAAAGGACTAAGGAGATGTTCTTGGTGTATGGCGGAAAAGTCCTCCAGATCGAGGCCTTTGCTGACTCCAGCTTCCAGAGTGTCAAGGATGATTCCAAGTCCATGTCGGGTTTTGTCTTTACCCTCAATGGAGGGGCGGTGTGTTGGATGAGTTCCAAACAGGAAACCGTTGCAGACTCGACTATGGAAGCGGAATACATCGCTGCATCTGATGCCGCAAAAGAAGCTGTCTGGATGAGGAAGTTCTTGAAAGAACTTCAGGTGGTTCCGTCCATTGTTGACCCAATACCTCTGTATTGCGACAACAACGGGGCTATAGCTTTAGCGAAGGAACACAGGTCCCATCAGAGATCCAGACACATCTTGAGGCGGTATCACCTGAACAGGGAGATCGTGGATCGCAAGGAGATCGAGGTTCAGAGGGTTGCTTCAGAAGAAAACACTGCAGATCCATTCACCAAGGCCCTACCCCAGACTCAGTTCGAGCGGCTGATCGAGATGATAGGTCTTCGATACGCCAGTACATGGCCTTAGTGCAAGTGGGAGATTGTTAGTGTATATGCCGTAGAGGCCATTACTGTATCATACTAGTTTGTATATTACTTAATGGAAGCTTGGGATATTCACCTTGTATAAACAATCTTGCTCAATATAGTAGTATGCTACTTGGTTTGTTTCTACTTCAATGTGTACATGCGTTTATTTTTGTATATCACCTATACACATTAGTGGAGCCCTTGGGATCTTTGCTTGATTACCAGCGTTGTGATGGCAGTCACACTAGTGGGGGCTGGGTAATCTATAGGCACATCCTTATGCAGGTCCCTAGTCGCAGGACTATCGAGACAGGGCATCGATACTCCGGAGTAGACTAGCGCATGCGCTTCTCATCCCAGTGTGGGAGACGGTCTGTCCCACAGCCGTCAGTACGTCGTACTGGAGATAGTATGCGGGTGCTCGTTGGGTTACGAGTACACTGGACAGGACTCGTCGGGAACTGACTAGTTGGTATTATACCTATCGTCAGTTATCAGTTCCCGGGTGACATGAGTACAGCTTAGTCCGCTGACTTGACACTGTCACTTCGCCTCAAGTGTGTTCCCACTGTACTTTGATTAATACCCTACCACGGCTCAAAGGAGTCGTGCAAACAGGTAGTAGTTGGGTGCAGTCCCGAAGCACTTAGAGGCAGTGACGGTTAGACAGGATTCGTCTCTCCCGGTATTGGGGGTTGACATCGCACTGTGTCTAGGAGAGCCATTACACGAGTAGTCCCTGGCCAGGGCAAGCGAGATATACTGGTAGGCTTCCAGTATTATCTCAGGGTATTTTGGGCTTCACTCCGACACGACTTGTACCGCTATTAGGGGACTGACGTTTACCGCCCCCCTAGGCCCGCCATGCGATGTATCAGACGAACAGACCGGACTGTACGGAGATTGTCACATTCAGACTCAGTAGGAGTTCAGATGGGGTTCACCTCGTCAGTCTTCTTATCGACATCTACCTGGGGACCGTTACGCACAGCTAGTGCCGCTTGCGGTCTGTGGTTAAACCCACTGCCAGCGTAGTGTCGAGTCTTTAGAGTCCCACACAGAGGGCTATTCGCCTCTGGGCAAAACAGAGTAGAGGTCGCATGGTTTTGCGACAGGGTTCGTTCTCATCCGCGCACTTGTGCACGTTTGGAGTCCGGACGGATATTACTGGCTGGCTCTGGTTTGAGTCAGATACTAGTATATGTTTCGGGGTTGATTTTATCTCTTAGTATTCATGTTCCTCGGAACAAGAATGCGGGTGTGTATGCACAGTTGATTGAGGCGGAGGAAGAGGTCTTTTCATTAGGGTTTCGGAACGGGTGCGCATGCACTGTTGACAGTCGTCTTTTTCCAAACCCTAATGAATTAGTGATATATCAATTAACAATATTAATTAAATGAAATTGTGTTATGGTTGGGTTTGTTGACTTGTTGACCAAGGTTGACTTGTTGACCATGGTTGAAAGTTTGACCATTATCATTACATATCAAAGATGCTCTTTGATTCTAGCAAAATTCATTTAATGAATGTGATGATAGTGGTCATTCCAAACCATCCATCAACTATTTCATTTTTATTATTATTGTTAATTTGATAATTCTTTTCATTTGAGTTATGGTTGTAAAATGAAAAGAATAGCTCATTCTATCATAACACTTCTCTCTCCTCTCTTCTTCTTCCTCCTCCTCTAGTTCAAGGAGCTCCCTTCTCATGTGTTGAGAGTCCATCTCCTTGAGATAAAAACACCCCAAAGCCACTCTCTACTCAGTCTAGGGTTAGAGGTTTAGCAGCCAAAGATCCTAGTTCACTCAAAGTTCGAGAAAGAGCCCGAAGGTTGAACCCTCAGGTGGATCCATCTTTGACGGAAGAAGGCGACGAGGAAAGCACCATCAACCCCTACAAAGGTTTCAAGAAGAAGGAGTTCAAGTTAGGTATAACCTCTTTTCCGAGTAGCTAACTCTCTTTAGCTTTCTTGCTAGTTTAGTTTAGAAAAGATCCCGACTTTGTTAGTCCATGTTGCCCCATGCGCTAAAAATTTGATTTTTATACCGTTTCCGCCTCCCCGCAAGAACCGGGGGTGGCAACGTGGACTTACATAAAGAAAATGCCTGCGACTGACATTCAGTCGTCCTTATCACCCTGGAACCTTTCCAGTGATTCTCCCCAGGATTGATTTATACCATCTCACTACACCTAGTGAGAATCCAAATATCCATTTAGATCTATCTCATAGATCCAAAACCCAGGATTTAGGAGATTTCACTTTGATCCTATTTGGAGAATCCTTGTGATAAGAGGAGATTGACCGAGCGTAGCATAGGAAACTCTTTTCCTATCAAGAGTATGTTGTCCACGTACTCTACGAGGATCACCACCTTACTCTCTACTACCCTTTTGTATATACAAGGTTCATCTACCATTTTGATGAAGTCAAACACTTTGACTACCACATCAAAAAAGACGTTCCAACTCCGCGATGTCTGCTTTAATCTGTAAAGAAACTTGCATACATTTCCGCTGCTCCCACTGTTTACGAAGCCCTCTGGCTGTGTACTTATAGACGTTCTCTTCTAAATCAATATTTAGAAAAGCAGTCATGACACCTAACCGCCAGATATCGTTGTCATGGTATGTAGCCGTGGCAAGTAGGATCCGGATGGACTTAAGCATAGCCACTGGAAAAGGTTTCATCATTTTCCACGCCTGGTCGATGACGAAAACCACTAACAAGTCTGGCTTTGAAAGTCTCAACTTTTCCATCTACACCAAGTAATCTTCTCAAGATATACTTGCTCCTGATGGGGATTTAACCCTTCAGATACAGCATCCAAAGTCCATACATTGTTGGTGTACATGGATTCCATCTCAGATCGCTAAGCATCCAGCCATTCTTACAGAGACCCTACTCTCGATGGCCTGCTCGAAACTAGTTGGGTCATCATCTCATGATGCAATCCTCGCTCCCACTGTCATCGAGAAACCGAAGTATCTCTCAGGCGGATGAGGAACCCGCTAGATCGGCGGAGAGGCTGAGGTTCGTCGAAGACTATTGAATCCTTTGGTTCAATCAAATCATCAGCTATAGTTTGTATAACTGGAACTCCTTCCAGTTCTACAGAACTGACCTTGCCTCGATATTGTCCGGATTTTGCTTTTGACATAGGCCGGACAATCCCAAATCTTAATTTACTTAAGAGATGTGCTCTTCCCATACCATATCTCATATGGAGTGGTAGGCAGAGATCTGATTCGAACCTAATTCAATAGGTATGCAGCTTCTTAAGTGCATATCCCCTAAAAGGAAACAGGTAACTCAGCAGTACTCATCATAGAGCGCACCATATCATATAGGGTGTGATTGGTCCGCCCCGATACACCGACGTGTTGTGGTGTATACGGAGGAGTAATGCTGAGAGAGAATCTCATTCTCCTGTAGAATAGTCCAGGAATCCCGTGCTCAAGTATTCTCCTCCCTGATCACATCAAAGGACATAATACTTATACCCGTTTTTGGTTCTCTACTTCTAACTTATATTCTTTGAATTTCTCAAAATCTTCAAACATGTGTTTCAACAGGAACATGTGTCCGAATCTTGAGAGATCATCAATGAATGTAAGGAAGTACAAAGAACCAGTCCTGGCATATATAGACTGGGGACCTTTATACATCACCATGTATCAGTCCCAAGAGTTCACTAACTCTTTCTCTGTTTCGAGTAAACAGAGCTATGGTCATCTTATCTTTGTGACATGACTGGCAAGTTTTACAAGATGTAAATTCAAACTGATTTAAATATGCATCTAAATGTAACTTTAGCAAGTCGGGTCACATTGATATGACCTAGTCTACAATACCTCAAGAAGGAATTGTTCAATTGTGAACTCTTCCTCTTGTGTGTGTTCTATACGTTAAGAACTGTGGTCTGATTTAGAATGTATATGCTTTTAGATAACGTGCCTGAACCGATCAACTCTTGATATAGGATATGTGCAAAACATTATCCAACATTACAAAATTATATCCTTCTTTAGTAAATAAAGAGACTGATATGATGTTGTATATCAGGTTCGGTATCCAATAACATTCGTTCAGAATCAGTGTATTTTGGTAATACAGGGTGATAGTGACCAACAGACTTGGCTGCAACACTTGCACCGTTTTCTGTCTCATGAAACTTATCACCCGTTCTCAGTTCTCTACCTTTCTGTAGCCCTATATAACAAATTACATATGCGGGATCCTGATCCGGTATCTAATACCCAGGTCGTAGAGGATACAGAGAAACAGTTCTTTGTAATGAACGTACCAGAAGGAGATGCATCTTATGCACTTTCTTCGTTTGGGCGGCATGGGAATCCTGGTATTCCTCTATTTCCTGCTCTGTCTTATAACAATTATAAGTTGGAACGGGACCAACGATCCCCAGCTCAGTATAACAAGCGGGTTCAGTCAATACATCCATATTATTATCTTGATTAAGGCGTGACATGGTCGCTACCTAGAGAGATAAAGAAGAAAACACTTTGCGTGCGCTCTTACAAGATTAGATTGGTTATATATTTTATCTAATCAGGATGGCTCCCACTGTTTTTATCAAGTCCTCCTTCAAACCCTAAAAGAAAAGACTAGCCGGGATTAATTACACTCTACAAGTTCGCCAATCTTTCAGCCAGGCCAGTGCCGGTACATTGAGGGAGGTTCCCCGTGCTTTCGCACGGACCTAATTAAAATAAACCTCGTTTTCCCAGGGGCTTAATCCCGTTGACACCTTTCTGGACACCTACTTGATCGGCTAATTGTAAAGTGCAAAACTCTCCCAGGAGTAACAATTACTCGCAGTGGGTATCAGGATCCAACTATCATATAGAAGGTATGCAATCTCATTGCAATTTTCAACACTTTAAACTCCCGATAAAGGTTTTTACCCCTAGCACTTATGAGCTTAACTATGGTCAACAAATCATAAGCACTGGTCAAGTTCTACCCGTCATTTCGTAATTAATTAGACCCACCCACATGACCCTTAACTAAGGTCAACAAAGTCACGCGACTGTCCTAACTAATCGCATCATATGCGGTGTAAGAAGACATCACCTAGCTACCGTACACTGTGGCTTGACTATGGTCAACAAACACAGCACGAATACTATGTACTCTACTTCCTAAAATGACGGAGGGTTGCGGATGGTTTTTAATAAAACCTTTAACGCTTTGAACTTGATCTCGTTGTGTAATCAAATGGTTTTAAATGGAGTGTTTTTTAGGCTTTTGCTAGTTTCGCTAAAGAGGTCACTCCCGGTGAAGGGATCTCGGCTCTTTCCTCGTCGAATGAGGTGCAGGATATTCACAATACCACTATGCAAAGCAAGAACTAGAAAAGCAGTCAAAAGACAAACCGATGGTTTTAGGAACTGCTAGTTATTGCTAAAGAGGTCACTCCCGGTGAAGGGATCGTCGGCTCTTTCCTTATCGAATAAGGTGCTGGATGTTCTACAAGGACACCGCTATGCAAAGCAACAACTAGAGCTACTTGATTTTATTTTGAAATTCGATTCCACAACATCTTTTAGGTTTATTTTCATTCATTAATCACATTAATGAATTTCCCATCATTTAAGTCCACCTAAACATCATAGATAAATACAACGTACACTTATGCCTTCCGCATTCGCCTCGATGTCCCGTCTGCACCGTTAGGTTAGGTAACTAACGGCAGATCGGGGCAGGGCTAGCGCGGGTGTAAAACATAAGCAACGTCTATATAATATATCATATATACTATATAAAATATCTATCTGAACAAATCACATGATCACATCACAGATAACGCAGCAGAAAATATCATATGAAATATTGGATATACTAGGACGTCCGTGTTTTATTTTGAGCCTGTATAAAACATGGATTCCACGATCGTGATGAATAGCCAATCCTACACCCCTAGACTCCTACGAGAGCGGCAAGTAACACTACGAATTCTAGAGTTAGGAGACCCGGACTCGACTCCTCGAGATGGTCTACCACTGGACCATAGAACCCGGTTACTTGTGCTCCCCGCCTTGGGTCTATCCTAATGCGGAAAAGTAAATAATATACAATGGTGACATCATCCTCAACCCGGAAGTGCCCCAATAAAAGAATATTACATAAAATGAATTTTACATGAATGAAAATGAAAAACACTCATCTCACATAAAAAACCCCAGCTATTCAAACACGACGATCCAATATAACATATCCAGCAACACATAACATCACATGTCATCAACGTAAGTAAATATGCCCATCCCAATTGTCGTTGACATATAGCAACGAAACCGGCGATATCACATATTACACTTACGGTCGCAGAAAAGAAAGTGTAAAACTACAACAGTTGGAATCCGCAACCTCCTTAGACATCGCATGCTTAATTATTACAAACCTCGCATTTTAGTCTCATTATCGAAAACTCTTTTCAATATCAAGTCGGGCAATTCAACAAGATTCCCGACATCCTGAACGAATGCTCGTCGCAAACTTTAGTAGACGGCCGCACCCCCGAAACTGTCGACGAAGTGCACTAAGGCGGAACACCGCTGCCGCGAGCACCCGAACGGATGCTTTCGGCGACGGGGTTCTCCTACAGTCACTTGGTCGGGGCTATGGGGCGTGGCTATCTATTAAGTTTACCGGCGAGTATCCGCGTACGCAACGTGATTGCGAAGGACTTTTGATCACATCAAAATCCCATGGCAACCGATCAAGTGAGACTAAACTGCTAGATTTATAACATTCGAATTAGTTATCTCATAACTACATGTGGATTCTAAATATTGTATCACATTCCAGATAAATAGACAATGTTAAACTTTCCGATCGAACAATCAAACACACAAGTTTTCCCGAAAAGCTCAACACTTGAAATAAGTTTTAGAACATCCACTTCATACCACAGTACCAACGGTCCAGCCGTAGAAGGGTCAAGCCAACGCCTCACATGTGGCACGCCGTACTGCCCCAAACCCTAAGGTTCAAAGGGCAGTTCAAGACGGTCACATAATCGAGTTAAGGTTTGTTGTCTTCTAGAGGGTCCATCGCGTTACTTGCACTAATTAGACGTTCTTAAATTATGGAAAAATCCAACACTTGGAAATTTTCCGGCAGGGGAAAAGGTGAGATATTGATATCCGGTCGAACATTTTAACACGTTCTAAAATACCCGGAAAAACAAAATAAACAAAGTTAAATAATCTGATCGAATCATCGAGTTCCCAATACAACCCTACAAAACTGAACACTTGAGTGGAATTAAAAAATTCCTAGAAAAAATTAACAAGAAAGGACCTAAGAATAATTACATGAAATTCCAGGGACTAAGTCACAATTTTGGCCGCGGAACCGCCGCCAAACCCTTGGTTTGGCCGCGGTTCCTCGGTCAAATAATTGACATAGTCGACCGTACTTCACAGTAATTCTTAGTTTTTCCGGCTTGTTTTTCTGAGCATTTTTAATTCATAAAAAATCACATTTTTAGAAAATGTACAGAGAGGGGTGTAGTTTAGGGTTTCGGGGTTCGATCGGGTTTCTAACTTCGTCTACACTTCGCCTAAAGCTCTAGCTAGGCTCTGATACCACTGTAGGGTTACTAGGCACACTCATGAGGTTCTACAAGGCATCAACCATGCCAAAATCAAATTTTTATGTGCCTAACAACTCTATGCAAGATCGTTAACTAGAGATTAGGCGAAACAATAAGCTAGTAAACTACTTTACTACAAAGTGAAAAGGATTACAACCTTTGTAGATTCGGTCCTTCACTTCTAAAGCTCCGTGTTGACGTCCCTTCGCTGCGATCATCGGGATCCCGAACCCCAGCGTTGGTTTCATCGGAGAAAAGAGCGGGCTAGGTCGTTGACTTCGAGGACGAAGATGATCTACGTCGGGGAGACTCAAACTCAAGCTATTCCTTCACTTGGTCAAGAACTTTGTGAAGAGAACGCTCTATACTACATGGCAAGTGGTAGAGGATGAAGAAATAGGAAGTGGGCTCACTTTAGAATTGTTTTTCTCACCCTTTTTCTCATGGCACCATTGGAGCTAGCAAGCTTTTTGATGAAGCTTGATGAAGAAGAAGAAGAAGAAGAAAGAATATAGAATTATGATAAATCAAATGAAACTTATCCTTTTAATAATGGCACCATGGTTGAGTTAAGCCCTCATGCTTAACTCATGTAGAGAATTGACGAAGGTATTAGGTTAAGGGTTAGGTTAAAGAATTATCAAAAGAAATGACAAAAGAGTGGACTTTGTCAAAGTTTCTCCAAGCTTCTTCAAGCTTGATAACTTTGACCAAGTTTAATCCTTTTGTTAAATATTAAGATAAAACAATAACCCTAATCTTAAACCTAATCTTGGTATAAGTCTCATACACACATTTTGTATGTATCAACAAACATGATACAAACCTATGTACACAAATATATATCATATATACACTTATGCACAAACAAGTGAGAAAACAAATCTTAAGTGAGCTAATACTAGTTAATGTAAAGTAATATATCAAATATATAATTATACATTAAATCATTAAATCAATACTTGATTTAATGATCCGGTCATATCGCATATAACCGACTAATATCAAGTGTATCAATGTATTGAATCAACATTTGATTCGGTAACCCGACCATATCACATATAACCGATCAATGATACAAATCACGAGAATAGAATACAGTATCACATACTGGTATTATTCTCGGTCCCGCACATATCTCATATGCGCTCCTATTTCGTTTCGCTTGAGCCAGGAAACCCCTGTGTAGGACTCTAAAGACTCGTCAATACGCCGGCAGTAGGTGATGATCATATCAAACACTCATAAGCCGCAAGCGGTCTGCTAAACGTAACGGCCACCCGGGTATTGAGCGATCAGAAGATCAACGAGCAAGCCTGCTCACACTCCTGCGAATCCAACCAGTAACACTTACCGCACAGTCCGGTCTGTTCGTCTGATATGTCGCATATCTCGCCTAGGGGTGGTAAACGTCAGACCCCAGTAGCTTGATAAGTCATGCCGATGTAAGGTCCATAACAAGCATGAAACTACTGATAACACTTACCAGTAAATCAGTGCAACCCTGGCCATGGATTTCCAGTTATGTCCATTCGAGCATAGCGCAACATCAAGCCCCAATACCGAGAGAGACGAATCCCCTACTATCGCTCATTGCCTCCTTATGAATCGGGACTGTACCCAAAAACCACCTGTTTGCACGATTCAGTAGAGCCGTGGTAGGGTGGAAATCAAAGCACAGTGGGAGACACATAAGATTCTATGACGATCTCGGGTCAACAGACTAAGCTGTACCAGGGTCACTAGAGAACTGCCATCTGACGTGAGGTATAATACCATCTGGGAGTTCTCAGCGAGTCCGTTCAGTGTACTCAGTCTCCACTGAGCACCCGCATACCATCTCTGATGTCAAACACCAATGGATATGGGATCATCCATCGCCTATCACATGGGTCGAGAAGATATACGCTAGTCTACTCTGGAATATCGATGCCCCGTCTCGATATTCCCATGACTAGGAACTTTGAAGGATGTACTCATAGACCCCACTAGTATGATCTACATCATAGTCCTGGAAGTCGAGTACACATTCTAAGGGCTTTATCCACATGTAATAGAGAGATAGAAAGTATGCATGTTAAGATAAAGAGCAACCAGATAGCGTACTATCATGTCGAGCAAGAAAGTCCTACCTATATATGTCCCAGCATCCATTACAATATACATCTCATGTACAGTAATGGCCTCTAGGGCATACATATAACTAACATATCATATATAACCGACTAATACATAAAGTCGCGAGAATACAATACGGTATCACATACACGCATTATTCTCGGTCCCGCACATATCACATACGTGCTCCGATTTCGTTTTTCCTGAGCCAGTAAAACTTCTATGTAGGACTCTAAAGACTCGTCAATACGCCGGCAGTTGGTGATGATCATATCACGCACCCACAAGCCGTCAGCGGTACTAGCTGGACGTAACGGCTACCCGGGTATTGAGCGATCAGAAGATCAGCAAGCAAGCCCGCTCCAACTCCTGTAAAAGCCTGCCGGTAACACTTCCTGTACAGTCCGGTCTACTCGTCTGATATGTCGCATATCAAGTCTAGGGGTGGTGAACGTCAGACCCCAATAACCGATAAGTCGTGCCGATATGAGGCTCATAACGGGTCGAGAAACTACTGGTAACACTTACCAGTAAATCGCTAAATCAGCCCGGGCCAGAGACTTCCCTATTACGGCCAATCGAGCACAGCGCAACATCAACCCCCAATACCGGGAGAGACGAATCCCCTCCTATCCCTCATTGCCTCCATGTGACTCGGGACTGTACCCAAAAACCACCATTTTGCACGCCCTTATGGATGTGGTAAGGTGGAAATCAAAGCACAGTGGGAATCACACAAGACTCTATGACGATCTCGGGTCTACAGACTAACCTGCACAAGTGTCACCAGAGAACTGCCATCTGACGTAAGGTATAATACCATTTGGGAGTTCTCGGCGAGTCCGTCCAGTGTACCCAGTCTCCACTGAGCACCCGTATACCATCTCTGATGCCAAACACCAATGGATATGGGATCATCCATCACCCATCTCATGGGTCCAGAAGCGTATACGCTAGTCTACTCTGGTATATCGATGCCCTGTCTCGATACACCTACGACTAGGAACATTAAAGGATGTACTTATGAACTACTCTGTCCCCACTAGTATGATCTACATGAGAGTCCAGGTAGTCAAGAACACATCCTAAGGGCTTTACTAACATGTAACTATAAGACAGTATCAAGAGACAAGCAGACAGGTTAAAGTAAAGAGCAACCAGATAGCATACTATCATATCGAGCAAGAAAGTCCTCTCTATATATGTCCAAGCATCGAATATAATATACATCATCTGTACAATACTGGCCTCTAGGACATACATACAACTAACAATGTTTACATGTATAGTTTTGATGTATATCATATTGGTTTTCGTATTGGATTTAGACATTGGTGTTTTCACCATAACTCCGATGATTGCGGGATGCTTGACGGAGTCTTGATTTTGGTTTATATACTCTGTTTTCATGCGCATGCATTGCGCTATGATGTGTTTTAGGTATTTATGATTTCGGATCCCCGACGACTTGGCCTTTTACTGAAATGTTTTAGTATTTGAGGGGTTTAAATTTAAATTCGGGGACCGAATTTCTTTAAGGGGGGAAGACTGTAACATTTCATAAAATTAAAATATTATTTTTGGGAATTTTTATAATTAAATAATAAATATATCAAATATTTTATTTGTGCTTTATAATTAAAAACAAATAAATTGGGGGAAATTTGGATAATTATAGAAATTACTGAAATGAGGGTGCTTTATGTGATTTATGAAAATTATAAATTTTTATGATTTATATACATTATTTAATGCTAATCGCGATTAAATATCGCTAATCTTGCATTAATCCGGTTTTGTGCATATGACATGCACCATATCATTTTTAGCACTTGTTACATTTTTATCATGGCTTTTCTTCATTTTCTTTTGCATGGTTGTTGTTTTATTATGAAAAGAAAAGAAAAGAAACGAAAAAGGAAAATGATTAAACATATGGGTATGGGTATGGGCATGAGAGAGAGAGAGGTGAGGGGTCAAGTTGACCTTAGCCATTATCCTCCTTCATTTTTCCCTTCACCAAATTTCCTCCCTCTTCTCTCTATGGCAGCACCCCTCCTCCACCTCCACTACACATCTCAAAACACACTAAAAAATACATCAAAAGTTTATCTCCACTTCACAAAAAGCATGCACAAGCTCACTACAAACACTTTGAACCAAGAAAAATCGGATTTTGAAGACTTGGGGCAACTCAAGAAAATTCTTGAATTTCCAAATGAGGTAATTTCTGCACCATTAGCAGAGTATTTCAATTCCTTAAGCATCCATACATGTTTAGAATCGATATTGTGTAGTTTAGCGAACTTTGAAATTCCAAGTTAGAGATTAGGGTTGGAATTGATTCCAAAGGTGCATTTAAGGTGTAATTAGGGACTGCAACCCCTGTAGGGATTGTATAGTGGGCTAAAACATAGAGTAAACCCACAATTCCCAAACTTAGAAACGGCGATATAGGGAATTTGTGAGAATTGTGATGTGTTTTGGTGATCTGCTATAACCCGGGTGACCTGAAAAATATTTAGCGAAGACTGAGAGATGTGCAGACAACCTAGAACCTATACCCAAAACCTGAGACCCCCACTCCAAGTTCTGGATGCAAATTTACTCATTTTGGATGCAAATTGCGGCCTGGGTAGAGTGGAAATGATCCGTGTTTGGTCCAGGGCTTTATCTCTAGTAAATTAGACCCTACATATGTGCAAAATTGGCAAATTTCACTTAGGGTAAAATCTGGGACCATTTTCTTGAGTTGCTGCATTGTTTTGCGACTTCGTTTTAATTTGGGATTTGGTATTTGATTTTGCGTTCCGTCGTCTGATTTTTGTACGTCAGCGACGGGGGTTGTTTGATGGTTTTGTAGGCGTAAGCTAACGGTTTTAACCTATGAGCGAAACGTGTGTCGTTTTGGTTTTCCGACTTGATTTTAATACGCATTTGCGATTGTGTATTGGTTGTAGGTACCCCCACGTGGATTTCAAGATGAAGAGGATGAGCGTGGCGTCATCGACTCCAGCAAGCGAGGATCAAAGTGAGTAGATCTATATCTATTGGGGATGTCGGGTGGATGGCGTATACCACCCCCGCAGTTCGTAGTGTAGTGTATGGTATATATTATATGGATATATTTATAGGTTTATTGTGAGATTATGATTTATCTAGATAGAATTTTGGATTCATGGATAACTTTAGTGTAATTGGGTGATAGCGTCATTAGTTAGTTTAGTTGCGAACCTTAGAATAAGGTTTACACCCACACGCACACACATGCTTACTTTGGTTTACTTGTGCGTATATGGAGATACGTATATATGTACACACACATAGGTATGGGACTATGTATACACATATACATGGATGATGAGGATAATATATGGTACTTGGAGATGAGTCGATGAGATTTGGGCTTGATGCCATGAGATCGACGATATGTTTTGTTTCATATTGTGAGATACGACATGAGATTTTAGCGGGACTTTAGGCGTGTGTTTTCATTACACGCATATGTTTGCAGATGGTATCAGTTTGTACTAGACTTAGATCCGTAACCCCAGTTCATGAGATATGATGATAAGGACACCAGATAATTGATGAGATATATGTGAGATTCGACCCGTACCGAGATTAGGGATGTCGTACGATGGATTTACCGTACGAGATATATATTGATGATAGATCCACACTCTTGACCCGAGGATGTCATGTTATATATTGTATCGTATGTGATACTATTGAGGCAGGATCACCGACTATTTTATTTCTATGTATCGACTCAGACCTGGGTGGTCTTCCTTACCTTTTTGATTGGCCTGTAGTGACTTGTAGATGCTAGACTAGACTCGAGTCATACCTATTTCAAAACTAATGAATCGTGAGTATTTTAGAGTCATGCCAATGGATTCTACGGATATTTCAAAGGACGTACCCTTTTCCGAAAAAAACACTGTAGCCCTTATTTTTCCAAACACCACGATTCGTGTGATTTCAAATGACAAACTGTATGACTCGTATAACTAATGTAGATTCCTTATTGTTGCATTTACCATCTATCTCCATATATTCATGCTGTTATTAGCGCATTGCATGCTTATAAACTTGTCATTTATGTTATATATGTTGGAGATAGTGCCCTCAGAGTCAATTATTGGATCACAGGCACGTGATTGCAATGATTGATGGAGGACCTATCCCGGTAGGACAGTCTTACTCAAGATGATAATATGCTATCTGGTTTACATTTATCATCGTGTACTGCTTTAAGTGACCTGACAAGTCGCTATTACACGTTGGTAGAGCCCCTAGGATTCTTGCTTGACAACCAGCAGTATGAGGGCGATCATATACGTGGGAGCTGGCAGTCTATAAGCATATCCTTAAATGGTCCCTAGTCGTGAGAGTTTCGAGACAAGGCATCGATACTCCAGAGTAGACTAGTGTGTACATTCGAGACCCCGACGAGGGGCGGTGGCCGGTCTCACAAGCCACTGGTGTCAGTTCGTTCACCTAAGATGTATACAGGTGCTCATTGGGTTATGAGTACACCGGACAGGACTCGCCGGGAACATGCTAGTTGGTCATATACCAGACGTCAGATGGCAGTTCCCTGGTGACATGTATACAGGTTAGTTCATCGACCTGGGGATCGTCATTTGTCTCGTGTGAGTTCCCACTGTACTTTGATTACTACCCTACCACGGCTGAAAGGAGTCGTGCAAACAGGTTTTAGTTGGGTACAGTCCCAAGCCATATGGAGGCAGTGAGCGCATCTTCAAGGGTTCGTCTCTCCCGGTATTGGGGGTGAGGTCGCGCTGTGTCTAGGAGAGCCATTACACGAAGCCCTCGGCCGAGGCAAGGAAATTTACTGGTAGGTATTCCAGTAGTATCTCAGGGTGTTCTGGGCTACACTCCGACACGACTTGTACCGCTTTTGGGGGTCTGACTTTTACCAACCCCCTAGGCCCGCCATGCGATGCTCATAGACGAACGGACCGGACTGTACGGATATTGTCACTGACAGGCTCAGTAGGGTTGTCAGGCTGAGTTCGCTCACAGACGTCCCTTTTAGTCAATACCTGGTAGCCCGTTACGTATTGGCTTATACCTCTGACGTGCTAGTGGTTAAATCCACAACCAAGGTGTTGACAGTCTTTAGAGTCCCCCACATTCAGTTACTCAGCTTTCAGGCGAAACGTTGTAGAGGCCGTATGGAGATATGGCAAGGTCCGGTCAGATACGTGTAGGGTTCCTAGGCACTCTTGTGAAGGTTCTTAAGGCATCAAACATGCCCGGATTAAATTTTAGACGTGCCGAACAACCCAAAGCCGGGATCTTTGCTAGATTATTAGGGTTTAAAATGCAATAAGATAACTTTTATCTAAGTGTGAGGGATTACAACCTTTGTAGTCCGCTCCTTCACTCACAAGCTCCGAGTAGAAGTCCCTTTGCCGCGATCCACGATCTCCCGGACTCATGAGAGGCTCCACGACTCGAACGATCCATTCTAGCTCGTCGTATTCCAAATCTCCGATGATCTACGTTGAGGTTTCGAAGAACTCAAGCTATCTCACTCTAAAGAATAGAACATACTAATCCCATGGGCTAGATGAGATGAGTATGAGAGAGTAGTGATTTTGCTTTCTTTTAATATCATTTTCTCATTTTATTTCATCACTTCAAGATTTTCTAGCAAGCTTTTCAAGAGAGAAGAAGAAGAAGCTAATGGAAAATCAATAAATGAGATTAAAAACCTTTTGTGATGAATAGAAAGAATCATATGATTGAATTGTAACCATGGTCAAGGATGAATGGATAAGAATGAGTAGAGAATAAACTATAGTTAGGGTTTGGTTTGGTTAATAAATGTGTCATCCATAAATATCTTCATAATGACAAAAGAAAATGCTTCTAGAAGCAACTTGAAGCAACTAAACCAAATCAAACCCTAACCTCAATTAATCATCCTTAAACATGTTTAACAATTAATCATATCATGTCACAATAATATATATCACATATATATTATATATTTGCAACAAAAGAAAATAATACAATTAACATATATCGCATATATATCAATGTATCATCCACTGAGAAAATGAAATAATAAAGCAAGCCAATATTAGTTAATATAATAATATATCATATATATTATTATATATTAAATCATCGAATCAACACTTGATCCGACGATCCGGCTATATCGAATATTACCGACTAATATATCATATACCGATTCATCGAATCAACACTTGATCCGATGACCCGGTTCATATCCATATATCGCGAGAATATAATACGGTATCCCATATCGCATTATTCTCGCTCCTGCGCATATCACATATGTGCCACTACTCTGTTTCGCCTGAGCCAAGAAACCTCTGTGTAGGACTCTAAAGAATCGTCAATACGCCGGTAGCAGGTGATGATCATATCAAACACCCACAAGCTGCAAGCGGTCAGCTAAACGTAACAGCCACCCAGGTATTGAGCGATCAGAAGATCAACAAGCTAGCCTGTGCGTTCTCCTGTGAATCCAACCAGTAACACTACCGTACAGTCCGGTCTGTTCGTCTGATATGTCGCATATCAAGTCTAGGGGTGGTATACGTCAGACCTCAGTAACCGATAAGTCGTGTCGATGTATGGCTCATAACGGGTCGAGAAACTACTAGTAACACTTACCAGTAAATCTCTATATCAGCCCTGGCCAGGGACTTCCAGTTATAGCCAATCGAACACAGCACAACATCAACTCCCTATACCGGGAGAGACGAATCCCCTCCTATCGCTCATTTCCTCCATGTGATTCGGGACTGTACCCAAAAGCCACCGTTTTGCACGCCCTCTTGGACGTGGTAAGGTGGAAATCAAAGCACAGTGGGAATCACACAAGACTCTATGACGATCTCGGGTCTTCAGACTACCCTGTACCTGTGTCACCGGAGAACTGCCATCTGACGTGTGGTATATCACCATCTGGGAGTTCTCGGCGAGTCCGTCCAGTGTACCCAGTCTCCACTGAGCACCCGTACACCATCCTTGATGTCCAACACCGATGGATATGGGATCATCCATCGCCCATCATATGGGTCAAGATGCGTATACGCTAGTCTACTCTGGTGTATCGATGCCCTGTCTCGATATACCCTCGACTAGGAACAGTTATAGGATGTACTCATCGACTACCGCGGCCCCACTAGTATGATCTCATCATAGTCCCAGTAGTCGAGTACAGATCCTAAGGGCTTTATCAACATGTGAGAGTAAAACAGTAAACCAATACAAGTCAACATGTTAAGATAAAGTGAAACCAAATAGCATACTATCATGACGAGCAAGAAAGTTTTCTCTATATATAACCAAGCATCCATTATAATATACATCATATGTACAACAATGGCCTCTAGGGCATATACATAACTAACAATACGTGCGGTATTGCACGGATCAGGATCGGACAGTTTGTACTACAGGCCGTATGGATATATGGCAGGGTTCGATCCGATACGTGCGGTATTGCACGGATCAGGATCGAACGGTTAATACTAGCCGGCTTTGGTTTAAGCCGGATCCTAGTATAGTACAGTGTAGATTTTGTCTCATTGCATTTGTATTTCGGTCGGAATACAAATGCGGGTGTGTATGCACAGTATCGGGGTTTTCCTGTAATTTATTACGGGACCAGTTTTCAGGAGTTGCCAGTTTGCTTTCCGTTTCGGCCGATTTCCTTTGTATCGTTCATTGGCCGAAGTTTGGTGGAGGAGGGCTTATTTGCATTGTTGCAAATAAGTATTTGTGGAGGGGTTCTTTGCATATTCTTGACTTCATGATGGTTCATGATGGGTGGACCATACCTTGACTTTGTTTTCATGATGGCTTGACTTTGTTGAGATGATGAGGTTGGTGGAGTGTGGGTTTGGGTTAGTAATCATCTCTTGATATCATGACCTTTCTCTCTCTCCCTTGCATTATGGTTGTGGCTTTCCTCTTTCTTTTTTTCCACTCACTCCATTCTCTCCACCACAATGAGTGTGGCTGGCCAAGCTCATGGGGGGCTGTCCCAATTTTGATGTGGGTGATTTTGGTTGATATCATATCATTTTCTTCACCAAAATTCCCAAGAAAAACTCCAAGTATCATACCTCCAAAAAAGGCAATTCCACAAACCGCAAAATGAGACACAAGTTCTTCACTACACATTCTACAGCAAATCTTGGGCACGTCGACTAGCCAGCTTCGTGCCCGAGTTGCCTCGGCATAGAGGTGGGAGCCCGTAAAAGATGTAGGCGATGTGGTGCCCTTCCGGCAAGGAGGCGACGACCGGAGTTTCCGCAGGAGATCGGGACGATGACGAGAAGACCGGAGGACTCGGATCAGTCGGTATATCTCTATTCCCTATCTTGTAGTTAGCTAGGACTAGTTAATGGTTCGATCCGGGTTTTAGTGCGCGGTGGTGCCGGTTTGCTAAGTTCGCAAAATTAAAGTTTATCACCGCTTCCGCATTTTGGCCTCGGGATGGAGGCCGGGGCGCCGCCGTGCACTTACAGTGGTATCAGAGCCTCGCCATTAACTTAGTCTAGCTTTGTTTAATGTGTTTACATTTCCGATCGACCAAAATTCCAAAATCCGCATTTTTGTTCACATCAGTTTTCTGTTGAAATTTTTTGGAGTCGAAATTTTTTTCAGGTTACAGAAAAGTGATGTACTGGAAGTTATAAGAGTTCTGTAAAAATTCGACACACTAACTCGACTGCCGGAGCGCGGAACCGCGGCCAAACACCACTTTGGGCCGCGGTTCCGCCGCACTCTGTTGATATTGCTGTGTCAAATTTCTACAGTTTCCTCCTGAGCTGAAAATAGGGGTTTTGGAATATTAAACTTGGGCCCAGAATTTCTGTGAGTGCTACAGTAAGTATTTGGGGGCCCACTTGTTAAAGTTTGATCGATCGGATATTTTGAACACATTATTTCACAGTATTTACATTATATCTGCGACCGTGAATGTCACTTGATTGGTAAATCCAGTCTAACTGCTATAGCCTGGTTAGACGGATTTGCGAACGTGACTTTCACGTTGATGTTCTGTTTATTGCTGTGATGTTGCGGATCGGTCGTGGGGGATAGCCTGGTTGCAATGCTAGTACAGTTGTGATTGTATTATGTACATTTGATATTGCGGGACGAGCGTCCGACATGTGGACTGCCGTCACTGCCTGATTGTATTATTATTTTGGGGCACGACCAGGTTGCGGTCGATATACCCGTTGTATGTATATTTTACTTTCTGTACTAGGATTACCCCGCGGAGGGGTGCACGGATAGCCGGGTTCTAGAGGGCAACAAACCCGCATCTTATGGCATTGAGACGGAGGGGGCTTCACTCTGGAATTGGCGGGCTATTCTCCGCACCCGTAGGGGGTACAGGTTGACCCAGGAGGGGTGCCCAAGTTACCGGATTCCGTGAAGTGCTGGGTGGTCCATTCACGGTACTGAAGGGGGCTGCCTCGCTTCAGGTTTTGGCGGGTGACTTGCCGCGCCCGTAGGGGTCTAGGATTTCATTGCACAGGCTATCCACACGACCAGGGGAACGTCGGGTTTCAGTGGTGGCTCTGTGAAACCCGGGGATCCCAGATATCTGTATTGTTCTGTGATGCTGTACATTTCTGTGATGTTGCATTTTTTATCACGCCTTGAGCGAAATATAATATATTGGTATATATATTAGTAGATGTTGTATATGTTTTACATCCGCGCTAGTCCAGTCCCCGCTCTGTCGTTAGTTAGCTAACCTAACGGGTAATGACGGGACCCAGTGGCGAATGCGGATGGCATATACGTACATCGGTATATTTTCGTTCTTTGTGGTGTGATCAATTGATGGGACTGCGTTGATTCGGATCAATGCAAGTTAAAAACAAACCTAATCTGATGTTGTTGGAACACTTTTCAAAAAGCTGTTATTGCAAGAACGTTCACTTTTGTTTTGCACCGTGGTATTCAGTTAGAATATCCTGCTCCTCAGTCGACGAGGCAAGGGCCAAGATCCCTTCACCGGAAGTGACCCCTTGGACAAAAAGTTTGCGTCAGGGCAATGACTTCACTATAGCCGATTACTTTTGCTTTGCATCGTGGTATTCATTTGGAATATCCTGCACCCCATTCTACGGGGAAAGAGCCGAGATCCCTTCACCGGGAGTGACCTCTTTAGCAATGGTTTTCGTCACTATATTTTCAAAAAGCTATCCAGTTCCTTCAACGATATCAAGTTCATTACGTTAAAGGTTTTCGCCAGAAACCATTCGTAGCCCTCCGTCGTTTCAGACGGGTAGCACATAGTATTCATGCTATGTTTGTTGACCTTCGTCAAGGCATAATGTATGGTAGCTGCTTGTTACCTTTCTGGTGCATAGATAGATGCGTTGGTTTGGGACAGTCGTATAGCCTTGTTGACCTTCGTCAAGGGCTTGTACGAGTGGGTTCAAATTAACCTGGACAATTACGGGTGGAACTTGACATGTGACTTATGATTTGTTGACCTTCGTCAAGGTCATAAGAGCATGGGGCATAAATCACATCGGGAGTTTCAAAAGAACTGAAACTTGCCAAATATGCGCATACCTTCTGGAGTGTGATACCGTGAGCAGATTCCGTCACGTTATCATGCGATGATAGTTGGATCCCGATTCCCACTGATGAGTTGGTTTACTCCTCGGGTGATCCCGACTAATTCTTCTTTCAGGTTTGGAGGAGAATTTGAAGGTACAGTGGGAGGTTTCCAGATTAGATAAATTGGTAACCATTCTGATCTAGGTTAGAGTGCACGCTGAGTGTTTCTTTTCTCTCTCTCTTTGGCAGCGACCATTGACCCGACCCTAAGACAATGACTCAGTGACCAAGTTGACCGAACCTTCTTAACACTGGCTTTTGGATTGTCAGAGTTGCAAACCTCATTGCCACTCCTACTTTTACCCTTTTCTCCAGGACACCCCGTATTACTACGAACGTCCACTTCCATTGGACAAAACCATCGTATGGTTAGATACGAACTCGAAGGAATTTATTCGAGGATGGTTTCCGGTTCTGGAGAAAACGGATAGGACTATTCAGTTGTCTTTTCCTTTTACCTTCTCTAAGGTTGCGAGTACTCCTTGGTTTAGGAGTAGTACACCTATTACGCAAATTGGATAGTCTTCTTCCAAACATTAGGCTGGTGCCGACCGGTAGGGAATGAAGAAAACCAATTAGCCTAACGATGGTGTACAGAAGGTATTAAGTTAAGACAAAACAAGGGATTAGTAAGAGGGCAAAGTAAATTACGACTGCTATTCACGACCAAACCAAGTATTCCTTCGCCAATCCTAAATCACCTTTGTATTTCTCCAGGACACTCCGTATCACTACGAAGATCCACAGTTTATTGGATACTCCATCGTATGGTTATATACGAACTCGAAAGGAACTTGTTCCAGTTCGGGGATGGATTCTGGTTCAGGAGAAATAGGAATAAGATTTATTCAGGTGTCTTTTATCTTCACCTTCTCTCGCATTGCGAGTGTTCCTAGGATTAGGACAGTACACCCATTATGCTTATTGGATAGTCTTCTTCCAAACCATAGGCTGGTGCCGAACGGTAGGGAAGGAAGAAAACCATTTGGCCTAAAGGGGTGTGCAGAAGGTAATGACTAAAGACATATGAAGGGATTTGGATAGGTGGGAAAGAATTACACGGTTACAGTTGTGAATCTGGATAATGGAAGAGGCATTACTAGGAATACCAGAATACCCCTATGAAACATTTCAATGTTTCAGTTTCACTGTGTACTGTTAAAAGGAAAACTGATTTCCCAGTTAGACACTTGCTCCAGGGTATGTATTTACCAGGTATGATTCTCACACCTGTATGGTTTTACAGATGATGAGTGGGAGTAAGTTATTGGGAATTGGGTGATCATCCTCATTATATCGGGATTCGTTGTAATCGGTGATATTTGAGGAAATCACCTGGGCTGTTTGCCGGTCGGCAAATGTTTGGTTTTGAATATCCGCTGTTATGCACCAATTTCAAATTGATACATCTGTACGTCTATTTTTATAGAGTGAGATTTATCTTTTTGAAATTATGTCTGTGACATTTACCTATATTAGTGGATGGTTAGGTAAGGAGCATTAAACAGCGGTGTAATTCTTCTTAACCATAAATACAGTTTTCAACCTACGACACACAGTGAATGAGTTATCAGACTCAAGGGACTTATACAGAGTATTGTATGTTGTCCAGGGTCCATCAGGACAGAGGGGTTGGTCCTCGTACTATATTCGGTTTACTTATGACTTCTCTAGTTTTTAGACAGGTGTTTCTTCGAAACACAGGGTCCGAATTTTTGAGAAGTTATAGGCATTTGAATAAAGTAGAGAACCAGGTATCGCAAATATCGGGATTCTTCAAAGTGATCGAAGATGTAGATACTTGAGTATGGTATTCAGTTGATAGTAATGATTAAGAGAACTTGCTTCTCTTTCAGGTTACTCATAATTGGAAGCATTCCTAAGTTGAGTAACGCTGATCGGCCCCCTTCCATTTAGTTGACATGCACTGGAGACAGCTGCATGATTTGAATCTGGTTCAATTAAATCAGTGCCTCTGGTTCTATATTGGATATAGAACAGTTCATATCTTAACGATGTTAAGGTACGGGGAGTTGTCCGGCCTATGCTTAAAACCAGACTCTGGATAACTCAAGGAACGTTTCTGTAATGGCTGTTTGTGGGTTGACCCAGGCTATGACGAGGGTTGACTTTCTACCATCTGGAAGATCAATAGTGATATTGTTCTAGACTCGCCACAGTTTTATTAAAAATGGATTTTTTTCAGAAAACAGTAGTGGGAGTATGGTAGAACTGGAAGTGATTCCAGAACCACAAACGATTACTGAAGATTTGATAGGAACCTAAAGATTCAATCTGGCTTGACATTCCATTGGCCACTCCGCAGATAAGGTGGGTAACTTCAGGCACCCGAGAGGTACTCCGGTAGCCTCAAGGACGGTGACAAGGAAGTTCTTGTTTACCCGCACTTGCCATTGCTGTTGTTCCAGACTGTGAGACCCGGCAAGAGGATGGGTATAGCGTCGTTCTAAACTTGCTTTAGAAGTGTACGTCTATATGACTCTGCCAGAGGGTTGTCGTAGTCAGTTGGAGCAGCGGAAGCATTGGTGGACAGGTAGCTTATGTCTATTTATAGACTAAAGCAAATATAGCGGAGATAGATCATCTATTTCTGATGTGAGAGTCATAGGTTTGACGTCATCAGAATAGGGGATGGATCTGTGGAGAAGGTAGTAGGGTGTGATGTCATGGTATTTGGATGACATACACAGAATAGGAAAAGAAACTCCTATACTACGATCGGTTATACTTTGGTCGTCACACAGTGGTTTCTCCACAAAGGAAATGGATTTTGTATCAGACATACTGGTTACTAGATATATGGTTTTAGATCTAGATTTGGGTGGTTTCCCAATCAGGGTACTTAGACAGCATTCTAAGAGTATTTAGAATGGACGACTCCTGGCACGGTGGTGTACCTGCAGGTGACGGAGTCACCCTCTCTAAAGGTGTCTTATAGACTAAAGGGGAGAGGGATGTGCATGATTGGCAGATCACTTGCTCAGGCAATTGAGTCAATCATGAGATGTCAAGTACCACACCAGATGTTGTTCTTGCACTAGATGCAATAAGTTGACATTGATCCAATCCAGGAGAAACAGTCGGAAGCAGTTTTAGAACATAAGTGGATGTTCTAGGGATATGATAACGACAGCCTCATTCGGGAGACAGTTATCATTCCAGGCTTCCAAGGTGACATGGACGACAAGGAGGTTGTCAGGATTATAGTTTTCCTTCTGACGAGGGGCAGTATTTTGGACAGGTGGTCCAAGGCAATACTGAGGGTGGCATGGCGCAGGATACTGATTAAGTTCATTTGACGATACAGTCTAAAAAGTTTGGATTTGGAGTTCATTTATGAGCTAGGTCCCATCAGACATCCAGACACATTCTAAGACAGATATTGCTCATTTCGGGAGATGGGTTTTCTCCGCGAACTTGAGATATAGAGAGACATAGAAAGAAACAACAAAGCGGATCCACTCACTGAGGTTATTCCTCGAACGCAATAGTTCCGCAAGCGAGCTTTGTGGGACTGATTAGTAGAGGAGTTGGGTGTTCGGTATCACACGGGCTGGTGAGTATGCGACATCGCAATAATTAGCCTTGAGTGCAAGTGGGAGATTGTTGGAGATAGTGCCCTCAGAGTCAATTATTGGATCACAGGCACGTGATTGCAATGATTGATGGAGGACCTATCCCGGTAGGACAGTCTTACTCAAGATGATAGTATGCTATCTGGTTTACATTTATCATCGTGTACTGCTTTAAGTGACCTGACAAGTCGCTATTACACGTTGTAGAGCCCCTAGGATTCTTGCTTGACCACCAGCAGTATGAGGGCGATCATATACGTGGGAGCTGGCAGTCTATAAGCATATCCTTAAATGGTCCCTAGTCGTGAGAGTTTCGAGACAGGGCATCGATACTCTAGAGTAGACTAGTGTGTACATTCGAAACCCCGACGAGGGGCGGTGGCCGGTCTCACAAGCCACTGGTGTCAGTTCGTTCACCTAAGATGTATACAGGTGCTCATTGGGTTATGAGTACACCGGACAGGACTCGCCGGGAACATGCTAGTTGGTCATATACCAGACGTCAGATGGCAGTTCCCAGGTGACATGTGTACAGGTTAGTTCATCGACCTGGGGATCGTCATTTGTCTCGTGTGAGTTCCCACTGTACTTTGATTACTACCCTACCACGGCTCAAAGGAGTCGTGCAAACAGGTTTTAGTTAGGTACAGTCCCGAGCCACATGGAGGCAGTGAGCGCATCTTCAGGGGTTCGTCTCTCCCGGTATTGGGGGTGAGGTCGCGCTGTGTCTAGGAAAGCCATTACACGAAGCCCTCGGCCGAGGCAAGGAGATTTACTGGTAAGTATTCCAGTAGTATCTCAGGGTGTTCTGGGCTACACTCCGACACGACTTGTACCGCTTTTGGGGGTCTGACTTTTACCAACCCCCTAGGCCCGCCATGCGATGCTCATAGACGAACGGACCGGACTGTACGGATATTGTCACTGACAGGCTCAGTAGGGTTGTCAGGCTGATTTCGCTCACAGACGTCCCTTTTAGTCAATACCTGGTAGCCCGTTACGTATTGGCTTATACCTCTGACGTGCTAGTGGTTAAATCCACAACCAAAGTGTTGACGAGTCTTTAGAGTCCCCCATATTCAGTTACTCAGCTTTCGGGCGAAACGTTGTAGAGGCCGTATGGAGATATGGCAAGGTCCGGTCAGATACGTGCGGTATTGCACGGATCAGGATTGGACAGTTTGTACTACAGGCCGTATGGATATTTGGCAGGGTTCGATCAGATACGTGCGGTATTGCACGGATCAGGATCGAACGGTTAATACTAGCCGGCTTTGGTTTAAGCCGGATCCTAGTATAGTACAGTGTAGATTTTGTCTCATTGCATTTGTATTTCGGTCGGAATACAAATGCGGGTGTGTATGCACAGTATCGGGGTTTTCCTGTAATTTATTACGGGACCAGCTTTCTGGAGTTGCCAGTTTGCTTTCCGTTTCGGCCGATTTCCTTTGTATCGTTCATTGGCCGAAGTTTGGTGGTGGAGGGCTTATTTGCATTGTTGCAAATAAGTATTTGTGGAGGGGTTCTTTGCATATTCTTGACTTCATGATGGTTCATGATGGGTGGACCATACCTTGACTTTGTTTTCATGATGGCTTGACTTTGTTGAGATGATGAGGTTGGTGGAGTGTGGGTTTGGGTTAGTAATCATCTCTTGATATCATGACCTTTCTCTCTCTCCCTTGCATTATGGTTGTGGCTTTCCTCTTTCTTTTTTTCCACTCACTCCATTCTCTCCACCACAATGAGTGTGGCCGGCCAAGCTCATGGGGGGCTGTCCCAATTTTGATGTGGGTGATTTTGGTTGATATCATATCATTTTCTTCACCAAAATTCCCAAGAAAAACTCCAAGTATCATACCTCCACAAAAGGCAATTCCACAAACCCCAAAATGAGACACAAGTTCTTCACTACACATTCTACTGCAAATCTTGGGCACGTCGACTAGCCAGCTTCGTGCCCGAGTTGCCTTGGCATAGAGGTGGGAGCCCGTAAAAGATGTAGGCGATGTGGTGCCCTTCCGGCAAGGAGGCGACGACCGGAGTTTCCGCAGGGGATCGGGATGATGATGAGAAGACCGGAGGACTCGGATCAGTCGGTATATCTCTATTCCCTATCTTGTAGTTAGCTAGGACTAGTTAATGGTTCGATCCGGGTTTTAGTGCGCGGTGGTGCCGGTTTGCTAAGTTCGCAAAATTAAAGTTTATCACCGCTTCCGCATTTTGGCCTCGGGATGGAGGCCGGGGCGCCGCCGTGCACTTACAATATAAGCCCATGCTGTCAGGACACCTGCACCATTACCGATGATGCGTATGCTCCACGTATACCTGGTTGCCGGCTCACACACTTCATCATCGATAATTGCCATGTGACTATATAGTAGGATTGTTGCATCACATACTTGCGTACATATATTGTACACCCATACTTGCGTACATACATATTGTACACCCATACTTGCATACATACATGTTTGCACATACATAGATGATTTTGGCATGATTTTGGAGATTTGGGAACCGCAAGATATATTTTAAAACTGGATTCATTTGAAAGAGCGATTTTCCCTTGATATGTGTATATTACTGTTCCATGTTGCATGATATTCGGATATGCTTACATTTATGTTAGATGTCGCCTACATCATACTTTATGATTATACGCATTGAGATATGTTGTTTTCATGAGATTTCTGGATTTGAGAACCGTGGATATTTCAAAAGGAAGTATCTATTGTTTAAAAACCCGGTTTCTCTTGATATGATATTTCAGTGTGTCCACCATTTGTTTTCTCGGTTCTGAGAGTGGCATGTGAAACCCGATTCGAGGAGCGGTAGGCACCGTCTGCGGGTACATGGTGGACCCTGCGAGGTACCCCGAGGCGAGAGGACTCGTATTGTTAGACGGTGACCCTGGCAGGGGAGCACTACCTACCGGTGATAATATTTGCGACCCGTCGGTTATCCGGAAGATACTGACCGGATTCATGAGATGGATATGAGGGCCGATCTGAGGATGCGGCGCCTGAGATATGTCAGGATTTACGTGTCGATACTGGACACGGGTTTCATGATGTTTTGAGTGTCGATGCTGGACACTCCAGTTCCATGATTTGATGTGTCGCGAGGGACACACGTTGATTTATATCCTCATACTTTCATTTACATACTTTTATGACTTTTACATTCATGATGTTGTTGTGTCATTGGTTGACACGTGGACGAGATCCACATGCATACAGACATTGATTTCATTGTTGGATGATATCTACATACCTATAGACTTCATGATATAGTTCACACTGATTCATGTTTATTATATTGATCATACCTCATATTTATGATATGTTGCTATCTGAGGCACTGACACGAGCACTTGGTATTACACTTATGTATAGATGTTTACCCTTGCCACCTTATCATGCTTCAGACTTTATCATATTGAGGATATATATTACTGATCGTATTGACCTAGGATTGAGTCATACATACGATTTCTGCTCGGTGATGTTTTCTACTCACACCTGTTGTGCCACAGTTTCTTGCAGGTTTTGTCGTACAGGTTCGTTGCGGCTTTGCTGGCACACTGTCCCTTTTCGGGTGATTACTTTGGTAGGTGGGTTCACTCGCATCGTGACCACCCTTGTATTTATTTTAATCAGCTGTATCTAATAACTCCATCAACCAGACTGTATTATTTATTTGACTTAGTGACCATTTGTTTATATTTCGACCTTAGAGTCGCGCGTTGTATTATTATGGTTTTCATGATGATTTGAGTTTCCTTTTTGAGTTTTGATCCTCGTCCTTTGGAGTTGTATATTATATTGCTTGCATGGTTATGACCATCAATTGACGAAGAGCTAGCTCCCGCTTAGGGATTCCTTTTTTTATATATTATGCATGTTGTACCCTTTTGGGGCCAGTATTTACAAAGGAAACTCTGCCGAAATTTTCAGAAAAGACTTGAGATTTTAAAAATGCATACTTCGGTTTATGTTATTAAAACCACTTTCTTCAAAATATGATTTCTTAACTTCTTCTTTAAAATGGTTTAGATTTCTGGGATTTTTGGCTTACTTGAGTTAGATGGGGTCCTATAGACTTCATATGATTCAAGTGCCAGTCGCGTGCTCTTTCGGGTCGTGACATCATGCTCTCTCTTCACTAATGGTAGATTAGTGAAGCAAACACCCTAAACTAAATGGCTAATATAGTAGAAGATAATGAAGTAGGAATTTTTCTCACTTTAGATTTATTTTTCTCACAATATTTCTTCACCTTGAGAAAAGCTAGAAAGCCTTCTCATGAGGAAGAAGAAGATGAAGTGGAGATGAGAATGAAACTCCTGAGGTGAGAATTGCAGCCATGGTTGAGTTTGTATCATATACTAACTCATGTAAAGACTAAACTATGCTAAGATAATGGTTAGCTAATAAATATCTTAAGTAAAACAAATTAGTGGACTTAGTCAATGCTTCCACTAGCTTCTCCAAGCTTCAACCATTAAACCAATTTCCATCTAATTTTTGAATTTCTTAGATAAATATAAACATTTCATTATATTGAGCATAGTGTGAGTCTCATACACCCATGTTGCTTGTGGCATCTAGCATGACACAAAATAAAATGTACATTAATATATATCATATATATTCTAAAGAACAAAGTGAGAAAAAAAATGTTTAAGTGAGCTAATATAAGTTTATCTAATTCAGGTTGGTGTGTAGTAGCTCCTCTAGTTAGGTTTAAATAACATATAGTGATGAACTTTCCAAAATTAGAGAGGGCTAATACAAACAAACTCCGAATCGAACTAGAGATTAAAGTAAAGCATAATAAATGAAGTCTAAACATAAGTGAAAAGAAACTACAACCTTTGTAGTCAACTCCTTCACTCTCTTGGACTCCAATGGCTTCACTCGAAGCTTGGATCAACTCCGCTCAAGGTCCTTCGTCGTCTACGATGATCCACCCGGAGTTTCTTTGCTTAAACTCTTTTCTTCACAAAACTAGGATGAATAAAACATAACAACCTACACTAATGGGCTAGAGTATTATAGATTGGTGAAGTGGTTTGTATTCTCACTTAAAAAACCTTTCTTCTTATATTCCTCATTCTATAGAAAACTCAAGAGAGCATGGAGGAGGAAGAAGAAGGAGATGGCCAAGCTTGAGCTCAATAATGATAATCACTTAATTAAAAGAGAAAAGAAAATAATATATATGAGAGCCACACTCACATAAACCATGGTAAATAAATATCTAGATATTTTCATTATTGAGTTAAAAGCAACTAAGGAAATTAAACCATGGTGGAAGTCAAAGTTAAAATGAGAAGAGTGTAGAATTTATCAACCATGAATCATTTTCCTTTTTCTTTTTCTCAATAATAAATATATATGTATATTTATACCATGTGAGCCTTGTATTTCCATCTTCAATGTATCAACAACCATGACACACATGTATCCATGCATGTATGCATTCACATCATCATGTATATACATGCATACATCCATGCATACATCAAATAGAAAAGGTTTAAGAAAAGTGAGCTAAATGTCTATATTAAATCAACACTTGATTTAATAAACCGGTCATATCATATACGACCCGACCAATAGAAAAACGCCCGATTAAAATACGGTATCATATACACGCATTTAATCGAGCTCCCGCGCATATCTCATATGCACACCACATCGTTTCACCTGAGCTAGGAAACTCCTGTGTGGGACTCTAAGACTCGTCAATACGCCGGAAGTAGGTGATGATCATATCAAACACCAACAAGCCTCAAGCGGTCAGCTAAACGCAACGGCCACCCAGGTATTGAGCGATCAGAAGAAAAACAAGCGAACCTGTCAAAACTTCCATCGAGCCAACAAGAAACACTTACCGTACAGTCCGGTCTCTTCGTCAGATATGTTGCATATCAAGTGTAGGGATGGAATCGTCGAGCCCTAATAACTTAATAGGTCATGCCGATGTAGACTATGACCGGTCGAGAAACTACTGATAACACTTATCAGTAAATCTCATCAGCCCTGGCCAGAGACTTCGAGTCAAAGCCAATCGCGCATAGCACAACATCAACTCCCAATACCGGGAGAGATGAAACCCCTCCTATCGCTCATTGCCTCCATGTGTCTCGGGACTGTACCCAAAAGCCACCTGTTTTCACGACTCAGTAGAGCCGTGGTATGGTGGAAATTAAAGCACAGTGGAAGAACGCACAAGACTCTATGATGATCTCGGGTCTACAGACTAACCTGTACCAGTGTCACCAGAGAACTGCTATCTGACGATAGATATAATACCATATAGGAGTTCTCGGCGAGTCCGTTTAGTGTACCCAGTCTCCACTAAGCACCCGTATACAATCTTTGATGTCATAACACCAATGGATATGGGACCATCCTTTGCCCATCATATGGGTCAAGAAACGTATATGCTACTCTACTCTGGAATATCTATTCCCTATCTCGATATATCCTCGACTAGGAACAGTTCAAGGATATGCTTAGAAACTACACATGCCCCACTAGTATGATCTCCATCATAGTCATGGACAAGCAAATATCCTGAGGGATTTATCAACATGTATGAAATGAACAGTATAATAAAATCAAGTAAACATGTTAAGATATAATACAATAAGATATAATACTATCATATCGAGCAAGAAAATCATCTGTATATATATACATGTCCAAGCATCCAATATACATATAATGGCTTCTAGGGCATACATATATCCAACAATCTCCCGCTTGCACTAAGGACAATTATTGGCGTATCTCATACCTAACATCTCAAAAAGTCGCTCATGTTGCAGCTGTCAAAGGGCCTTGGTGAGTGGATCCGCGGTGTTATTCTTTGTATCTACTCTCCGAATCTCGATCTTGTGGTGATCTACTATCTCCCGGATCATATGATATCGCCTCAGGATGTGTCTGGACTTTTGATGGGACATGAGTTCTTTGGCCAACGCCATCGTCCCATTATTATCACAATACAATGGTATTGGATCAATATTGGTTGGAACTACTCCTAGTTCCGCGACAAACTTCCTCATCCAGACGGCTTCCTTGGAAGCAGCATTTGCAGCAATATACTCAGCTTCCATTGTGGAGTTTGCAACGGTATCCTGTTTGTAACTTTTCCAAGTAACCGCCCCTACATTGAGGGTAAATACAAACCCCGAGATAGATTTGCTGTCATCCTTATCACTTTGGAAGCTGGAATCGATAAATGCCTCCATTTGGAGATCCCCATTACCATACACCAAGAACAATTCTTTAATCATTCGCAAGTACTTAAGAATGTTCTTCACTGCTATCCAATGTTTCTCTCCTAGGTTGGATTGATACCTGCTTACTACAGCTAGTGCATAAGCTACATCAGGGCGAGTACATAACATCGCATACATTATAGATCCTACGGCTGAAGCGTAGGGTATAATGCTCATGCGAGCTCTCTCTTCATCAGTCTTCGGACATAAGTCCTCGGAGAGAGTGATTCCATTGCAAGCGGGCAAGGCACCACGCTTGGAATCTTCCATACTAAACCTTTTTGGGAAGGTGTCAATGTACTTCGATTGGGACAATCCCAATAACTTTTTGGATCTATCTCTATAGATCCTAATGCTCAAAACGCAAGAGGCAACACCCAGGTCCTTCATGGAGAACCTTTGTGATAAGAATAGTTTGACCGATTGTAGCTTAGGAATATCATTTTCTATCAAGAGAATTTCATCCACGTACAATACGAGGAATGCGACAGTACTCCCTACAATCTTCTTATAAATGCATGGTTCATCTATATTTTTGACAAAATCAAACTCTTTGATTGTATCATCAAAGCAGATGTTCCAGCTCCGTGATTGTCATGACCTGAATATTTCGACTCGTGACTGGCACTTAACCACGCAACGTCTACAGGCGTAACGCGACTAAGTAAGCCGAACCCAGAAATCAAAACCATTTATAAGGAGCGAGTGTTGAAAACATTTAGTTAAAATATTTAGAAAACCTTAAATAGTCCAATAAGTTCTTTTAAAGTTCCGTCATCATTTAAATAAACTTGGCAGCATTTCCTTTGTAAAAGTAACCCCGAAATCGGGTATAAAATAGGATATGAGTGAAAATGAGATATAATGAAACAAAACATTCCCAAACGGGAGCAATCACACCCAACGGCGGAAACCATCACCACAAGAGTAATATACGACGCCGTAGCGAAGAATGGGCAATAAGTAAACATCACAGAATAATAAACTGCATATAAAAATAGTCGGCTCCCACGAGCTCGACACCAGAATACAAAAATATACCTCATCGTCCTCACACTGTATCTAAGTCCAGTACATATATGGTAGATCGAGAATACTAGATACAAAAGGGTGTACAATAAAAGTAATCAGATACCACAACCCACCTAATAGCAAAACAGCTCTCGCACCAACAGTAGTGGTATCTGTAGCGAAAAGAAGCAAAAGGCAGCCTGCCGCGACTACTCCGAGGGGCAACCTGCAAATACTGTGGCACAACGGGGGGTGTTGCCAACTCGTGAATAGAAATAACATATAAAGGTAATCGCGAGCATGCACGTACTGCGTTACTCTATCATATGCCAGCAGATGATATCAATGCGTGATAAGCAGTATGTGCAATAATCATGCATGTGCTCTATCAGGTAATAAAACTACAGGATGCGATACAATAATGAATGCTGAGCATGGGAAATATAACATCTACACGGAATGTCAACGTGGAATATATAATCGGTGTCCATCAATGCACCCAGATCCCCAAATAGCTCAGGCGCCGGCACTCTCATCGGCCCTCCAATCCTGTAAATCTCTGAGAATCATGAGTGCCCAACATCGGCACCCAAATATCATAAGTACTCGTGTCCATCATCGACACGCAAATCCTCATCCATCGGGCCCCGTCAGTCCGGGTCAGCCCACGTGCTCCGTCTGCGGTATCGGCCCTCAGCTCCGGCAGTACGAATCATCCCGTATCCATCTATCGACTCTGGTCAGCATCCTCCGGATAACCGCCAGGTCCAACCAATCACCGGTAGGTAGTAGTCCCTCTGCCTGGCTCACCATCTACTACACAAAGAAACCGTTCTCGCCCCGGGGTACCAAACCGGGTCCACCTTGTACCCGTAATCGGCCTCATCCAACTACTCGATTCGGGTTCACATATATCACTCTCGCACCGAGAAAACACATGGTGGACGCACCGAAATATCATATCAAGGGAAACCGGGTTATTAAATGATTACATATTCTTTTTGAAATATCCACGGTTCCCAAATCCAGAAATTTCATGTAATCCAAAAACCAACGTACAAGTCAATGCGATGTAATATATGCATCAAGTATGAATATCATGTCAAGTCACATAAAAGATGAGCTACAGCATAATGATCATGGCAATTCTACAGTGTGAGTGTCATGGCAATTACTAACGGTGTGTGTAACATGCAGAATAGTGCTCGTACAACATGAACCGTTAGTAATGGTGCGGTGTTCTATCAATTCTAGTTTATAAACATATAGCAAGGAATGCGGTATGCACTAAATAGTAGCCATGAACAGTCAATGTATGTAAATGTAATATGCTGCTATAAGGTCCTATAAACCCTGACGCATAACGCCATACGGGCGATTTCCCTGTAGATGTTAAATCTACTCACCGAAATCTCGCGCTAAGTGTAGCCGACAACTTGCTTCCCCTTCTTCGCAGCGTCCGTCTCACTCGCCTACGATCCTAGAATTATACAATATATCACACATAAGCTCAAATCCACAAAACGCGATATTAAGGTCAAACTAGAAACCCGCGTCGCAAACCAAGCGCGCGTGTGCGCGATACACTAAAACGTATGCTTACGCGCCTGAAACTATCCCGACGCGTCGCGATATGCAGAAATCCCAAACCCACATACGTATCACGCGTGTCGCGAAGGTTTAAAAATATGAGAAACAGGTATTTAGCTCCAGATTTTTCTACAGCAACAATCAAATAAAATTGCACATGCCATGAGTCTAAGGATAGCAGCAGGAACCTACAGAGCCAAACCCAAACCCATTCCCTCCCCATCTGGCCGCAAATTGCGGCCAGAATCAATTTTTCGGCGGCCAAAGTAGGGAATTTGGGGGTCGTGTTCTACCTGAGGGATCAGCACCTGACAACTATACTGCAGTCATCACCATTTTATTCTGAACACACTGGGTCGATAGCAGATTACAGAAATCTAAAATTTGCTTAAAAACGATGAATTTGCATCAAAGAGCAATCTGGTGGTATTTTAGTGCAATTGGGGGCTAAGCTAGGTTAACATGGCCCTAACAACACTCCATCAACTTACTAAAACCTATTCATACATCACTTGATCAAAGTTTCCCCTAATTACCATATATCGCACTAAACGCACCATTAATCACCAATCGAAGCTAAGCTACACTAATTAAGCAAACTAGGGGGTAAGTTCGAGAAGTATACCCCATACTCGACCCTAGGGAGCTGGAGGAAGAAGAAGGAGTAGAAGGAAGGAGCTACAGCTGAAGTTGTTGTTGTTGCTGCTGCTCACTGTTGCTGTTGTGCCTGCATGCTACTGCTTCTGTGCTTGCTTCTGCTGCTGCTGGGATGTGCTGCTGCTGCTGCTGCTGTGTGGAGAGGTGTGGGTGTGTGAGTATGAGAGTGAGGTTGAGAGAAATGAGCACAAGAATGAGAGGAAATGATAACTCCCAATGTCAACCCCTCCTTTCTCTCTCATCATTAAATGCAAGCATGGGCTTTGCCATGATGCATTCTCTCTCTCTCTCAAGTCAACACCCCAAAACAAAATTCAAATCAAAACAACCATCAATTAACTAAATAGACTTAATTAAAACCCAAAAGACTTAATCCCCATTATTAAACCCACCATGGTTGCTAATCATGGTATAACCTCATTTTAAACCCTAGTTTACATGCACATGTGTGTGCAAGCCTAGGAAAATTCTAGAAAAATATTAATTAAATTTGGAAAAATATTTGAAACTCATAATGGTAAACTTTTTATTAAAAACCCTTTATTTAAATATAATTAGCCACTAAACACATACTGAGGTGTTACAGTGATGCCTGCTTTAATCCATAAAAGGATTTAAGCAGCCTACATGACTTTTCGCTGCTCCCACTGTCAATGAAGCCCTCTGGCTCATCCATAAAAACACATTTTTTTAAATCACCATTTAGAAATGCAGTTTTAATGTCCATCTGCCAGATTTCATAATCGTAGTGAGCAGAAATAGCAAGTAGGATCCGAATGGATTTAAGCATTGCTACTGGAGAGAAAGTTTCATCATAGTACAACCTTGGTCTTTGACGAAAACCTTTCGCTACAAGCCTTGCTTTATAGGTCTCCACTTGTCCATCTACACCAATCTTTTTATTAAAGATCCATTTGCACCCTACGGGTTTTATCCCAGGAGGTGCAACGTCCAAAGTCCATACTTTGTTGGTGTACGTGGACTCCATTTCGGATCTCATGGCATCCATCCACTTCACTGAGTCACCACTCGTGAAAGCTTGCTGAAAACTAGTAGGGTCATCATCATCCATGATGCAATCTTCTCTGTCACCATCAATGAGAAACCCATAGTATCTCTCCGGTGGGCGAGTAGTTCTACTAGATCTCCGGAGCGGCTGAGGTTCTTGAAGTTCTACTGCAACATCAGTTTCATCCAATTCATCATGAGTAATTTGTGTCTTTAGTGTTAGTTATATGTATGCCCTAGAGGCCATTATTGTATATATGATGTATATTATAGTGGATGCTTGGATATATATAGAGTGGACTTTCTTGCTCAACATGATTGTATGCTATCTGGTTGTTCTTTGTCTTAACATGTAGACTTGTATTGTGATACTGTCTTGCTCTCACATGTTGATAAAGCCCTTAGGATATGTACATGACTACCAGGACTATGATGGAGATCATACTAGTGGGGCCAGGGTAGTTCACAAGTACATTCTTTAATTGTTCCTATTTAAGGGAATATCGAGACAGGGCATCGATATTCCAGAGTAGACTAGCGTATACGCTTCTTGACCCATATGATAGGCGATGGACGATCCCACATCCATTGGTGTTTGACATCAAAGATGATATACATGTGCTCAGTGGAGACTGGGTACACTGAACAGGACTCGCCGAAGACTCCTATATGGTAGTATACCTATCGTCAGATAGCAGTCCTCTTGTGACACTGGTACAGGTTAGTCTGTAGACCCGAGATCGTCATAGAGTCTTGTGCGGCACCCACTGTGCTTTGATTAACTCCCTACCACGCTCAAAGTTGACGTGCAAACAGGTGGGTTTTAGGTACAGTCCCGAGTCGTATGGAGGCAATGAGCAATAGAATGGGTTTCGTCTCTCCCGGTATTGGGGGTTGATGTTGCGCTATGCTCGATTGGCTATAACTGGAAGTCCCTGGCCAGGGCTGCTGCCAAGATTTACTTATAAGTGTTTTCAGTAGTTTCTCCAACCGTTATAGGCCAGACATCAGCATGACTTATCACTTTACTGGGGTCTGACAATTTCCATCCCTAGACATGATATGCGACATATCAGATGAAGAGACCGGAATGTACGGTGGTGTTACTGTAACGCCTTAGATTTCGGTTATTGTTAGTTTAGACGTTAATGCGAGTTTACTGTAAAAAAAAAAGTTTACCAATTCGGGTTCCTCACATTTTATAACATTTATTTAATAATTTATTATTATTTGTTATGGGCATGCACGCACGTGTGCATGTAAATATGGTGGTTTGTTTGTGCTAATCTAGATTTAGTGACCATGACAACTTAGCCCTAATCTAATACTTTGCTTTATCCTAATCCTTTGCCTTAACCCTAATCATTGATATTTTCTTTTGGGTTTTGTTTAAGAGAAAGGTGGCATGGTGACTAATGGTGGGCTTTAATGGTGGTGTGAATGCATTAATGATGAATTAATGTTGTGTTGCACTCACCCTTAACCCCACCTCTCTCTCTCTCTCTCTTTTCTTCATACTCTCTCTCACTTATTTCCTTAGCATTATTTCATCACCTTTCTCAACTCCAACTGAACACTTGGACCTCCATCACAAATCCATCTCAAAACTTCTTTAAAGCTCACAAAAATCACACCTTTTGCTTGGATTTGCCTCTTGGATGCCTTGGACTTGGAAAGCTAGGGTCTTTGAGTTCTTTTGGTTAGGTAATGATCTATATATGTTCTTTATGTCTTTTTAGTGTTGTGTAGCCTTGTAGTTTCAGTTTAGATAGCATAAAGTTAAGTTTTGTGTAGAATATCGTATTTTTAGTGTCATTTTGTGATATCTACGATCTGCTGTGACCCCGAGAGTGTACTAGAAAACAAAACAATGTAGTTATGTTGCACCTGAGACCATAGGACTTTACTTGGAGCATGAACCCCTGGAGCTCGGACTCGGCTGGCGACGACACAAAGGGGATCCGGCGACCTCGGCCAAGGGGTGGGGTTTTGGGTTGGTTCTGGGTAGGTAGCTGTGTATTGTGGTTTAAGTGTGTTTGGTCTTGTTTGATTTTTGGGTTTTCACTGTATACGAAATCTGGGATCACATAGGTAGTTTCCTTTGTTATGACTCCGCGCGATACGTTATCCGACACGGTCCGTGCACTTTGTGCAGGTTTTGCTATTGGGTTGGTTTTGTAGTGTTGCTATGCACGTTATTCACTAAACGAACACTTGGGTGTATGTTTAGAGTTGGTGTGTCGGTAAAACGTAGTTTGTATGTGTTTTTGGTCGTTTGTTTATATACACTTGTGTTATCGTTTTGTAGTTTTAGGTTCGCAGGCGAGGACTTCGGACGCTGCGAAGAAGGGGAAACAGGTGGTTGGCTTTACTTAGCCAGGACGGTTGGTGAGTAGATTTAATATCTACAGGGGAATCGCCCGCATGGTGTTATGCATCTGCGCTAGAGATGTTATGGTTTGTCGCATATTCTATTGCATATATAGAGTTGCGCATACACCTTATTGCTTAATTGTTGTTGTGCTTGGACTAGTACCCTTAGGACACTGCACTATTATTGACGGCTCATGTTGCACGAGAACTGATTATATGCCACCCACACCGTCAATAATTGCCATGACACGCACAACACACATACCTATATGATATTGTTTGGTTAGTGACATTGAGACATTGATTCATTTTTCTTTATGCATATGAGTTATATCATACCTGTATATACCTACATGCTTATACATATGCCTCGACAAGCTTACATACTAGTTACTTGTATACCTATAGGGTATTGTACCATTACCGATAGGTACATACACACATAATGATATAGGTTCGTGTATACCTTGCATACATACTTCACTTATACCTGGAGGGTATATTACATCATTACTGATAGGTAGATACATATACCTTGCTATACCTCTATGTTTACATATATATGGATATAGCTACATATTTACTTTTATTTTGATGTTATATAGACTTGGAGAAGTTAGGAACCACATGATATTTATATATTAACTTGTTGCAGTTAAAAGCGGCTTTTCCTTTAAATGCCCGCATTTCAGTTTTATGTTGCGTATATTATATTCATGGATTTTCGTATTGAGATATGGATTTTTCATGATGTTTTCTGGATTTGAGGACCGCGGTAGTTCATTAAATTATGCATTATATGAAAAACCCGGTTCCTCTTGATATAATATTACAGCAGCCACCATGAGTTTTATCGGTTCTGATATATATATACCCCATGCGAGGATGCATAGAGGCCGTTTGCGGGTATATGGTGGGGCTCGGAGGTACCCCGGGGCAAGACGATTGAAGGACCTTGCCGATTGAGCCTGACAGGGGAACCATACCTACCGTTGACAGTACCGATGACTTGGCGGTTATCGTGGGGATACCGACGGGAGTCATGTACGTATGGATACATGGAAAGACGAGGGTCAGAGCTAGGCACTCGAGCTTTCGGTATAGCGTATGATACGTACCTATCAGGGTGCCAGTCATGGTGACAGCACCGATAGATCAACATTTACGCGTCTATGTGAGACACTTGTTTTCATGATATTTTTACTCCTATATATATGTTAGTGGAGTGGGGCGCTCATATATATGTATACATATCATTTCATATACTTCATCATATTTATTCATGCAAATATACTTAGGATATATGAGATTGACTTGATATTGGATTCAGGATATATAAGATTTACTTGATATTGAATTCAGGATATATGAGATTGACTTGATATTGGATTCAGGATATATGAGATTGACTTGATATTGGATTCAGGATATATGAGACTTACATGATATGCGAGCCAATTTAGGGGCTGATTTGTTGAAATTGGGATTTGGATTGTCTTGTTGGATTTTGGTCCTACCACGATGTCAAGATTCCGTGGAAATGACTTGTTTCACCCCATACTCCACATTTATTGTTTTTGCACTGCTTCATGTATTAATAGTACCTGATAGAGTATCTTTCATGACTGTTGCATATATACATTGTGTCACGACCCAAAGTTCGGCCCGTGACCGGCACTTAACCACGTAACGTCCACAGGCATAACGCGACTAAGTAAGCCGAAACCCAAAAATCAAAACTATTAAATGTAGTGAGTGTTGAAAACATTTGATGAAAACATTTGTTGAAACATTTGGAAATCTCAAGTAAAGAAATCTTTTAAGTTTAAATTATTTTATTCAAAATTTCGGCAGCACCTCCTTTGTAAAAACTAGCCCCGAAATCGGGTACAAGACAGGATATAAGTAAAATGACATACAATAAGAATAAAGCATTCCCAAACGGGAGCAATCACGCCCAACGGCGGAAACAACCACCACAAGAATAGTATACGATGCCGTAGCGAAAAATGCACAATATAAGTGAAAAACAGCATAAAAGATAAAACTGCATAAATTTGCCGGCTCCCACGAACTCGACATCCAGAATACAAAATAATATACATCGTCCTCAAAAATGGTCTCTAAGTCAATACATGAAATAGTAGATGGAGAGTACTAGATACTATAAAGTGTACAAATGGAAAATAAACGGATACCGCAAACCCACCTATCAGCAAAACGGCTCACACGCCAACTGCAATGGTATCCGTAGCAAAAAGATACAAGAGATAGCCCTGCCGTAACTACTCTGAGGGTCGACCTGCAAACACTGTGGCACAACGGGGGTGAGTTGCCAACTCGTGAATAATAGATAACATATGAAGGTAATCTCGAGTATGCACATACTGCGATACTCTAACATATGCAATCAGAAAACTTCTAAATGATCAGCGGGGTATGCAACAATCCTGCATGGCAACTGAAATCTAATAACATCAATATGATGAGCGGGGTATGCAACAATCCTGCCAAAGTACTCTATCAGGTACTACGACTACATGATGCAATGCATAACAATGAATGCTGACCATAGGATAAATAATCATCTGCACGAATCATCATCGTGGAAAAATACCCGATGTCTACCAAATACACCCCGAATCCTAAAACTCAGGCGCCGTCACTCTAATGGGCCCTCTAATCCTGTAAATCTCATGGAATCATGAGTGCCCAACTGTTAGTTGTATGTATGCCCTAGAGGCCAGTATTGTACAGATGTTGTATATTATATTGGATGCTTGGACATATATAGAGATGACTTTCTTGCTCGATATGATAGTATGCTATCTGGTTACTCTTTATCTTAACATGTACACTAGTCTCTTTAAACTGTCTTATGGTTACATGTTGGTAAAGCCCTTAGGATGTGTACTTGACTACCTGGACTATGATGCAGATCATACTAGTGGGGACATGGTAGTCCACAAGTACATCCTTCAAGGTCCCTAGTCGTGGGTGTATCGAGACGGGGCATCGATATACCAGAGTAGACTAGCGTATATGCTTCTCGACCCATGAGATGGGCGATGGATGATCCCATATCCATTGGTGTTTGACATCAGAGATGGTATACGGGTGCTCAGTGGAGACTGGGTACACTGGACGGACTCGCCGAGAACTCCCAGATGGTATTATACCTTACGTCAGATGGCAGTTCTCAGGTGACACTTGTGCAGGTTAGTCTGCAGACCCGAGATCGTCATAGAGTCTTGTGTGATTCCCACTGTACTTTGATCTCCACCTTACCACGTCCATGAGGGCGTGCAAAACGGTGGTCTTTGGGTACAGTCCCGAGTCACATGGAGGCAATGAGTGATAGGAGGGGTTTCGTCTCTCCCGGTATTGGGGGTTGATGTTGCGCTGTGCTCGATTGGCCGTAACAGGGAAGTCCCTGGCCAGGGATGATCAGAGATTTGCTGGTAAGTGTTACCAGTAGTTTCTCGACCCGTTATGAGCCTCACATCGGCACGACTTATCGAGTATTGGGGTCTGACGTTTACCACCCCTAAACTTGATATGCGACGTATCAGACGAACAGACCGGACTGTACGGTAAGTGTTACTGGTTGGATTCACAGGAGTGTGAGCGGGCTAGCTCGTCGATCTTCTGATCGCTCAATACCCGGGTGGCCGTTACGTTTAGCAGACCGCTTGCGGCTTGTGGGTGCTTGATATGATCATCATCTGCTACCGGCGTATTGACGAGTCTTTAGAGTCCTACACAGAGGTTTCCTGGCTCAAGCGAAACGAAATAGGAGCACATATGAGATATGTGCGGGAGCGAGAATAATGCGTGTATGTGATACCGCATTTCATTCTCGCGATAAATGTTTCGATAGGTTATATTCGATATGACCTAGTTATCGAATCATTGATTCGATAAATCGATACATTGAATACTAGTCGGTTGTGTGCGACATGACCGGATCATTGAATCAAATGTTGATTTAATGATTTAAAGTATAATTATATATTTGATATATTATTTTGCATTAACTAGTATTGGTTCACATTATATGGATTTTCTCACTTGATGTACACATTGTATATGTGATATACTTTTGTACACTAGATTGTATCATGTTTGATGATACTTGCTCACTTGGGTTTGTGTAAAGATTTGACCATGGTTGTATGAATGGTTAGGGTTTTGTTTATTCACTTATTTATTTATTTATTTATTCATTTTGGATATTAGTAAGGATGGTGGCTTATTTTGTTTTTATGTTGAAGCTTCTTGAAGCTTTGATTAAGTCAACCATTCTTATCTCATCCTTAACCCTAACCATTCCCACTAACCTTAGTTTAATCTCTACACTTGACCATGGTCAAGATATGATAAGTATTCATATTAGTTTCATTTTTAAAAACACTTATCATATTCTTTTTCTTCTTGATCATCTTCTTCTTCAAGAAAAGCTCAAGGTCCATCAATGGCAACTTGAGCTAAAGTGAGATAAATCCAATTCTAAAGTGAACCCACCTCCGATTTCTTCACCCTCTACCTCTTGCCAAGTTGTTTTGGGTGTTTTCTTCACAAGTTTCACAACTTGGTGAAGTTGGAGCTTGAACTTGTGATGCCTCGACGTAGATCGTCTTTGACACGAAGCTGACGACCTATTCCGCACGTTTCTCCGATGAAGCCGTCGCGAGAGTCCAAGGTTCAAGATGGACAGCGAGAGGACGCCCTCGTGGAGCTAAGGAAGTGGGTATCCGGATCTACAAAGGTTATAGCATCCTAACTTTTAGTTAATTTGTTAACTAGATTATCTTTTCGCCTAAACATCTATTCTAAGATCCGTAGTCTATGGTTTCTCGGCACCATTTTTTTTAAATTGGCATGTTCGATGCCTTGTGAGACCTCACTAGAGTGCCTAGGAACCTTTCACTGGTATCAGAGCCTAGCTAGAGCCTTAGGCGAAGTCTAGATGCCGTTTGAAGCCCGAACGAACCCGAAACCCCAAACCAAACATGCTCTCTGTCCTTTTTCTAAAATCGGGGATTTTCCCACATTAAAAATATTCAGAAAAATCAGCAGGCTAATCTAAGAGTTACTGTAAATTTCGATGGACTAATTCCATCAAAGAGCCGCGGATCCGCGGCACGAGCATGGCTCGTGAGGCGGATGCGCGGCGCTTTTGTCGTTTTCTGCATTTTATTTTTCACAGTAATTCTCAGTTTACTGTGGTGATTTTCCTGGGAATTTTTAATATTCATTCAAGAGTTGAATTTTCTGGGGTTGTTTCGGGGATTCGGTATTTCGATCGGATTATCAAATTTCGTCTTTTGTGTATTTCCGGATAATTTTCAGAATATGTTAAAAAGTTCGACCGGATATAAATACCCAATTTTTCCCCTGTCGGGAAATTTCCAAGTGTTGGATTTTTCCGTAGTTTAACGACGTTCTCAGTAGTGCAAGTAACGCGATGGACCCTCTAGAAGACAGCAAACCTTAACTCGATTATGTGACCGTCTTGAACTGCCCTTTGAACCTTCGGGTTTGGGGCAGTACGGCGTGCCACATGTGAGGCGTTGGCTTGACCCTTCTACGGCTGGACCGTCGGTACTGAGGCACGAACTGAATGTTGTTAGACTTATTTCATGTGTTGAGCTGTATCGGGAAAACTTGGGTATTCGACTGTTCGATCGGAATGTTTAACATTTTCTGTTTATCTGGAATGTGATACAATAATTGGAATTCACAAACAGTTATGTGATAACTGAATGAATGTTATAAATCTAGCGGTTTAGTTTCACTTTATATTGAAAAGTGTTTTCGATAATGAGACTAAAATGCGGGGTTTATAACTGTTAGGCATGTGATGTCTAAGTATTTCATTTGATTAGGCATGTGATGTCTAAAGAAGTTGCGGATTCCAATTGTTGTAGTTTTACACTTTCTTTTCTGTGACTGTAAGTGTAGTATGTTCATATCGCCGGTTTCGTTGCTATACGTCAACGACAATTAGGGTATGCATACTTACTTACGTTGATGGCATGTGATGTATGTGTTGCTGGATATGTTATATTGGATCGTCGTATTCGAATAGCCGGGGGTTTTTATGTGAGATGAGTGTCTTTCATTTTCATTCATGTAAAAACTTGTATGTAATATTCTTTTATTTGGGGCACTTCCAGGTAGCGGAAGATGTCACCTTTTGTATATTATTTACTTTTCCGCATTAGGATAGACCCAAGGAGGGGAGCACAAGTAACCGGGTTCTGGGGTCCAGTGGGAGACCAGCTCGAGGAGTCGAGTCCGGGTCTCCTAACCCTAGAATTGGCAGGGTTGCTTGCCGCTCTCGTAGGGGTCTAGGGGTATGGGATTGGCTATTCATCACGACCGTGGAATCTGTGTTTTATACTGGCTCGTATTGAAAACACGGACGTCCTAGTATATCCAATATTTCATATGTTCATTCTGCTGCGATATCTGTGATGTGACTCTGTGATGGATATAGTATATGATATATATGATATATTATATAGACATTACTTATGTTTTACACCCGCGCTAGCCCTGCCCTGCTCTGTCGTTAGTTACCTAACCTAACGGTGCACGAGGGGACATCGAGGCGAATGCGGATGGCATAAGTGTACGTCATATCTATCTGTGATGTTTAGGTATTTAAATGATGGGACTTCATTAATGTGATTAATGAAAGATAAGAAACCTAAGATGTTGTGGAATCGAATTTTAAAATAAAACAGGTAGCTACAGTTCTTGCTTTGCACAGTGGTATATATGATATACCCTGCACCTTATTCGATGAGGAAAGGACCGAGATCCCTTCACCGGGAGTGACTCCTTTAGCAGTAACTGGCAGATGCTACACACTCGGTTTGGTTTTGATTGCTTTTAAGAGTTTTTGCTTTGTACAGTGATATATATGATATATCCGGCACCTCATTCAACGAGGAAAGGACCGAGATCCCTTCACCGGGAGTGACTCCTTTAGCAAAACTGGAAAAGCCTCAAAATCACTCCATTTCAAAACTTCATTTGATTCTACAACGATATCAAGTTCATTACGCTCATGGTTTTATGAAAACCTGCGCAGCCCTCCGTCATTTCAGATAAGTACTACTTAGTATTCGTGCTACGGTAGTTTGGCATTCGTCAAGGCGTAGTGTACGGTAGCTAACTAGTATTTATCTGCTTATGCATATGATGCAGATTGGATTAGGGTATTCGTACGGCGTTGTTTGGCATTCGTCAAGGGTCGTGCGGGTGGGTTTAATTCAATCAAGAAATGTACGGGTTGAACTTGACTAGTGGACTATGGGTTGTTTGGCATTCATCAAGGTCATAGAACACTAGGGGTAAAATATTATCGGGAATTTCAAGTGTTGAAATTTGCAATGAGATTGCATACCTTCTATGAGATAGTTGGATCCCGATACCCACTGCGAGTAAGAGTTACTCCTGGGAGAGTTTTACACATTGCAATTAGCTGATCAAGTAGGTGTCTAGAAAGGTGTCAACGGGGTTACGCCTCTGGGAAAACGAAGTTTACATTAATTAGGTTCGTGCGAAAGCACGGGGGACCTCCCTCAAAGTACCGAGACTGGCCTGGCCGAAAGATTAGCGAACTTGTAGTGTGTAATTAATCCCGGCTAATCTTTCCTTTTAGGGTTTGGAGAAAGATTTGATAAAAAGCAGTGGGAGCCATCCTGATTAGATAAGATAATAACCAATCTGATCTTGCACGAGCATACGCTAAAGTGTTTTCTTCTCTCTCTCTCCAGGTAGCGACCAGTTCATGCCTTAATCAAGTAATAATATGGATGTATTGACCGAACCCGCATGTTATACTGTGTAGGGGAACGTTGGACCCGTTCTATCTTATAAGTGTTATAAGAATGAACAGGAAACAGGAGAATATCTGGATTCTCACACCGCCCAAACGGAGAACATGCATGTTGATGCATCATCTTCGGGTGTGTTTGTCATTGAGAACTGTTTCTCAGTTCACCCTACCTCCTGGGTATTAGATACCGGATCAGGATCCCACATATGTAAGATGTTACATGGGCTGCGAAAAGGTAGAGAACTGGGAAAAGGTGATCATTCCGTTGAAGTAGGGAACGGTGCAAATGTTGCAGCCAAAGCAGTTGGCGAATATCACCTTGTATTACCAAGTGGTGATACAATAATTCTGAATGAGTGCTATTATATACCAAACATGATGTGCAACATTATATCTGTTTCTTTATTGAGTAAAGAAGGATATAATTTTGTAGTAAAGGAAAATGTTATGAACATATTCCTAGATCAAAAGTTGATTGCATCAGGCTCTCTACATAATGGCATATTCATTCTAAATCAAAATACAGTCCTCAATATACAAAACACACACAAGAGGAAGAGTTCAGAAATGAACGAATCCTTCTTGTGGCATTGTAGACTTGGTCATATCAATGCGACACGACTGGCATATTCATTGAAGGATGGTTATTTGAATCCGTTCGAATTATCATCTTATGATACTTGCCATTCATGTCTCAAAGGAAAAATGACCAAAGCTCCGTTTAGTGGACACGGAGAAAGAGTTACTGAACTCTTAGGACTGGTACATACTGATGTATGCGGTCCCATGTCTACCCTTGCCAGGAACGGTTCTTCCTACTTCATTACATTCACTGACGATCTCTCTAGATACGGGCATGTGTTCCTATTAAAACACAAGTCTGAAGCTTTTGAGAAATTCAGAGAATATAAGCACGAAGTAGAGAACCAAACAGGCAAAAGTATTAAGATCCTTCGATCTGATCGAGGAGGAGAATACTTGAGCAATGAGTTCCAAGATTATCTAAAAGAGAATGGGATTCTCTCTCAGCTTACTCCACCTTATACACCACAGCACAACGGTGTATCGGAATGAAGGAATCGCACCCTATTAGATATGGTGCGTTCAATGATGAGTACAGCTGAGTTACCTATTTCCTTCTTGGGGTATGCGCTTGAGACAGCCATACACCTATTGAATATGGTTCCTACCAAATCAGTGCCTACCACTCCATATGAGATATGGAAAGGGAAGAGACCATCACTTAAGTATGTTAAGATATGGGGTTGTCAAGCCTATGTCAAAAGACAAAATCCGGACAAACTCGAGGCAAGATCTGTCTTATGTAAGTTTGTAGGATATCCCAAAAATTCACAGGGGTATATCTTCTACCATCCCGAGGAACAAAAAGTGTTTGTTTCTCGGCATGCCACTTTCTTAGAAAAAGGTTTTTTTATGAAACAGATAGGTGGCATTGAGGTAGAACTGGAAAAGGTTCCAGCGACACAAACTATAACAGAGGACTTGGTAGAACCAGAGGATTCAGTAGTACCCGACGAACTTCAGCCTCTCCGCCGATCTAGTAGGGTTTCTCGTCCGCCAGAGAGATACTACGGTTTTCTCATTGACGGTGGAAGCGAGGATTGCATCATGGAGGATGATGACCCAACTAGCTTCGAGCAGGCCATCACGAGTGGGGACTCAGTGAAATGGCTGGATGCTATGCGGTCCGAGATGGAATCCATGTACACCAACAAAGTATGGACTTTGGACGTTGCTCCTGAAGGGGTAAAACCCATTGGGAGCAAGTGGATCTTCAAGAAGAAACTTGGTGTAGATGGGAAAGTGGAGACTTTCAAAGCTAGACTTGTAGCAAAGGGTTTTCGTCAAAGACCAGGTGTGGACTATGACGAGACCTTTTCTCCAGTGGCTATGCTTAAATCCATCCGGATCATGCTTGCCATCGCTGCATATCATGATTACGAAATATGGCAAATGGATGTTAAGACCGCCTTTCTAAACGGTGATTTAGAAGAGTGCGTGTACATGACTCAGCCAGAGGGCTTAGTAGACAGTGGGAGCAGCGGGAAGGTGTGCAAGCTGCTTAAATCCATTTATGGATTAAAGCAAGCATCGCGGAGTTGGAACATCTGCTTTGACGTCGTTATCAAAGAGTTTGATTTCGTCAAAAATCCAGATGAACCTTGTATCTACAGGAAGGTAGCAGAGAGTAAGGTTGTCTTCCTCGTACTGTACGTGGACGACATACTCTTGATAGGAAATGATATTCCTATGCTGCAATCGGTCAAGCTCTTCTTATCATAAAGATTCTCAATGAAAGATCTTGGTGATGCCTCCTGCATATTGGGAATTAGGATCTATAGAGATAGATCCAAACGGATTTTGGGATTGTCCCAATCCAGGTACATTGACACCATACTAAAGAGGTTTAGTATGGAAGAGTCCAAGCGTGGGAACTTACCCACGATCTCTGGAGTCACTCTCTCCAAAGAGATGTCTCCCAAGACTGATTTGGAGAGAGCTCGCATGCAAGGGATACCCTATGCTTCGGCAGTAGGCTCTATCATGTATGCGATGCTATGTACCAGACCCGATGTGGCATACTCACTAAGTGTAGTGAGCAGGTATCAAGCTGATCCTGGAGAGAGTCACTGGAGAGCTGTGAAGAGCATTCTCAAGTACTTGCGAAGGACTAGAGATATGTTCTTGGTGTATGGTAACGGAGAGCTCCAAGTGGAGTCCTTTACCGATTCGAGCTTCCAGAGTGATAAGGACGACTCTAAGTCGCAGTCGGGTTTTGTCTTTACCCTTTACAGAGGGGCGGTTAGCTGGAAGAGTTCCAAGCAGGAAACCGTGGCAGACTCGACGATGGAGGCTGAATACATCGCTGCCAACGATGCTGCCAAAGAGGCTGTCTGGATCAAGAAGTTCATTACTGAACTTGGAGTGGTTCCATCCATTGAGCGTCCAATACCTTTGTATTGCGATAACAATGGAGCGGTGGCTTTACCCAAGGAACCCAGGTCCCATCAGCGATCCAGGCATATTCTAAAGCGGGATCACCTGATCCGGGAGATAGTTGATCGCCGGGAGATCGAGGTCAGGAGGGTTGACACGAAGAACAACACGGCGGATCCACTCACGAAGGCCATTCCCCAGACACAGTTTGAGAGACTCTTCGGGATGCTCGGTATGCGATACTACAGCAGCTGGCCCTAGTGCAAGTGGGAGATTGTTAGTTGTATGTATGCCCTAGAGGCCAGTATTGTACAGATGTTGTATATTATATTGGATGCTTGGACATATATAGAGATGACTTTCTTGCTCGATATGATAGTATGCTATCTGGTTACTCTTTATCTTAACATGTACACTAGTCTCTTTAAACTGTCTTATGGTTACATGTTGGTAAAGCCCTTAGGATGTGTACTTGACTACCTGGACTATGATGCAGATCATACTAGTGGGGACATGGTAGTCCACAAGTACATCCTTCAAGGTCCCTAGTCATGGGTGTATCGAGACGGGGCATCGATATACCAGAGTAGACTAGCGTATACGCTTCTCGACCCATGAGATTGGCGATGGATGATCCCATATCCATTGGTGTTTGACATCAGAGATGGTATACGGGTGCTCAGTGGAGACTGGGTACACTGGACGGACTCGCCGAGAACTCCCAGATGGTATTATACCTTACGTCAGATGGCAGTTCTCAGGTGACACTTGTGCAGGTTAGTCTGCAGTCCCGAGATCGTCATAGAGTCTTGTGTGATTCCCACTGTACTTTGATCTCCACCTTACCAGGTCCATGAGGGCGTGCAAAATGGTGGTCTTTGGGTACAGTCCCGAGTCACATGGAGGCAATGAGCGATAGGAGGGGTTTCGTCTCTCCCGGTATTGGGGGTTGATGTTGCGCTATGCTCGATTGGCCGTAACAGGGAAGTCCCTGGCCAGGGCCGATCAGAGATTTGCTGGTAAGTGTTACCAGTAGTTTCTCGACCCGTTATGAGCCTCACATCGGCATGACTTATCGAGTATTGGGGTCTGACGTTTACCACGCCTAGACTTGATATGCGACGTATCAGACGAACAGACCGGACTGTACGGTAAGTGTTACTGGTTGGATTCACAGGAGTGTGAGCGGGCTAGCTCGTCGATCTTCTGATCGCTCAATACCCGGGTGGCCGTTACGTTTAGCAGACCGCTTGTGGCTTGTGGGTGCTTGATATGATTATCATCTGCTACCGGCGTATTGACGAGTCTTTAGAGTCCTACACAGAGGTTTCCTGGCTCAAGCGAAACGAAATAGGAGCACATATGAGATATGTGCGGGAGCGAGAATAATGCGTGTATTGTTAGTTATATGTATGCCCTAGAGGCCATTACTGTACATACGATGTATATTGTAGTGGATGCTAGGACATATATAAGGAGGACTTTCTTGCTCGACATGATAGTATGCTATCTGGTTGTACTTTATCTTAACATGTACTCTGATTGTCTCTATATTACATGTTGATAAAGCCCTTAGGATATGTACTCGACTACTGGGACTATGATGAGATCATACTAGTGGGGCCACGGTAGTCGACGAGTACATCCTATAACTGTTCCTAGTCGAGGGTGTATCGAGACAGGGCATCGATGCACCAGAGTAGACTAGCGTATACGCATCTTGACCCATATGATGGGCGATGGATGATCCCATATCCATCGGTGTTTGACATCAAGGATGGTGTACGGGTGCTCAGTGGAGACTGGGTACACTGGACGGACTCGCCGAGAACTCCCAGATGGTATTATACCATACGTCAGATGGCAGTTCTCCGGTGACACTGGTACAGAGTAGTCTGTCGACCCGAGATCGTCATAGAGTCTTGTGTGGTTCCCACTGTGCTTTGATTTCCATCATACCACGTCCAAGAGGGCGTGCAAAAAGGTGGCTTTTGGGTACAGTCCCGAATCACATGGAGGCAATGAGCGATAGGAGGGGATTCGTCTCTCCCGGTATAGGGAGTTGATGTTGTGCTGTGTTCGATTGGCTATAACCGGAAATCCCTGGCCAGGGTTGCTGAGATTTACTGGTAAGTGTTATCAGTAGTTTCTCGAACTGTTATAGACCTAATATCGACACGACTTATCAAGCTACTGGGGTCTAACGTTTACCACCCCTAGGCGAGATATGCAACATATCAGACGACGAGACCGGACTGTACGGGAGTGTTACTGTTTGGATCCACAGGAGAATGTACAGGCTTTCTTGTTGATCTTCTGAGCGCTCAATACCTGGGTAGCTGTTACGTTTAGCTGACCGCTTGCAGCTTGTGGGTGTTTGATATGATCATCACCTACTGCCGGCGTATTGACGATTCTTTAGAGTCCTACACAGAGGTTTCTTGACTCAGGCAAAACGGAGTAGGAGTACATATGTGATATGTGTGGGACCGAGGATAATGCGGTATGTGATATCGTATTGTATTCTCGCGATATTTGATATCAGCCGGGTCATCGGATCAAGTGTTGATTCGATGAATCGGTACGGATAAATATTAGCCGGTTATATGCGATATAGCCGGATTGTCGGATCAAGTGTTGATTCGATAATTTAATGTATAATAATATATATATGATATATTAAATTGTATTAACTAATATTTGCTCACTAAAAGATTCTTTTTCTCACTCGGATAATACATTGATATATATGCGATATATGTTAATTGTATTATTTTCTTTTGTTACGATAAATATTATATATGTGATATATAATATTGTAACATGATATGATAATTAATGCAACATGTTTTGTGGAGTTTAAACATGATTAGGGTTTGGATTAGGGTTAAGTCTTCTAGTTGATTCTAGAAGCTTTTCATTTTTGTTTTGTGTAAGATATTTACTCATGACTCATCTTTAACTCAACCCAAACCCTAACCCTTAGTTTATTCTCTACAATGGTTTAGAAACCATGGTTGCTTTATTGATCATTATCATCTCTTTTCCTATTCATCACAAAAGAATAATTCATTATTCATCATCTTCTTCCTTCTTCTTCTAAGCTTGAAAATGTTTCTTGCTTTGATTTTGTGATGAATAATAGTGAGAAAAAAGATAAATAAATAGAGCAAAATTCCTACTTCATCATCCTCATCTTCCCTTGCCATTTAGATGAGGGTGTTCGCATCATTTCATGAGTGTTAGCTTGTGTTAAAGAAACTTCGAGGTAGATCATCGTAGTATCGAAGATCGGAAGCAAAGGTTGCGTCATTCTCTTCGTGGAACCTCTCGAGAGCCCGGAACCCGATGATCGCAGCGAAGGGACCACAACACGGAGCATATGAAGTGAAGGACCGGATCTACAAAGGTTGTAATCCCTCTCACTTAGTGTTAAATTGTTTAGCATGCAAGTTATCGCCTAATCTCTAGTTTAAAGTTCCGTATTCGGGTTGTTCGGCACGGCTAAATTTTTATTCGGGCATGGTTGATGCCTCGTAGACCCTTGTGCACGTGCCTAGCAACCCTACAGTGGTATCAGAGCCAAGCTAGAGCTTTAGGCGAAGTCTAGACGGAATTTGAAGTCCGAACGAACCCGAAAACCCAAACGAAACATGCTTTCTGTCCGGATTTTAAATCGTGGATTTTTCCGTATTAAAAATGCCCAAAAAATTCAATAATTAATTATAAGAATTACTGTGCAAACTCAGGCGAACAATTCGTCAAACAGAGCGCGGAACCGCGGCAGAAGCCCAGCTTCTGCGGCGGTTCCGCGCGGCATAGGTGATGACGTCACCTCCCAAATATTGCACAGTAATTCCTATTTTAATTTTCCTGGGCTGTCGTTGATGATATGAGATATTATGTGTTGCTGTGATATGTTATATTGGATCGTCGTGTTTGAATAGCGGGGTTTTATGTGAGATGAGAGTTTTTCTTTTTCATTCATGTAAAATTCATTTGTATGTAATATTCTTTTATTGGGGCACTTCCAAGTAGCGGAAGATGTCACCGTTGTATATTATTTACTTTTCCGCATTAGGTAGACCCAAGGCGGGGAGCACAAGTAACCGGGTTCTAGGGTCCAGTGGGAGACCATCTCGAGGGAGTCGAGACCGGTGTCCTCCTAACCCTAGAATTGGCAGTGTTACTTGCCGCTCTCGTAGGGGGTCTAGGGATGTGGGTTTGGCTATTCATCGCGACTGTGGAATCCGTGTTTTATACAGGCTCGTATTGAAAACACGGACGTCCTAGTATATCCAATATTTCATATATGTTTCTTCTGCTGCAATGTTCTGTGATGAGATCATATTACTGCCTGAGACGAATGTTTATATTATATATATGAGATATATGTTATATTGCAGATTTCGTTTCTAAAGAGATGCTTGTGAAGCATAATTTAAAATGGGACTTCATTAATGAGATTAATGAAATAAAAGAAACCTAAGATGTTGTAGAAATTTGTTTATAAAAACTGGTAGCTACAGTTCTTGCTTTGCATAGCGGTGTTCCTTGTAGAACATCCAGCACCTTATTCGATAAGGAAAGGACCGAGATCCCTTCACCGGGAGTGACTCCTTTAGCAATAACTGGCAGATGCTACAAACTCGGTTTGTCTTTTGATTGCTTCTATAGTTTCTGCTTTGCACAGCGGTATATATGATATATCCTGCACCTTATTCGATGAGGAAAGGGCCGACGATCCCTTCACGCGGAGTGACCCCTTTAGCAAAACTAGAAAAGCCTCAAAAGCATTCCATTTAAAATCACTCGATTCTACAACGATATCAAGTTCATTACGCAAAGGGTTTTCTGAAAAACCCGTCGTAGCCCTCCGTCATTTCAGATAAGTTGTATATAGTATTCGTGCTGCATTTGTTGGCTTTCGTCAAGGTGCAGTGTGCGGTAGCTATATGCTGCTTATCTGCTAGCATACGATGTGATTGGATTAGGGTAGTCGTGCGGCTTTGTTGGCTTTCGTCAAGGGTCGTGCGGGTGGGTTTATTTCAATCAAGAAATGACGGGTTGGACTTGACTAGTAGCCTATGGTTTGTTGGCTTTCGTCAAGGGTCATAGGACGCTAGGGGCAAAATAATATTGGGAATTTCAAGTGTTGAAATTTGCAATGAGATTGCATACCTTCTATGAGATAGTTGGATCCCGATACCCGCTGCGAGTAAGAGTTACTCCTGGGAGAGTTTTACACATTACAATTAGCCGATCAAGTAAGTGTCTAGAAAGGTGTTAACGGGGTTACGCCTCTGGAAAACGAGGTTTACTGTAATTAGGTTCGTGCGAAAGCACGGGGGACCTCCCTCAAAGTACCGACACTGGCCTGGCTGAAAGATTGGCGAACTTGTAGCGTGTAATTAATCCCGGCTAATCTTTCCTTTTTAGGGTTTGAAGGAAGATTTGATTAAAACAGTGGGAGACATCCTGATTAGATATATTATATAACCAATCTAATCTTGCAAGAGCATACGCTGAGTGTTTTCTTCTCTCTCTCTCCAGATAGCGACCATATCACGCCTTAATCAAGATAATTAAACGGATATATTGACTGAACCCGCTTGTTATACTGAGCTGGGGAACGTTGGTCCCGCTCCAACTTATAATTGTTATAAGACAGAGCAGGAAATTGGGGAATACCAGATTTCCCGTGCCTCCCAAACGAAGAAAGTGCATGTTGATGCATCATCTTCGGGTGTGTTCATTACACAGAAACTGTTTCTCAGTATCCTTTACGTCCTGGGTATGTGATACCGGATCAGGATCCCGTATATGTAATCTGTTACATGGGCTACAGATAGGTAGAGAACTGAGAACGGGTGATAAGTTTCATGAGACAGAAACGGTGCAAGTGTTGCAGCCAAGTCTGTTGGTCACTGTCACCCTGTATTACCAGAATACATTGATTCTGAACATATGTTATTAGATACCGAACCTGATATACAAAAATCATATCAGTCTCTTTATTAGTAAAGAAAGGATATAATTTTGTATTGTTGGATAATGTTTTGAACATTTCCTATATCAAGAGTTGATCGGTTCAGGCACGTTATCTAAAAGCATTGACGTTCTAAATTAAATTACAGTTCTTAGTATACAGAACACACATAAGAGGAAGAGTTCAGAAATGAACGAATCCTTCTTGAGGGCATTGTAGACTAGGTCATATCAATGCGACCCGACTGGTTGAAGTTACATTTAGATAGCATATTTAAATTAGTTTGAATTTACATCTTGTGAAACTTGCCAGTCATGTCACTGAGATAAGATGACCACAGCTCTGTTTATTGGAAACAGAGAAAGAGTTAGTGAACTTTTGGGATTGATACATGCTGATGTATGAAAGTCCCCTGTCTACACATGCCAAGATCGGTTCTTTTTACTTCATTACGTTCTCTGATAATCTCTTAAGATTCAGACATGTGTTCCTGTTGAAATATAAGTTCGAACCTTTTGAGATATTCACAGAATATAAGTTAGAAGTAGAGAACAAAATACGGGTATAAGTATTATGTCCTTTGATGAGATCAAGGAGGAGAATACTTGAGCACGGAATTCCTGGACTATTCTAAAGGAGAATGAGATTTCTCTTCTCAGCATTACTTCTCCGTATACACCATAGCACGATGGTATATCGGGGCGGAGCAAACTCACCCTATGTGATATGGTGTGTGCTCTATGATGAGTACTTACTGAGTTGCCTATTTCCTTTTGGGAATTATGCACTTGTGAAGCTGCATACCTATTGAATTGTGGGATTCAATAGTTTCCAACGAACCTCAGCCTCTCCGACGCAATCTAGTAGGGGTTCCTCACCACCTGAGGAGATACTTCGGTTCCTCTATGACAGTGTGGAGCGAGGATGTGCATCATGAGATGATGAACCCAACTAGTTTCGAGCTGGCCATCAGGAGTGGGGACTCTGTAAGAATGGCTGGATTGCTTATCGATCTGAGATGGAATCCTGTATACACCAACAAAGTTATGGACTTTGGTTGCTTTGTCTGAAGGGTTAGATCCCCATCAGGAGCGTGTATATCTTGAGAAGATTACTTGGGTGTACATGGAAAAGTTGAGACTTTCAAAGCTATGCTTAAGTCCATCCAGATCGTACTTGCCACGGCTACATACCATGACTACGATATCTGGTGGTTGGGTGTCATGACTGCTTTTCTAAATGATGTTTTAGAAAAGAGCGTCTGATAAGTACACAGCCAGAGGGCTTCGTAGACAGTGGTAGCAGCAGCGAAACGGTGTGCAAGATGGTTTTATATGATAAAGCAAGGCATCGCGGAGTTGGAACATCTGTTTTGATTGAGGTAGGTCAAAGAGTTTGACCTTCATCAAAATGGTAGATGAACCTTGTATATATCGAAAAGGGTAGTAGAGAGTATGGTGGTGATCCTCGTAGAGTACGTGGAGGACTATACTCTTGATAGGGAAAGAGTTTCCTATGCTTCCGCTCGGTCAATCTCCTGCTTATCACAAGGATTCTCCATATAGGATCAAAGTTGATACCTCCTAAATCCAGTGGTTTTGGATCTATGAGATCGATCTAATTGGATGTTAGATACTCACTAGTTGTAGTGATGAAGGTATCATCGATCCTGGGGAGAATCACTGCAGGTTCCAGTAGTGATAAGACGTCGCTGTCAGTGCAGCGCAGCACTGTCTTTACCCATAGTAGAGGGACGGTATGTTGGAATAGTTCCAAGCTAATACCCGTGACATAAACCCTAGCAACTCACTCAGTCTACATCAGTGCCATGACCGACCAAAGCCCCATGCAGTCTGGATACTTATAAGTCATCAATAAGATGAACTGTGTTCCTTCCATTGTGTGACAATGGGTTGTGGCGTTGTATGCCAAGGAACTTCCGTCCCCTCAGACATCCAGATATAATTCTGAGCAGCGTTCATCACTGACTCCTTAAGAGTGGTTGATCTCCCACGTGAGATCGAGGTCTAGCTACTCACTCTACTCCCACCACTCGCCGATCCCACTCACAAAGTGACTTTTCCAGTAGAGACTTTTATGGGATTGGTTGAGTATGAGATATCAACCGCAGCTAATTGTTGGGTATGCGATACCCATAAACAGAATGGCCCTAGTAGCAAGTGGGAGATTGTAAGTTCTATGTATCCCTAGAGGCCATTACTGTACATACGATGTATATTGTAGTGGGATGCTAGGACAATTAATAAGGAGGACTTTCTTGCTCGCCTGAAGTAATGCAATCTGGTTGTACTTTATCTAACACTGTACTCTGATAGTCTCTATATTACATGTTGATAAAGCCCTATAGGATATAGTACTCGACTACTGGGACTATGATGATGAAACATACTAGTTGGGCCACGGTACGAGTCGACGAGTACATCCTATAACTGTTCCTAGTCGAGGGTGTATCGAGACAGGGCATCGATGCACCCAGGGGTAGACTAGCGTATACGCATCTTGACCCATATGATGGTGCGATGGAATGATCCCATATCCATCGGGTGTTTAACATCAAGGATGGTGTACCGGGTGCTCAGTGGAGACTGGGTACACCTGGACGGTACTCGCCGAGAACTCCCAGATGGTATTATACCATACGTCAGATGGCAGTTCTCGCGGTGACACTGGTACAGAGTAGTCTGTCGACTCCGAGATCGTCATAGAGTCTTGTGTGATTCCCACTAGTGCTTTGATTTCCCATCTATACCACGTCCAAGAGGGCATGCAAAAAGGTGGCTTTTGGGTACAGTCCCGATCACCATGGAGGCAATGAGCGATAGGAGGGGATTCGTCTCTCCCGGTATAGGGAGTTGATGTTGTGCTGTGTTCGATTTGGCTATAACCGGAAATCCCCTGGCCAGGGTTGCTGAGATATACTGGTAAGTGTTATCAGTAGTTTCTCCGAACTGTTATAGACACTAATATCGACACGACTTATCGAGCTACTGGGACTCTGACGTTTACCACCCCTAGGCGAGATATGCAACATATCAGACGACGAGACCGGACTGTACGGGAGTGTTACTGTTTGGATCCACAGGAGAATGTACAGGCTTGCTTGTTGATCTTCTGAGCGCTCAATACCTGGGTAGCTGTTACGTTTAGCTGACCGCTTTGCAGGTTGTGGGTGTTTGATATGATCATCACACCTACTGCCGGCGTATTGACGATTCTTTAGAGTCCTACACAGAGGTTTCTTTGACTCAGGCCAAACGGAGTAGGAGCACATATGTGATATGTGCGGGACCGAGGATAATGCGATATGTGATATCGTATTGTATTCTCGCGATATTTGATATCAGCCGGGTCATCGGATCAAGTGTTGATTCGATGAATCGGTACGGATAAATATTAGCCGGTTATATGCGATATAGCCGGATTGTCGGATCAAGTGTTGATTCGATAATTTAATGTATAATAATATATATATGATATATTAAATTGCATTAACTAATATTTGCTCACTAAAAGATTCTTTTTCTCACTCGGATAATACATTGATATATATGCGATATATGTTAATTGTATTATTTTCTTTTGTTACGATAAATATTATATATGTGATATATAATATTGTAACATGATATGATAATTAATGCAACATGTTTTGTGGAGTTTAAACATGATTAGGTTTGGATTAGGGTTAAGTCTTCTAGTTGATTCTAGAAGCTTTTCATTTTTGTTTTGTGTAAGATATTTACTCATGACTCATCTTTAACTCAACCCAAACCCTAACCCTTAGTTTATTCTCTACAATGGTTTAGAAACCATGGTTGCTTTATTGATCATTATCATCTCTTTTCCTATTCATCACAAAAGAATAATTCATTATTCATCATCTTCTTCCTTCTTCTTCTAAGCTTGAAAATGTTTCTTGCTTTGATTTTGTGATGAATAATAGTGAGAAAAAAGATAAATAAATAGAGCAAAATTCCTACTTCATCATCCTCATCTTCCCTTGCCATTTAGATGAGGGTGTTCGCATCATTTCATGAGTGTTAGCTTGTGTTAATGAAACTTCGAGGTAGATCATCGTAGTATCGAAGATCGGAAGCAAAGGTTGCGTCATTCTCTTCGTGGAACCTCTCGAGAGCCCGGAACCCGATGATCGCAGCGAAGGGACCACAACACGGAGCATATGAAGTGAAGGACCGGATCTACAAAGGTTGTAATCCCTCTCACTTAGTGTTAAATTGTTTAGCATGCAAGTTATCGCCTAATCTCTAGTTTAAAGTTCCGTATTCGGGTTGTTCGGCACGGCTAAATTTTTATTCGGGCATGGTTGATGCCTCGTAGACCCTTGTGCGCGTGCCTAGCAACCCTACATGTATATGATACCGCATTTCATTCTCGCGATAAATGTTTGGATAGGTTATATTCGATATGACCTAGTTATCGAATCATTGATTCGATAAATCGATACATTGAATACTAGTCGGTTGTGTGTGACATGACCGGATCATTGAATCTAATGTTGATTTAATGATTTAATGTATAATTATATATTTGATATATTACTTTGCATTAACTAGTATTGGTTCACTTTATATGGATTTTCTCACTTGATGTACACATTGTATATGTGATATACTTTTGTACACTAGATTGTATCATGTTTGATGATACTTGCTCACTTGGGTTTGCGTAAAGATTTGACCATGGTTGTATGAATGATTAGGGTTTTGTTTATTCACTTATTTATTTATTTATTTATTTATTCATTTTGGATATTAGTAAGGATGGTGGCTTATTTTGTTTTTGTGTTGAAGCTTCTTGAAGCTTTGATTAAGTCAACCATTCTTATCTCATCCTTAACCCTAACCATTCCCACTAACCTTAGTTTAATCTCTACACTTGACCATGGTCAAGATATGATAAGTATTCATATTAGTTTCATTTTTAAAAACACTTATCATATTCTTTTTCTTCTTGATCATCTTCTTCTTCAAGAAAAGCTCAAGGTCCATCAATGGCAACTTGAGCTAAAGTGAGATAAATCCAATTCTAAAGTGAACCCACCTCCTATTTCTTCACCATCTACCTCTTGCCAAGTTGTTTTGGGTGTTTTCTTCAAAAGTTTCACAACTTGGTGAAGTTGGAGCTTGAACTTGTGATGCCTCGACATAGATCGTCTTTGACACGAAGCCGACGACCTATTCTGCACGTTTCTCCGATGAAGCCGTCGCGAGAGTCCAAGGTTCAAGATGGACAGGGAGAGGACGCCCTCGTGGAGCTAAGGAAGTGGGTATCCGTATCTACAAAGGTTGTAGCATCCTAACTTTTAGTTAATTTGTTAACTAGATTATCTTTTCGCCTAAACATCTAGTCTAAGATCCGTAGTCTAGGGTTTCTCGGCACCATTTTTTTTAAATTGGCATGTTCGATGCCTTGTGAGACCTCACTAGAGTGCCTAGGAACCTTTCACCAACATCGACACTCGAAAATATCATGAAATAATAGTGTCCAGTATCGATACGCAAATCTTCATGTATCGGGCTCCGTCAGTCCGGATCGGCCCACGGGCTCCATTTGCGGAATCGGCCCTCGGCCCCGGTAGTACGGGTCGGCCCGTATCCATCTCTCAACTCTGGTCAGTATCCTCCGGATAACCGCCAGATCCAACCAATCACCGGTAGGTAGTAGTCTCTCTGCCAGGCTCACCGTCTACTGCACAGCGATCCGTTCTCGTCCGGGGTACCATACCGGGTCCACCATGTACTCGCAATCGGCCTCATCCAGCTCCACGATTCGGGTTCACATGTCACACATCTCAGAACCGAGAAAACTCATGGTAGACGCACTGAAATATCCTATCAAGAGAAACCGGGTTTTCAAAACAGTGCATATTTTCTTAAAATACTACCACGGTTCTCAAATCCAGAAATCATACGAATCCAAAACTCAATGCGTAAATCCATGCAATGTGGCGTATGCCACTAAGAGTAAAAAGGGAAACCTCTTTTTAAAATGGATCCAGTTTTGAGAATATCTCATGCGGTCCCTATTTCCTAGTAATCAAAGCCAATATCATCCATGTATGTGACATATGTATGTATATAGGTATGGATGTGCCAGTGGATATATACACAAATATGAGTGTACTAATGTATATGTGCACTAATATAGATATACAGTGTGTATGTGCGCAAGTATGGATATATCAATGTATGTGTGTACCAATATGGATATACACTGTTTATGTGCGCAAGTATGGATATATCAATGTATGTGTGCACCAATATGGATATACAATGTATATGTGCTCAAGTATGGATATATCAATGTATGTGTGTACCAATATGGATATACAATGTGTATGTGCACAAGTATGGATATATCAATGTATGTGTGCACCAATATGGATATACAATGTGTATGTGCGCAAGTATGGACATATCAATGTATGTGTGCACCAATATGGATATACAATGTGTATGTGCCCAAGTATGGATATATCAATGTATGTGTGCACCAATATGGATATATAATGTGTATGTGACCAAGTATGGATATATCAATGTATGTGTGCACCAATATGGATATACAATGTGTATGTGCGCAAGTATGGATATATCAATGTATGTGTGCACCAATATGGATATACAATGTGTATGTGCACAATATGGATATATCAATATAGTATACACGCAAGCAGGATTGTACAGTATATATGGTTCGTAGCAATCCTATAGTGCAAGTGTCATGGCAGTCACTAACGGTGTGGGTGTAACATACAATTAGTGCTCGTGCAGCTTGAACCGTTAGTGACAGTGCGGTGTTACATAACTACTATATTTATATGCAACAAGGGAGGCGTACGCTACAACAGTACTTATGCACAAGCAATATATATATATATATATATATATATAAATATACATCCGCGACTAAAATATCCTATCAAGTCCTGACGCTTAACTCCATACGGATGATTTCCCCGTAGATGTTAAATCTACTTACCGTGGTCTCGTTGTAAGTGTAGCCGACTACTTGCTTCCCTTTCTTTGCAGCGTCCGACGTACCCGCCTGCGAAACTAGAAATTACACAAGGAATACACGTAAGCTAAAATCCTGCAAAAATGCGATATTAAAACCAAACGAGAAACTCGCGTCACGAACTAAACGCGTGTGTATACGCAACGTGTATGCATACGTCGAAAACCACCACGACACGCTATGGCACACAGCGACACGCTGTGACACACAACAAACCAACTCAACTCGTATCGTACGTGTCGCACAAGTCCCGCTACGCTAATTATAGGTAACGGGTCCCAGATTTAATCTGGAGCAAAAATAAGAAAAACAAACAAGACCAAAGCCCTTACAATACCTACAGACAATTACCTGCAAAAACTCAACAATTTCTACAAAAATTGGGTCGGCCACCATAGAGGTCATATCGGCAAATTTCAGGTCAAAAAGGCACAGGTTTCTACACTATATTCCTAGAACAATTCGTAGCCTAATGTATATGTTTTCTTACTAAAATTACTAACCTAGATACAGCAGATTCTACGTATCTTAAATTTTAGTTTAAAACGTCTTAAAACACTTAGTTTGCAAAACTATGGTATTTTGTGAAATTAGATGAATTTACAACAGTTTAGTGATATCAACATCACAAATTAGAGCTAATCTAACCTTAAAAACCCTAACTTAACACAATTTCCACCAAAACCACCAAATTACCACAAACACCCACCAAAACACTAAAACTAGCTAAACAATCCCGGATTTCTACCTGCAAACCATTAAAGAAAATAAATAACACCAAACCCAGACAAAAACCCACAGACACCACCCACCAAAACACCAACACCCAATTGCACAGGGAGGACGGCGACGCCGGAATTACTGTGGTTGGTCGCCGGATTTCAGGTGTTAGAACGGGCTCGAACTCCAACACAACACTCCATATGGCTTGTACACTATACTGTATGTGTTTGCTAAACTAGAAAATGGTCACAATTGCAGCAGATCACAAATATCCTACAGTTTGCATCTAAACCGTATTTTAAATATCAAGTTTGCGACGTTAAGGTGATTTAACGAATTATAGTGATACTATTAGGTTAAAACAGCACAAATTACACCTACCTAAGCTAATGAAGCCATCACAATCCTAACTTAGCTTAAACCCCAATCAAACCATAAACTAACTCAAACATCCACATTAAACCCTAACCGAAGCTAAATAACCTAATGCTATCAAAAGAAAGGAGTTGAGTTTAAGAAAATATACCCCACTTGATCCTAGGATGCAGGAAGGAGGAGAAGAAGAAGAGAAGGGAAGGTGGGCTGTTGCAATGCTGCTGTTGCTGTGTGCTGGAGCTGCTGCTTGGTGCTGCTGCTGCTGTGTGCTGCTGCTGCTGCTTGGAGCTGCTGCTCCTTGGTGCTGCTGCTGCGTGCTACTGCTGCTGTGTTGTTGTTGTTGCTGCCGCTAGTGCTGCTGCTGCTGATGCTTAGTGTGTGTGTGAGTGAAGGAAAGAAAATGAGAGGGAGAGAGATGTGAGTATGTGAGTGGGGGGAAATGATTGTTTTGAAAACAAAGCAAAGAGAGTCAACCCTCTCTCTCTCCTCATCAACTACAAGCATGGCCAAGCCCCTCATGCTCTCTCTCTCTCTCTCTCTCTCTCTCCAAGTCAACCCACAACACAAATCAATTTAAAAAAAACAATACACTTACTAAATTCAAATTAGCTTAATAGTATGGGTTAGTCCACCATGGTTGTCTAAACATGGTTAACCCCAATCTTAACCCTAGTTAACATGCACATGTGTGTGCAAGCCTAATTAAAATCTAATAAATTATTCATTAATTTTGATAAAATATTTGAAAATCGTTTTGTTAAACTTTTTACAAAAAACCATATATTAAAGTTTAATTAGCCACTAATCACATTCTAAGGTGTTACAATCTTCCCCCCTTAAAGAAATTCGTCCCCGAATTTAAAAATATAGCTACGCGTACCTTCAAAGAGATGAGGGAATTTCTTCCGCATCTCGCCCTCGGCCTCCCAAGTGATCACTTCACCATTTAGGCTGCGCTAAAGCACCTTCACAGATGGAAAGACCTTCGATCGAAATTTCTTCAGCTGCCGGTCCAATATCACTACTTGGCTGCTCGCTGAACGAAAGATCGCGCTCGAGCTGAACGGTCTGATGCTGAATCTTGTGAGAAGGGTCATGCAGGTATCCGAGAAGAATAGACACGCGAAATACGGGGTGAACATCAGGGAAGTCGGGTGGAAGAGCCAAACAATATGCCACTGCGCCCAGACGCTCGAGGATCTCGAAGGGACCTATGAATCTGGGGCTAAGCTGCACCTTCCGTCCAAATCTCATCACACCCTTCATCGGAGAGACCCTAAGAAAAGCGTGATCGCCAACTGCGAACTCTAATCTGCGGCGGCGTCTGTCAGCATACGATTTCTGCCTGTTCTGGGCTGCTCTCATCTGATCTCGAATCAGTTGTACCTTCTCGGTCGTCTCCTGCACGATCTGCGGCCCCAAAATGCTGTTGTCGCTGAGCTCTGTCCAACAGACGGGCGATCTGCATTTCCTCCCATACAAGGCCTCGAAAGGTGACATCTGAATAGTATCCTGGAAACTACTGCTTTCGGAGAACTCCACTAAGGGTAAATGATGATTCCAGCTACCACCAAAGTCTAAAACCCACGCTCTGAGCATGTCCTCGAGAGTCTGAATAGTCTCCTCTGACTGGCCGTCGGTCTGCGGATGAAATGCTGTGCTGAAACTCAAACGGGTGCCCAAAGCCACCTGAAGTCTCTGCCATAGTCGGCTGGTAAACTGGGTGCCTCAGTCTGACACAATACACGTCGGGACTCCATGCAGTCGTACGATCTCGTCGATGTATATCTGGGCATACTGAGCAAATCCGAAAGTCGTCTTCACCGGTAAGAAGTAAGCCGCTTTCGTCAATCGATCCACGATCACCCAAATGGAGTCATACCCTCGACTAATCCTGGGTATAAACACAATGAAGTCCATAGAAATCTGCTCCAATTTCCACTCCGGAATGGGTAACGGCTGTAGCTCCCCCGCGGGCCTCTGGTGCCCGGCCCTGACTTGCTTACAAGTCAGGCATCTCGACATGAAGTCTGTGACGTCCCTCTTCATCCCGTCGCACCAGTAAACATATCTCGTATCATGGTACATCTTGGTGGAACCCGGATGAACACTGTACACCGATCGATGTGCCTCCTCAAGAATCTCACGCCGCAGTCCCTCAGCATCAGGAACGCACAGTCTAGTCCCAAATCACAGTATCCACTGATCATCAATCACGAACTCGGAAATTTGCCCTGTCCAATCTATGCCATAATCTCTGAACAACGGTCATCACTGTATTGTGCCTCATGTATACGGTCAAGCAACTGTGGGCGTACACGAACATGCGCAAGCCGTCCCCCGATCGGAGTGAACTCGAACTGCACTCGGCTGTCGCATAAAATCTTCCAATCTGCCGATGACTACATCTGCACTGTGCTGAAAAAAGATAGACTACCTCCGGGCCTCCTACTCAGAGCATCCGCCATAACGATCGCCTTGCCCGGATGATAAAGGATCTCGCAATCGTAGTTCTTCACAAGCTCCATCCAACGTCGTTGTCTCAGATTCAGGTCTCGCTGCTGAAATATATACTTCATGCTCTCGTGATCCGTAAATATCTGGCACGACTCGCCTTATAGGTAATGTCGCCAGATCTTGAGTGCAAAGACCACTGCAGCCATCTTCAAATAGTGAGTGGGAAAGTTCTGTTCGTGTTTCTTCAGCTGCCGAGAAGCATACGCGATCACCCTATCGTGCTACATCCACACGCACCATAGCCCCACTCGAGAAGCGTCACAGTAGACCATAAATCTGCTCGATCCCGAAGGAAAAGATAACTCCGGCGTCGTAGTCAAACGAGTCTGCAGCTGCTGAAAGCTATGCTCGCACGCCTCCGTCCAATCAAAAGGAACTCCCTTCCGGGTCAACCCGGCCAACGGTGCAGCAATACGGGAGAAGTCCTGTACAAATCGTTGGTAGTAGCTAGCCAGGCCTAGGAAACAGCGGATCTCCGTAACTGATGTCGGTCTGGGCCAATGCTGAACGACCTCGATCTTCTTCGGGTCTACACCTATACCATCTCGTGTAATCACGTAACCCAAGAAATCTACGCTGTCAAGACAAAACGCGCACTTGGAGAATTTTGCGAACAACTGGTGTTCCCTCAAGGTCTTCAATGTGATCCGCAGGTACTGCTCGTGTTCTTCTCGGCTCCTGGAATACACTAAACGGTCGTCAATGAATACGATGATGAACAGATCAAGATACGACCTGAAAATACGGTTCATCAAGTCCATAAATGCTGCTGGGGCATTGGTGAGTCCGAACGACATCACCAAAAACTCATAGTGGCCGTAACGCGTGCGAAAAGCCGTCCTCGGAATATCCTCCTGTCGAACCTGCAACTGATTTTAGCCTGATCGCAAGTCGATCCTCGAAAAGTATCCTGCACCGTGAAGCTGGTCGAACAAGTCGTCGATGCGTGGTAAAGGATATCTGTTCCGCACTGTAACCCTGTTCAGCTGACGGTAATCAATGCACAAGCGCAAACTGCCGTCCTTCTTCTTGACAAACAGGACTGGAGCACCCCAAGGAGATATACTAGGTCGAATAAGCCCTTTATCCAGTAAATCTTGCAACTGGACTTTCAACTATCTAGGCTCCGCCGGGGCCATCCGATAAGGCGGTATGGAAATAGGCCCCGTGCCAGGATTCAAGTCAATGTGGAAAACAATATCGTGCTCAGGTGGTAGCCCAGGAAGCTCGTCAGGGAAAACATCAGGGAACTCACTAACAATCGGAACCTGGTCCATCGGAGCCTCTGTAGCTCTAGTATCGCAAACATAGGCCAGAAATCCCTGACATCCCATCCTCAAAAGCTGTCCAGCGCGAAGAGAAGAAATAAAACTGTGAGGGGAGGCACCACGGTCCCCCTGCACAAAAAAACCGACTCGCCCGGAAAACAAAACCTAACTGTCTTCTCGCGGCAGTCCACAGACGCACAGCACGTGGCTAACCAATCCATGCCCAGAAGAACGTCGAAGTCCAACATCTCAAGAAGGATCAAGTCGACAGGCAACTCTTTCTTGCCAATACGGATAACACACGATCGGAACACGTGTCTAGCAATAAACGACTCACCCACAGGAGTGGTTACAGCAACCGGCTGATCAAGCAAACTAGACTCTCTACCCAAACTCGGCACGAAGTGTGTGTAAAAGTATGAGTGTGTTAATCCCGGATCAAACAACACGTGTGCGCCAACAGAACATACTGAAAGAGTACCTGAAACCACAGCATTGGACGCCTGCGTATCCTGATGAGTCGAAGCGAAACTCATGCCTGCCCTTCAGGTGTGACTTACTGTCCTCTGCCGGCAACATGTGACAAGGCGGCCTTCCTCCGGCGTTTCAGGGTACAATCTCGAACATGATGATAGATACTCGCACACCGGAAACATCCATGCGATGGCTACTGACGCTCCTGGGAATGTGTCATGGTACAATCCCGAATGTGATGATAGATACTCGCGCACCAGAAACATCCATGCGATGGCTGCTGACCCTCCTGGGGATAAGAGCTAAATAACTGGCCTCGTCCCCAGCCTCTTCTACTCCCACGACCTGGATGCAATCTGTCATGGCGCCTAAACATCTGCCCTCGCGCTGATACACCAATACGAACCCTCCTCGGTTCCGAAACGACCGACGGCTCGGAAATACGCTCCTCAACTCATAGGGTTGCGTCCCCTGCTACTGCATACGAGTCGTGTAAGACTACGGTAGCGCCCCGGCCGTCTTTCCGAGGCCAAAATGCGGAACGAAAATTTTTCTAAACTAGAAACTGGCGCTGTCGTATGCTTAAAACCCGGATCAAACCATTAGCCTACAACTAGCTATCTATAGAGAGAGTTGGAAAGCTATACCGATCAATCCATGTCCTTCGGTCTTTGGCAACCATCCCAAGCTCGTCGCGGCATCTCCGGTCTTGATCTCCTTGTCAGAAAGGGCTCCACATCTTCGAGTCTTTTTACGGGCTCCCGCTTCATCCGAGGCAACTCGGGCATGAAGTGTGCTAGCCGACGTGTCCAAGGTGTTGTAGAGAATGTTTGTGATCACTTTGTCTCTTGCATCCATTGCTTTGGATGGAGGTTAGAGGTGTTGCCATTAATGTAGATTTGAGCTAGAGAAGAAAGAGGAAGAAGAAGGAGTTTCTCTCTTTCTTTTCTTTTGTGATGTGTGTCATAAAAATGAGAGAGTGAGTTAACAATAATACAAGACCAACCTCCTCATGGCAGCCCCTCTCTCTCTCTCTTCATCCCATATCACCACAAATCAATCACATTATGTGACACATGCATATGAAAAGAGACCATGAGTCACCACTTGTGCATGTGTCACAATAAATGCTCCAAATCATGATATCTATCTCATAATATCCATATGTAAACATTAACCCAAATGTTTAAAACAATAAAAAGATACGGCAACATCTAAAGTAAACGCGTGACGGATCACAAGGATACCCCTCACCTGTATATACATACCTGCATCCGCATTCCGACTGAATGCGAATGCGATGAGACTAAAGTAATCCAACAAATCTAATACTAGGATCCGGCTTAAACCAAATCCCACTAGTATGATCCGTCCGATCATGCACGTATATGATCGAACCCTGCCATATATCATACGGCCTCTACAACGTTTCGCCCGAAACTTGAGAAACTGTCTGTGGGGGACTCTAAAGACTCGTCAATACTTTGGCTATGGATTTAACCACCAGCACGTCAGAGGTACTAGCCGTACGTAACGGGCTACCAGGTATTGACCAAAAGGGAGGTCGATGAGCGAACTCATCCTGACATCCTATTGAGCCTGTCAGTGACAATATCCGTACAGTCTGGTCCGTTCGTCTATGAGCATCGCATGTTGGGCCTAGGGGGTTGGTAAAAGTCAGACCCCCAAAAGCGGTACATGTCGTGTCTGAGTGTAGCCGAGAACACCCTGAGATACTACTGGAATACCTACCAGTAAATCTCCTGCCTCGGCCGAGGGCTTTGTGTAATGTCTCTCCTAGACACAGCGCGATCTCACCCCCAATAGCGGGAGAGACGAAACCCTTGCCGATCCGCTCACTGGCTCCATGTGGCTCGGGACTATATCCAACTAAAACCTGTTTGCACGACTCCTTTGAGCCGTGGTTGGGTAGTAATCAAAGTATAGTTGGAACTCACACGAGACAAATGACGATCTCAGGTCGATGAACTAACCTGTACACATGTCACCAGGGAACTTCTATCTGACGTCCGGTATAATACCAATTAGCATGTTCCCGGCGAGTCCTGTCCGGTGTACTCATAACCCAATGAGCAACTGTATACTTCTTAGGTGATCCAACTGACAACAATGGCTTGTGAGACCGTCCACCGCCCCTCGTCGGGGTCTCGACTGTATACACTAGTCTACTAATGGAGTATCGATGCCCAGTCTCGAAAGTCCCACGACTAGGGACCACTTTAAGGATGTGCTTATAGACCCCAGCTCCCACGTATATGATCGCCATCATACAGCTGGTCGTCAAGCAAGAATCCTAAGGGCTCTATCAACGTGCAATAGTAATCTGTACCATCACCTAAAGCAGTACATGATGATAAAGATAAACCAGATAGTATACTATTCTCTATCAACGTGTAATAGTGAACTGTACACGATGATAAAGACAAACCATATAGTATATAAAGCTTTCGAGTAAGACTGTCCTACCGGTATAGGTCCTCCCTCAATCATTGCAATCACGTGCTTGCGATTCAATAATTGACTCTGAGGGCACTATATCCAACAATCTTCCACTTGCACTCAAGGCTAATTATTGCGATGTCGCGTACTCACAGCCCGTGTGATACCGAACACCCAACTCCTCTACTAAATAGTCTTACAAAGCCCGTTTGCGAAACTATTGCGTTCGAGGAATAGCCTCAGTGAGTAGATCCGCCCTGATGTTTCATTCTATGTCTCTCATTATCTCAAGTTCGCGGAGAAAGCCATCTCCGAAAAATGAGCAATACCTTTCTTAGAATATGTCTAGATATCTGATGGGACCTAGTTCATGAATGAACTCCAAATCCAAACTTCTTAGACTGTACGTCAAGTGAACTTAATCAGTATCCTGCGCCATACCTCCCTCAGTATCCGCTTGGACCACCTGTCCAAAATACTTCCCCTCGTCAGAGGGAAAACTATAACTCTGACAGTCACTCTGTCATTTAGGTCACCTTAGAAGACTGGAATGATAACCATCTCCCGAAAGAGGCTGTCGTTATCATATCCCTAGAACATCAACTTATGTTCTAAAACTGCTTCCGAATGTTTCTCCAGTATTGGATCAACATCAACTTATTGCATCTAGTGCAAAAACAACATCTAGTGTGGTATTTGTCTTCTCATGATTGACTCAATTGCCTAAGAACGTGATCTGCCAATCTTGCACATCCCTCTACCCTTTAGTCTGTAAGACACCTTTAGAGAGGGTGACTCCATCACCTGCAGGTACATTACCGTGCCAGGATTCTTCCATTCTAAAACACCTTTAGAATGTTGTCTAAGTACCCAGATTCGGAAACTACCCAAATCTAGATCTAAAACCATAAATCTAGTAACCAGAATATCTGATATAATATCCATGTCCAATGTGGAGAAACCACTGTGTGACAACCAAAGTATAACCGATCGTGGTATAGGAATTTCACTTCCTACTCTGTGTATGTCATCCAAATACCAGGACATCACACCCTACTACCTTCTTAACAGATCCATCCCCTATTCTGATGAAGTCAAACCTATGACTGTCACATCAGAAATAGATGATCTATCTCCGCTATATCTGCGTTATTCTATAAATAGACATAAGCCACTTGTCCACTATTGTAGCGTCTTGAAAAGTCGTTTTGGTGTTTTCCTGAAAATCGGTGAAAATTCGGTATTTTTCCGAAACCGTCTTTTTTGTTATTTTGCAGTTTAGGACTAATTATACCTAAAATGGATAGGTAATTGCTTGTTTTTAGTAGCTAATGAGTTACTTATGAAATTCTGGTCGTTTAAAAATTTTCCCTAATTTTTCAATTTTTAATATTATTTTAAGCCGGTAAGAAAATACATTAAATTAGCGATAAATACAAATTTAAATGGGCTAAAATTAAGCTTTAAAATCATGTTAATTAAAATATAGTTGTAACATAAATTTTTAGTATTTTATTTTAAGTTTTAACTAATTTTTATTATGGAAAACGAAATTTATTGAATTTTAAGCTAAAACTTGCAATTTTGGACTTGTGGGGGGTCTTTTTGCATAAAACCTTTTTGTATCCACTCACACTCACCTCCACTCCCTCTAGGCCGGCACCACCACCATCAGGTCCAGAAATTCCTTGCCTCCTTTTTACTTTAACTCATGTGAGGAAATTGTTTTGGAAAGGGAATAAAATATGTTATTTTGGGTATGGGTTTAAAGTGAAATGAGAGGGGTTGACTTGGACTTTTCCCCCCCCAACACCCACACCATTCCTCCCATCTTCTCCTGCTGAAAATCTGCAGGCACTCCCTCTCCATTTCCCCATCTCTTTTCATCATCAAAATTTCCATCAAAATCCATTAAAATTCAACAAAAATCAACAATTTCCTTTACAATTTCAAAGCAAAACCTTATTCCCTCTCTTCTCAAATCCAAATTGGCTCAAATCTTGGAGAAAGATGGCATCTTGGGAGGCTTTAGCAACATAGGGTTTGAACTTTTGAGGTATAACTTCTAATCAAATGGTTACATTGTAGTTTAAAGTATGCTAATTAGAACTTTGAAAATTGTTTAGTGTTAAATCTTTTGTTAATTTCTAATCTAGTTTGTTTTAAAGAGGGTAGTTTGATATGAACTTGGGTTTTAGCACACCATTAATTAGCTAATTAAATCTATTTTGCTATCTGGTTGGTTGCTAACCTAAGTTAATGAGGTTACTTTGCTTAAGTGGCATCAATTTTTGCTAATCTAAGTTATTTTAGCGTGAAATTTTGATTGTGTTTGCTAATTATGAAAATCAAGAAAGGGGTTTTGTGTATGGAAATAGGTTTGAAGCATGGTTATTGTGTTGTAATTTTAGTGTTGTGGCTAACTAGTTATGCGGTTGGATGTTTATGCTAGGTTGTAGTCTTTTTGTCGCAAATCGCCGATTTTTGCACCGATTTTTGGAATGTAAATGCTTACTAGTTTTTATTAAAATATTGTGATGAATTAATTGCGATGTCTTGATGACATTTTTAGCGTATCCTATGACTTTTAGGATGTGTGAGTGCGGATTTTTGAGTGTTCGGGTTTTAGTTTGGTCGGGCGACCAATCGACTTTTTAGTAGATTTTGCGATTTTCGCGTGTGTTCCGCGTACTTTGTGCACGTTGTACCTAGCTTGTGAACTATGGTATTTTCGTTTGGGTTTTGCGTCGTTCTTGATATGTAACCTTATGTCTTGTATTGATGTAAATTCCAGGTTCGATCGCGGAGGCTTCGGATGTGGCACGAAAAGGGAAAGCGGTGATCGGACGTAGCTAGCTGAGGATTTCTGTGAGTAGATGTAACATCTACGGGGGACTATCGTTGGATGGCGCAAGTCACCCGATAGTTTAGTAGATTAAAAAGATTCTTAGTAATATTAGTAATTAGGGGTTTAATACTTGTATGATTATTTGCTACATTCATGCCTTATATTGACATACATATACGAACCCATTCTATAGGACACATACACCATTGCCAGGGTTTTTATATGCAGCACGAGCACTATTCATGCTTACACACACACCCTGGTAATTGCCATTCCACCACACTAGATAACCTTTAAATTGAAACCTTTTACTATAATTGATACTTAAACTCGCACTATTGCTTTAATTCCTTAAAATGAAATCGTAGGATTGCTATTCATGTGCATGTGCTTCATCATACTATTTGTTCATGCCTAATCTATTAATCACACATCGCAACTTGATTATTGATACCATGTGCATTCATTATCATTGACATATGCACTTATGAGGATTTCTTGAGATTTTATGATATTTCTGGATTTCGGGGGAAAGCCGCAAAATTTCTAAACTTATTATATTTTTAAAATATGTAAATTGCGGTTTTCTAGTGATGTAAGTGTCGTCCACCATGAGTTTGCTGTGGTTTTCGAGATCCGTGTCGAGGAGTGGAGGAACCGTCACGGGTACATGGTGGGCCCGGTATGGTACCCCGGGGCAAGATGAATGTGGTATTGACGTTGAGCCTGGCAGGGGACGGATTACCTACCGGTGACTGTTTGGCACGGCGGATATCCAGAGGATACCGACCGTGGCCGCGAGATGATGAGATTTTGATATTGAACTGGGTCAGCCGGATGGCTGAGGCCAGAGATACTATGACATGGATATATGAGATTTGTGATAGTTTTGAGGTGTCGTTGCTGGACACAGGTTCTTGTTGATTCTAGTGGTATTATGCTGGTATTTCAAAAGAGATTTCTAAAGGAAAAACATGATTCTTATAATTACACATTCAGATCATGAGTTGATTCGCATTGCATTCATACCTGCTAGTATATTCATGTTGTATACACACCTGCTAGTGCATCCAGTCATACCTGTATTAGAGATGCTAGAATACTTGTGTGCATGCATACGATAGCCTGTGTAGATGTTATTTATTACTCACGAGTTGGCAACTCACCCCCGTTGTGCCACAGCCTTTTGCTGGTCCGCTCCGTCAGTACAGTAGCGGCGGGCGCTCTTGTTTCTTTTGCCTGGACTCGAGGTTTTGCTCTTAGGTGGGTTATATTATTATTTTTGTACCACCTTGTATATTCTTTGTATCTAGTGTACTCCATCTACTGTATCTACCAGCATTATTGTATATTGACTTAGAGATGAGACTGTGAGATTGGTGGACTTTTTATGCTGTATTTTGGGGTCGAGCTCACTTGAGTCGACATGCTGTTTTTCTCATGCTTCCTTATGATTATTTCGCATGTTGTTGCTTTATATTGCGTGGGATTTATGACCGCCTTGTGGCGAAGAGCTAGCTCCCGCTTGGGGATGCCTTATTTGTTGGATTCATATACATTCTTGTTGTACCCATTTTGGGGGCCAGTATTTACAAAGGAGACTCTGCCGAAATTTTCGGAAAAATTGATATTGTTTTTAAAAAGGGTTTTACATGACTTATTTGATAAACTCGCTTTCAATTGATTGGGTTTTCTTCACTCTTTTGCTTATTTGGTTTTGGTTTTCTGGGCTTTGGCTTACTTATTTTACGGACGTCTTGAGACGTTTCGTAAACTTAAGTGCCAGTCACGTTCCGTAGCCTGCGGGTCGTGTCAACTATGCTTCCGCTGCTCCCACTGACTACGACAACCCTCTGGCAGAGTCATATACATGTACACTTCTAAAGCCAGTTTAGAACGACGCTATACTCATCCTCCTGCCGGGTACCACATTCTGGAACAACAGCAAGGGCAAGTCTAGGTAAATAAGAACCTCCATGTCACCGTCCTTGAGGCTACCGAAGTACCTCTCGGATGCCTGAGGTTACCCACCATATCTGCGGAGCGGCCAATGGAATGTCAATCCAGATTGAATCTGTAGGTTCTTATCAAATTTTCAGTAATCGTTTACGGTTCTGGAATCACTTCCAGTTCTACCATACTCCCACTATAGTTTTCTGGAAAAAATCGATTTTTATTAAAACTGTGGCGAGTCGAGAACAATATCGCTATTGATCTTATTGATGGTAGAAAAGTCGACCCTCGTATTAGCCCGGGTCAACCCACAAACAGCCATTACAGAAACGTGCCTTGAGTTATCCAGAGTCTGGTTTTAAGCATAAGCTGGACAACTCCCCGTACCTTAACATCGTTAAGATATGAACTGTTCTAATTATGAGTAAACTGAATGAGAAGCAAGTTCTCTTAATCATTACTATTAACTGAATACCATACACAAGTGTCTACATCTTCGATCACCTTGAAGAATCCTGATACTTGCAACGCCTGGTTCTCTACTTTACTCTTATACCTATAACTTCTCAAAACTATGACCTTGTGTTTCTACGAAACACATGTCTAAGAACTAGAGAAGTCAAAAGTAAACAGAAGATAGTACGAGTACCAACCCCTCTGTCCAAATTGACACTGGACAACATACAATACTCTGTATAAGTCCCTTGAGTCTAATAACTCATTCCCTGTGTGTTGTAGGTTGAAAACTGTACTTATGGTTAAGAAGAATTACACCGCTGTTTAACGCTCCTTACCTAACCATCCACTGATACAGGTAAATGTCATAGACATAATTTCAAAAAGTTATATCTCACTTTATAAAAATAAACGTACAGATATATCAATTTGAAATTGGTGCATTACAATGGATATTCAAAACCAAATATTTTTCGTCCGACAAACAACCCAGGTGATTTCCTCAAATATCACCAATTACAACGAATCCCGATATAATGAGGATGATCACCCAATTCCCAATAACTTACTCTCACTCATCATCTGTAAAACCATACAGATGTGAGAATCAAACCAGGTAAATACATAACCTGGAGCAAGTGTCTAATTGGGAAATCAGTTTTCTATTAACAATGCACAGTGAAACTGAAACATGTAAATGTTTCGAAGGGGTATCCGGGTATTCCTAGTATTGCCTCTTCCATTATCAGATTCACAACTATAACCGTGTGTTTCTTCCCCATCTCTCCAAATCCCTTTATTTTTCTTTAGTCATTACCTTCTGTACACCCCTTTAGGCCAAATGGTTTTCTTCCTTCCGTACCGTTCGGCACCAGCCTATGGTTTGGAAGAAGACTATCCAATAAGCATAATGGGTGTACTATCCTAATCCTAGGAGTACTCGTAACCTGAGAGAAGGTGAATATAAAAGAAAACTGAATAAACCTTATTCCTATTTCTCCCGAACTAGAATCCATCCCCGAACTGGAACAAGTTCCTTTGAGTTCGTATATAACCATACGATGGAGTATCCAAATAACTGTGGATCTTCGTAGTGATACGGAGTGTCCTGGAGAAATACAAAGGTGATGTAAGAGTGGCGATGAAATACTTGGTTTGGTCGTGAACAGCAGTCGCAATTTACTTTGCCCTCTTACTAATCCATTTATTTGTCTTTACTTAATACCTTCTGTACACCATCGTTAGGCTAATTGGTTTTCTTCATTCCCCACCGTTCGGCACCAGCCTATGGTTTGGAAGAAGACTATCCAATAAGCGTAATAGGTGTACTGTCCTAATCCAAGGAGCACTCGCAACCTAAGAGAAGGTAAAAGTAAAAGACAACTGAATAGTCCTATTCGTTTTCTCCAGAACTGGAAACCATCCTCGAATAAATTCCTTCGAGTTCGTATACTATGGTTTTATCCAATGGAAGTGGATGTTCATAGTAATACGGGGTGTTCTGGAGAAAAGGGTAAAAGTAGGATTGGCAATGAGGTATGCAACTCAGACAATCCAAAAGCCAGTGTTTTAAGAAGGTTCAGTTAACTTGGTTACTGAGTCTAGTCAAGGGTGTAACGTTTTGAAAATCGTTTCGGTGAAATTTCGGAAAATCGGTAAAATAAGGGGGGGTTTCCGTAAAAACTCAAAATACAAATATCTTTATTATAAAATTAAATATACATATTCTAGTAATGTAATTACTAGTATTTGGTGTTTATTGAGCCACTGGTGAAATTTCAAATTTTCTGAAATTTTTTCCGAAACTAATTATTTTAATATTATTTTAAGCCGTCACTAATACATTTAATTAGGGAAAATTACAAATTGGAATGGGTTGAAACAAATTTTGTGCATCATAACACATTAAATAAAATTTTAACATGTTGTTTTTGAAATGAAATGAAGCTGTCAAACGGTTTTAGAAAATATCGAAGAAAAAGGCTTAATTAGTGAATTTAGTGTAAAGGGAAATTGGGGTATAGTATTTATCTTTTTTTTCCTCACCCACACTCCCCACACTCCCTCTCCACCCCCCTAGGCTGCTGGCCGAGCCCCCCCTTGGCAGCCCCAAAACCTTGTCCACTCATTTCACAAAAGAAAAGAATTAAAAAGGAAATGAAAGTATAAGAAAAGGAGGTATGGGTTTGGGTTGACATGGACTTTTCTTTACTTGGTTTTTCCCCTCACCACACCCTCTCTCTCCTCTCCCCTTGGCTCAGCAGCAGGTCCCTCAACAGCAGCCCCCTTTTCACCCCCATGTTCCCCCAATCAGAGCAAGGCTCTGTTTGAATTTTGAAAATTCAAAATTTTGAAGCAACGCTTCAGATCCCGTGCGCTGCGCGCAATTTGCCACGTGTCAGAAGTTGACTCGGCAGCACAACGCCCAAGGCAGTGCGTTCAATCAGAGCAAGGCTCTTTAAAAAGCAAAAGCAACGATCAACTGCGCAAGCGCACCGCTGTGCGACACGTGCTTGCGCAGTTGCGCAAACGCTGATGCGCAAGTGCACCACAGCGCGCCACGTGTCTGCGCAGTTGCGCAAGCGCACCGCTGCGCGACACGTATTTGCGCAGTTGCGCAAACACTGTTGCGCAAGTGCACCACAGCGCGCCACGTGTCTGCGCAGTTGCGCAGGCACAACTGCGCAAGCGTACTGCTGCGCGACACGTGTCTGCGCAGTTGCGCAAACCTTGTTGCGCAAGTGCACTGCAGCGTGACACGTGTCTGCGCAGTTGCGCATGCACAACTGCGCAAACGCACCTCTGCGCGACACGTGTCTGCGCAGTTGCGCAAACACTGTTGCGCAAGTACACCGCTGCGCGACTCGTGTCTGCGCAGTTGCGCAGGCACAGCTGCGCAAGCGCCTTGCTGCGCGACACGTGTCACGCGTTGGTGAGTTGCGCAACAACAGAATGAAGATTTAAGGAAATCTTTTCTGTTCTTGTTAAAACAAGAAGATTTCTTCTGTAAAACAGGGGCCTTTGAATCAAAGATCCAACGGTGGGGAAAATTCCCCGAATCACTCAGAAAAGATCTTTTTAACAAATTTAACTGATCTTTGAGCACTATAAAAAGGACCCCAGACCCCATTTCAAAGATATAGACAATTGGATAAAAAAAAAAGAGGAGAACTCTTGAGAATTTCTGGAGAACACAAAAAAGAAGGTAAAAACCTTTGAGATAAGAGAAAATTCTCTTAAAGAATAGATCATTGATCTAGAAAACAAGATCAGTGATCTTTAATAGAAAAATAAATAAATAAAAATAATAAAAATAATGCCTTGCACTTGCTATGAACCTTTGGTTCTCTGAAACAGAAAGAAAGAAAAGATTTCTTTCTTTTCTTTGATCTAAATTTAGATCAAGAAATTAAAAAGTGCTCTGCACCTCTTTTCCTGAATCTAAAAGATTCTTGGTGCTTTGCACAAATGCAATACATTATTTGAAGGGCTAGGCCCAAATCAGAAAGACCTAGCAGGTCAAAATAGATTGCAAAGCAATAAAAGGGCTGGGCCCCAAATAAAATTGATGCTCTGCATCTGTTTTGGGCAAAGCCCAAATAAAAGCAAAAGAAATGCAAAAGCAATGGACTTAGCCCAATCGTGGCCATAAGTCCTTAAATTAAATTGACCGAGCAAAATGGCTCACCTAAATCGATTTACATCCGGTTCGAGGGTACATCTCCGAACTCCTTTGACATCCATCGTTGTAATTCCTCAACGACGTCAAAGAGGTGACGGGTCCCAACGACCACACACCCACATGGACTGCGGGGTCCTTAAACTCGTGGACCGAAACGTCGTCCCTAAACTAATATCGGACCGAGACGTCCCTAAACTAATATCGGACCGAGACGTCCTTAAACTAATATTGGATCGGACCGAGACGTCCCTAAACTAATATCGGACCGAGACGTCCTTAAACTAATATCGGACCGAGACGTCCTTAAACTAATATCGGACCACCACGTCCCTAAACTGGAAAACGGACCACTACGTCCCTAAAATGGAACAATAGAGCCTCCAAACGCTCTTTTGCCGGACCTAAACGGTCCCGTTTAAGTTGATCTTAGCCCCAAACACGGCTAATGTATCCTTAAACATTCAAATGGATTATAAAACTCCCAATTAACTCTGGTTCGAGGGTACATCTCCGAGCTCCTCTGATACATGTCGTTGTAATCCTTCAACGACGCCAGAGAGGTGACGAGTCCCGATGGCCATACATTGAATTAATCACTACGTTAAGTGGATCTTAGTCTAAAACAGGACTAACATATCCTTAACGAACGTTTAAGTTGATCTTAGCTGCAACGCGACTAATGCATCCTTAAACTAAAAACACCAAACCCAAATCTAAGTAAATACGGATTTGGACTAATCCACGTCCTACGGGCGACGGCATTACTCAGTCTCCGTATACAATCCACGGGCAACCACAAACAAAACAAACACACACGACATGAACTGAAATTCTGGAGAAGGAGAAAGTTGTTACCGTGACGCGGTAGCGTAATTAACTGCAGGGGCTTGCGCCTGCAGGGAAGAGCGTCCCCACAATCAAAAACCCCTCACCCTGAGGGGGAATCTGACGAAGTCTGCTACATCGGCCGCATCCGTCTAAACCTCCGATACACGGTGCCATAAATCAACTTGGCATCTTCGGAGAGGTAGGCGGATAAAACCAATTAGCATCTGCCCCGAATCTCAGGCAAGACGCAAAGTCTGCGCCGTCTTTCGGAGGGGAACAGATTCTGGCACGCCCGGTGGGACCTCTTCCTCTTTCCACTCCACACTTCGTGTGTCGTCTTCGCGAACCAATCGCGGTTTGTTAAATGGTTGTCTTCGGATTTCAAGGTGCTAAGATTTGGTCTTTTGTCTGGCACAGAACTCAAGATTCAATGGCCTTCAACTGCACCAACTGCTCGAAATGCCACTGCAATGGACGCTCCACTTCACCAGGAGGTGTGACATATGGGCCCCAAGCGGCTTCCTTCCTTACTCTGTCGGTAGACCAGGTGACCCAGGCCACCACCGGCCTGTTTTTCGGGACCATGGTCCCACCTACAAACTTCTCTATGCCGTTATCCGCACAGAAAGCGAACAAGAAGTCGGTGTTCGACCGGCTCACTGCTACCACGACCCCTGTCAACGGGTCGCCCGCTACTAAACCGACAGCCTCCGTTTTCACCAGGCTAGGTCAGAACTATAAAGTGGCCGTCCCAAAGAGGGCAACGGCCGCTGCTTTGGAAGTCGTTAAAGCGGCTTCTCCCATCAGAGAGTCTGTCTTCACAAGATTGACGGTTCCCACTCCTCCCCCAGCTGGTCAAAAGGCATCAGTCTTCGATAGGCTGACATCGGCAGTTACCCCACACTCGAACATGGGGCAACAAGAAACCATCTCGATTTCCGAGCCAGTCCCAACGGCTCGTCGTGCGCGACGTCGCCATTGGCAACGAGTAAGGAAAGCAGGGGGCAACTCCCCCTCAGGGCTAACCCCACCTGCTCCAGTGGTGGAGGTCAACGCTGCTGTTCCAATTGGGACAGCTTTGAATTGCTGAGGAAGGTGAGAAAGAACTCTCCAATTGCTACGTTGAAAAGATCTCCTCCGCTTATGGAGAAAGCTCCGGAGACAAAGCAGGAACAGCCCCCTCAACGGCTGTCGTCAAAAATTTATAAAGTTCGGCAGAGGGTTCAAGACTCCGTGATTGACCCAGACCACTTTCGTCGCCAGAAAAAGGCAAAGGTGGAAAAGGACAAAAACCGCCCCATTAAACAGCAGGGGGCAACAAATGCTAGGATGCCCACTCCAACGGCTCCTTTGACCTCGATGGCCCACAAAAGAAAAAGGCCAGAGAAAGCTCCCGTGACACTGACAAAGTTTAAAAGCGGTGAACCTAAACGCCCCAAGTCAGGGGGCATAACAGTTCATACGGTTTATATGGCTTCTGGAAAGGAAGAAAGTCGTACTTCTACGGGTCACCGACCGCTTACCCGATCAGTGACCAAGGCTCAGGAGCAGCAACAAAAGCTCCAGGAGATGATGACTACAATGGCTGCACTCACGGAGCCAAAAGAGAACCCTGAGACATCCTTAGATGAACGCCAAGAGGAAGAGACCGACGCCGAGTTCCTCCGCCGAGTACTGGAAAAGAGAGACAAAGAGGCTGCTGAACAAGCAGCTAATATACAGCGTATGGGCCTCCTCTTCCAGGACATGATAGGGATGATAATACAACAAGATCCCCCGACTGAAGAACCCCCGATTGTCCTTGGGGATGATAGGGGAGAGACATCAAACCCTCAGCCCGTTCTATCAACGGCTAAAGAGGATACAATCTCTAAAACTGATCTGGACGAATATATAGCCCAGCAAATAAAGGTTCATCACGTGGCCGAAGCAGCCGGCCACGTCGTAAAAACGGGGCGACCGTATCCAGGCTGGTATGACCAAATCAAATACCCGCCGGGTTACACAATTCCCAAGTTTCATGTTTATAAAGGGACCGGCAATCCCCATCAACATGTTGCCCAGTTCAGGGCGCTTTGCGGTAACACCGGCGGCGACGACAAGCTTCTGCTTCGCCAGTTTGTTGGAAGCCTATCAGATACGGCGTTCGAATGGTATTCTGAGCTCCCCAACGACTCTATTAAAACCTTTGCGGAGATGGAGCTGCTCTTCACCCAACGTTTTGCAAGTGCCAGTGAGCGTACCCCGATGACGGCACTGATTAATGCCAGGGTAAAACCCGGCGAGACATGGGTTCAGTACGCTATACGGTGGCGTAATCTATGGTCGAAGTGCGAACAGCGCATAGAAGAAGCTCCAGTGGTGGGAATGTTTGTTGGAACCCTTGATCCACAAGCAACCATCTCGCAGTTCATGATGTTCTTCAAGCCGACTACTTTCCAGGCTTTGATCGACAAACTAGCGCAGATGGGCCATAAACCCCCTCTCCCGAAGCCGGACCCCCGAAACGACAAGGGAAAGGGAAAAGCGGTCATTGTCGCTAATGCCCAACAACAACCGAGCGACTCGAAGCCGGTTGCTCGTCCAAACAATACGCGCCCATACGTACCCCTTGAGGACAGGATGGGACGTGCTTACTCCTTCCCCCGTGATAAAACGAGGAGGCTATTCGAGCTGGCATTGCGCAACAGACTCATAAATCTGCCAGATCCAAAACGCCCGTTGCAACCGAATGACGTCAACGAGCCCAACTACTGCCCTTACCATCGAGTGCTAGGCCATCCCATCGAGGATTGCTACGTTTTCAAGAATTGGCTTGAGAATCAGTACCACCAGGGAAAATTTGCGCTGTCCGACAAATGGAAGGTGAATCCCCCGCAGCCCCACACCTCTAAAGGGACGAATACGCCGGGGGCAACATGCTCCGTCATTGAAGAAGCTCCTTGGGAGGTTGTATTATCAGCCAAAACGAGGAGAATGCTAAATGATCTTCAGACCTGTCCAGCGGTCAAGTGGAAGAACCCCTTGGAACCGCAGGTTATTGAGGGGATGTTGAAGCCACGTCCGACTCCGAGGACCGATGGTGGTAGTTCAAGCGTTCATAGTCAGCCGTCAAAATCTTCGAAAAAGAAGAAGAAGAAATCTAAGAAGCCCGTGAAGCCTGGCGACAAGCGCACAGACTTACAAAAGCAAATCGACGCACTGGATGAATACAACCAAAAGGCGCGGACTCCCATTACGCTCCAAGATTTCCTTGATCACGTCTTTCAAAAAGAAGATGGGGGAGAAAGTTCATCGGATGAATCCGAGGAATATGTGGCGAGCTGTCATATGATCTCCCATTCGACCACAACGATGAAGGGATTTCTGGCAGTAAAGCGCTGGGGGCAAATACTGAGTCAAGGGTTCCGGAGTTATCAATCGAAATGATTGACGCGTTTCTTAGTGAAGCTCGATTGAAAAGTAAAGTTGATCGAGAACGCAAGACGGCTATATTCGAAAGGGCCAAGCGCCAGCGACTTGAGGAAAGAGCTGAGATGATCCCGCTAGAGCAAAATGCCTCCACCGCTGACAAAAGCCAATTCAAGATAAAAAAGAGGTTTGCTAAGGCCATATCGATGGGCATGAAGCTACCATCCTCTGAAGGAAAAATGACTGGTGTGGTAGAAATGCACCCGTCTTATTGCTTATATCATCAGAAGCTCTCGCATCCCACTCAAGAGTGCAAGGCTTTCGATAGATGGTGGCAAGGATACGTCGCTAATCAACAACGCTTTAAAGGGGAAAAGCGTAAAATTCGTCGGGAGCAAAGAAACACGACCAAAGAGCTTGAAAGAACTGCCAGCAATTGTCACATGGTTAACACTGCCGGGTCACAAGTGCCTACATTTGGGAGCGATTCCGATGAGGAGTTAGAGCTTGGCCCCCTCTTCAAAGAATCCACTTCGGGAAAAGAAGAAGAACCGAAGGCTTGCGAAAATATACAGCTACGCAATCGAACATTACCCGAAAAGAATCTCGGACCCTTAAACAAGAAAGACAAAGGGAAAGAGAAGGTCTCTGAAGACATCGCTTTGGATGACCAAGTTGCGGAAGAGTTAACCGCCAAGAACCCGCCAAAGAGGAATAAAGTGGATTACAATGTCTTGGCGCATCTGAGAAAGCTACCCTCACAACTCAGCATTCTCGATGCCCTATTACTATCAAAAGAGGCGAGGGATTCTTTGATTAAGGCCCTACAAGATCCGGACCAATTCCAAGCTTTCCTGGCCGAACAAAAGATGAAGGATGAATTGGAAGAGGTGCATACAGCCGACGTTGCTTTCGGCGATGAAGACCTTCTCCTCGGGATGTGCGAACACAATCGTCCCCTTTATGTCTCAGGATACTGCCATGACATAAAGATAGGTAAAATCTTGGTCGATAACGGATCGTCTGTCAATTTACTCAATATGCAAGTGTTAAAGGAGATTTGCATGAGTGTCCAACACCTCGCCCGAGACAAAATCACTATCTCCGGTTTCGACTCCCAATCCTCAAAGACTCTTGGATCTGTGATATTGACGCTGCGCTTCAGGTTGCTCGTCACAGACATCAAATTCCATGTTATAGACGCCAAGACGTGCTACAATGCTCTGCTCGGCCGACCATGGCTACACGAGTACAATATCATCCCTTCTACACAGCATCAGTGCATGAAGTATTCTAGGGATGGACTCGAGTACACAGTGGCGGGAGAGTTGAATCCGTTTTCCGTAAACGAAGTTCGCAAGTATGAAGATGCCAAATACTTCTTACCGAGTTTCGAAGACACGGAAAGGTGTCACAAACCGGAGAACAAAACTAACGCCACCATCCCTGTCTTCGGCAGTGACACCGAGGTAGAGGAGGATATAATTTATTCAGGTCCATCCCAATCCACTAGGCCAGGACCATCCGTTCCTTCATTGATCTTCGGTAGTGATTCAGAGGATGAAGTTCATGCTGTATTCCCTGCTCGGCCTTCAATACAGGTTTCCGCTGATGAAGAGCGAAGTCTGCAGATAACCATGGTGCCACTTGAACATTACAAAGAACTGGATGCACTCGACACCAACAGCGTAGAAGAATTGCAGACATTCTATATCCCTCCCGGACGAAAAGGAGAGAAGGCAATCCTATTCTACCGTTCTGAAGAAAACAAGGTGGAAAAAGAAATTTGGCATGGTGCGGATCCAACGCTGGACAGACTCCATCCCATCCGTCTACCCCGATATTATACGGAAGGCTTGAGGAGACTGTTGAAGCGCCAGGGAATACCTTTCGAACAAACCGTTAGAAAGGCCAAATTCTATGACAAGGTCTGGAACGTTCCCGGGACTCAATGCAAACTGCCTAACGGGAGAATAGAAACAAAAGGGCTTGGGTACATCCGGTTAAAGAAACGGGAGCTAGTAAACAGCTGTTATGTTATGTATGACTTCGATGAAGAGGCGGACGCTCAATGGGAGGACGCTAATCCTGAGCCAGCAAAAGTTCCTGATGCAAAACCGCCCAGTCCATCATTTGAAGACCAGATGGGCAAACTTATAAGGAATGCGGGTCAAAAAGCCCGAGATGATCACAATCGTGAAATGGCAATCTATGAGAAAGCCAAGACACAGCGCCTCCTTCAACAGGCGGTGAAGGATGAAAATGCCGCTCCTTGTTAACCTGCTACAAAAAAGGTTCGACGCGAAAGCAAAAACAAGTCGAAAGGCAAGAAAGGCGCTCAACAACCACAAAGCAGAGCTAGGAAGCCACGCATCCGAGAGTCGAGCGTTATTGACCTAGCCCTCATGAAGAAAATGGGTCGAGCATACTCATTTCCTCGGAGCAAAACAAGGAAAATACTTGATCTTGCTCTAAAACATCAAATGCTTACACTGCCAGAGTCTAAACAACTTGAGCAAGCGGGCGAAGTCTCCAACCCAAATTATTGCTCTTACCATCGAGTAGTAGGGCATCCGCTTGAAGATTGCTTCACCTTTAAGAATTGGGTTGAGGACCAATATCAGCTTGGCAAATTCGCGTTGTCTGACAACTGGAGGGTAGCGCCGCCGCAAAAGCACGAACCCGAAAACACAAGGATAGAACCAACTCCGCATTGGGATTGGTAGAAAATTCGCACTTGCCACGTGGTAACAATATTAAAAGAAGAGTCCGAGGACATGAACAGCCTTCCTTGGTGCTTTGAAAACAGCAGCGATGAGGTAATCTCAGAATTTCCCCCAGCTCCGAAAGAACTGGAGGATGGAATCCATACCACTGCAGATAATCTCAAGAAAATTGAGTTGGGGACGGTAAATGATCCGCGACCGACATTCGTCAGCGAGCTGCTGTCTGAAGAGAGGGTGGCTGCGTTAAAAGACGTCCTTGTGCAGCATAAAGATTGCTTCGCATGGAACTATTCCGAGATGCCAGGACTAGATCCAGAAGTCGCTGTACATAGACTAGCAATATCCCCAAACGTCAAACCAGTCAAACAGGCGCCGAGAAGAATGCGACTCGAGCTTGAGATGAGCATAAATACCAAAGTCAAAAAGTTAATCGACTCTGGCTTCATTCAAGAAGTTCAGTACCCTGAATGGATCGCCAACATTGTCCCAGTGATGAAGGAAAATGGGACAGTGCGCGTATGCGTAGACTTCCGGGATCTTAATAAAGCTTGCCCGAAGGATGATTTCCCAGTGCCAGTCACTGAACTGATGATAGACAATACATCCACTCATGAGGTTTTCTCCTTCATGGACGGCTCGTCAGGGTATAATCAAATAAAAATGCATCCTGAAATTCAGAAACATACGGCTTTCCGGACTCCTTTAGGGATATTTTGTTATAAAGTAATGCCCTTCGGTTTGAAGAACGCCGGTGCTACTTATCAGAGGGCCATGACAAAGATCTTTGACGACCTTATACACGAAATCGTCGAATGCTATATCGACGATCTCGTGGTTAAAAGCAAGTCATACGAAGAGCATCTCGAGCATTTGAAGACCGTATTTCAACGCCTTCGGCGATACAATTTGAAGATGAATCCTTTAAAATGTGCGTTCGGGGTTTCCTCGGGCAAATTCCTAGGGTTTATCGTTCGACACCGAGGCATTGAAATAGATCCGTCTAAGATTAAAGCGATCATGGAAATGCCTCCGCCAAGGACTCTTAAATAGTTGTGATCTCTCCAGGGGAAGCTCGCATACATACGGCGATTTATAGCTAATCTTTCAGGAAAGTGCCGTCCTTACAGTCACCTGATGAAGAAGGGAACCCCATTCGTTTGGGATCACAAATGCCAAGGCGCATTGGATGAGATCAAGCAGTATCTGAAAAACCCTCCAGTGTTGGCTGCTCCAGTTAAGGGAAAGCCTCTCATTCTTTACACGACCGCCCTTGAAGGTTCTTTAGGCGCATTATGGGCATAAGAGAACGATCAAGGGAAAGAAAGAGCACTCTACTACTTAAGTCGAGTTCTGCTGGGGGCAGAAAGCAACTACTCTCCCATTGAAAAACACTGCCTAGCGTTGATCTTCGCAATAACAAAGCTTAGACATTACGCATTAGCGCACGAAGTCCATCTCATTTCAAAGGTGGACCCTCTCAAATATTTAATGTCAAAGGCCATCTTGACGGGACGACTCGCTAAATGGGCTCTGCTCTTAATGGAGTTTTCGATAACATATCGACCCCTCAAAGCAGTGAAGGGTCAGGCCATAGCCGACTTCCTTGCTGAGCACCCGATACCTGCCGATTCCCCTCTGAATTGCGATTTGCCAGACAAACATGCATTTGACGCAATCGACGGTGGTGATACCCGTTGGGAGCTTTATTTCGATGGGGCGTTTTCCATGAAAAAGCATAAACAAAATACGACAATGATCAAATCGGGAGTAGGCCTTATCTTCGTAACCCCACAAGGAGGAATAATGCGCTTCGCCTTCTCCTTGACAGAGCCGAGAACGAATAATGAAGCTGAATACGAAGCTTTGATAGCAGGCTTGGAGATTGCCATCGACATGGGAATTGAAAACCTCCTCATATATGGGGACTCCCAGCTAGTCGTCAGTCAAGTGAACGGCGATTACCAAACATGCAAACCGGAATTGATAAAATACGGTGAAAAGGTGCAACAACTGCTAACCCAAATTCCCTCCTATACTTTGGAAAGCATACCGCGCGCGGAAAACAGCAAAGCGGACGCACTGGCCAAACTTGCTAAAGAATTGGCTGACGAGAACCTCGATGACGTTAGAATCGCGATACAAAGCCCTCGAGTGCTCGCCCCAGCAGAAATACCTCCAGAATCATATAAAGAAAAGGCAGCAACTGAGCAGGCGACCCTACAAATAAAGGACCATGAGAAGACCGAAGACTGGAGAGAAGTCTTCATAGATTACTTCAAGTTCCACCGAATGCCTGAAGAAGCGTCCATAAGACATCCGCTCGTGAAACGAGCTCTGTCTTTCGCCTTCGTCAACGATACTCTATACAAGAGGTCATTCGATTCTCTGTGGCTGAGATGCCTAGGACCTGACGAAGCGAGAAGGGTCGTCCAAGAAGTTCACGACGGACTCTGCGGTTCCCACCAAGCAGGCCCTAAGATGAAGTTGAAGATAAAACGAATGGGCTACTACTGGCCCACGATGATGCAGGATTGCCTGGAATACGCGAGGCAATGTCATTCATGCCAAATTCATGGGGACTTCATCCATCAGCATCCCAATCCATTGCATCCAACAGTTGCTAGTTGGCCATTCGAAATGTGGGGAACTGACATAGTCGGCCCCATCGAACCAGCATCATCCAAGGGACATCGTTTCATCTTGGCGACGACTGATTACTTCTCCAAATGGGCAGAGGCGGTACCGTTGAGGGAAGTGAAGACGGAGAACATCCTCCATTTCTTCTAAACGCATGTCATATACCGGTTTGGAACCCCGAGAAGAATCATCTCTGATAATGGGCCAGCCTACCGAAGTCATAAAATTAGCCGCTTCGCACAGCAGCACAATATAGACTGGAGATATTCCTCAGTTTATAATCCGCGAGCTAACGGTCTAGCTGAGGCCTTCAACAAGACCTTGACGAAGATCATGAAGAAAACAGTGTCACGAAATAAGAGAGATTGGCACGAAAGATTGCAAGAGGCTCTTTGGGCGTATCGAACTACATTTAAAACGGCCACAAACACAACGCCATACGCGTTGGTATTTGGGACGGAAGCAGTACTCCCTCTCGAGATAGAATTACCCTCTATACGAGTGGCAGTCCACTACGAGCTCACAGACGAAGAAAATACTCACCTTCGGTTTGAAGAGCTTGACGCCCTTGATGAAATCCGGCTTCCAGCATAAAAAAATCTGGAAGCTTATAAAGCAAAGATTACGCGTTCATACGAAAGATTGACCCGACCGAGAACATTTCGTCAAGGCGAACTCGTGCTAGTGGTCAAAAGGCCTATGATCTCCAATCGCGCCAAGCGGGGAAAATTCGAGCCAAACTATGAAGGGCCGTACGTCATAGATAAAGTTTACCAGGGTGGGGCCTATCTACTCATGGACATGCACGGTGAAAGGCCTTTCAGGCCGATAAACGGTCGCTTCCTAAAGAAATATTACGCTTAATGAGCCACAGCCTAGGTCAATGATGGATGACGACGACTAAGTCCGCTCGCTATCTTCCTAAGCTCAAGCTTCATAAAGAATAGCCAACCTTCTCGACAATGGACCGAAATGTCCTTAAAGTAATAACAGACCGAAACGTCTTTAAACTAATACCGCAGCATCCTTAGGCTGACGAGATATAAAAAAAAACATATAAATAAAATAAAATAAACGGTATGTCCATAAGCAAAAAGGGGCACGGATGAAAACCCGAAAGGGCTCAGTGAGTAAAAACAGCAGGGCTGCCGGCGAGTGTTCGTGAAAACCCGAAAGGGCGCGACCTCGTAAAAAAAAAGAGAGAAAAAGAAAATAAGAAGAAAGAAAAACGGTATGTCCATAAGCAAAATGGGCACGGATGAAAACCCGAAAGGGCTCCGTGAGTAAAAACAGCAGGACTACCGGCGAAGGTTTGTGAAAACCCGAAAGGGCGCAACTTCGTTAAAGAACCCTTATAGAGTCCTCTCGACCTTGTAAGGAGAAACTACCTGCGTGAGATCCTTACGACTCACAAAAGAGCAACACACTTAGGGATCCCCACGATTCCTAAGGAGAAAATACACTTGCGAGATCCTCACGACTCGTAAGGAGAACTCTCTTATGGGGCCCTCACGGCTCATAGGATTTGAAAGTCTTAAGTCACAGAGACCTAAACCTGTGCTTAAGCAAACCCCCACAAACTTCCAATATTGCCCTACAAGTGGCTCAGTATTGACCCTTGTATACAATCCACAGGCGCGAATAAACATTCCCCTAACTAAGTCCCATCTGAAACTAGGGATACGTTTGCATGGTAAACAACCCTTGTAAATCCTCTCGACTTACAAGGAGAAAGCCCTCCTGTAGGATCCTTACGACTTACAGAGAAACAAACACTTAGGGATCCTCATGACTCCTAAGGAGAAAATACACCGACAAGATCCCCACGACTTGTAGGGAGAAATACCTTCACGAGACCCTTACGGCTCATGAAGTTAAAAGCCTTAGCCGACAGGACCCTAACCCTGGTCGCTAAGCCTCTTTTGTTCGACAACGACAGAGGCAAATGATGATTCGCTCCTGGTAATATCCCAGTTGTAGCGGTGCTGATGCCGAAATCGGTGTCCAATTTCAGGTTTACAGCGAAAAGCCAGTAGGCCGCACATGCATACGAAATAGCCGAAATGATAGGGCGACTTGCAATAAAAAAGCAGCAAGTAAAAATATATGCATGAAGAAATAGCCAAAATGATTGGGCAACTCGCAATAAAAAGCAACGGGTAAAAATAAAATAAAAAGCCGAAATGATTGGGCACCGCGAAAAATAGCCGAAATGATCGGGCAGTCGCGACCTTCGCGATATAAAAGCTGAAATGATAGAGCATCGCGGAAATAAAATAAAATAAAAAGAAGAAATGATAAAACTTTGGCCCTACAGTTAAGATCACATCGATCCCTGTATACAATCCAAGGGCGTAAACAAAGAATGGACCATACTTTCCCAGCGGATTCCGTCAGACGACGAACCCCAAACCTCACCGGTTCATTTTAACCGAAGAAGCCAATGACTTCAGCAAAATTCCTCGACTCACGGATACAAACACTCCTTGACGAGAGCCTTCTGATCCACGTCGACCCGCAGAGCCATCAGTGCCTCCGTAGGAATCCTCGACTTGTTTCAAACCCCAAGGAAACAAATAATCCTTGGCGCTTGGGAAACAAATAATCCCTGGAAAAATTCCTCGACTCACGGATACAAACACTCCTTGACGAGAGCCTTCTGATCTGCGTCGACCCGCAGAGCCATCAGTGCCTCCGTAGGAATCCTCGACTCGTTTCAAACCCCAAGGAAACAAATAATCCTTGGCGCTTGGGAAACAAATAATCCCTGGCAAAATCCTCGACTCACGGATACAAACACTCCTTGACGAGAGCCTTCTGATCCGCGTCGACCCGCAGACCCACCAGTGCCTCCATAGGAATCCTCGACTCGTTTCAAACCCCAAGGAAACAAATAATCCTTGGCGCTTGGGAAATAAATAATCCCTGGCAAAATTCCTCGACTTACGGATACAAACACTCCTTGACGAGAGCCTTCTGATCCGCGTCGACCCGCAGAGCCACCAGTGCCTCCGTAGGAATCCTCGACTCGTTTCAAACCCCAAGGAAACAAATAATCCTTGGCGCTTGGGAAACAAATAATCCCTGGCAAAATTCCTCGACTCACGAATACAAACACTCCTTGACGAGAGCCTTCTGATCCGCGTCGACCCGCAGAGCCACCAGTGCCTCCGTAGGAATCCTCGACTCGTTTCAAACCCCAAGGAAACAAATAATCCTTGGCGCTTGGGAAACAAATAATCCCTGGCAAAATTCCTCGACTCACGGATACAAACACTCCTTGACGAGAGCCTTCTGATCCGCGTCGACCCGCAGAGCCACCAGTGCCTCCGTAGGAATCCTCGACTCGTTTCAAACCCCAAGGAAACAAATAATCCTTGGCGCTTGGGAAACAAATAATCCCTGGCAAAATTCCTCGACTCACGTGGGAACCCTCGACTCGTTTCAAACCCCAAGGAAACAAATACTCCTTGGCGCTTGGGAAACAAATAATCCCTAGCAAACTCCTCGACTCACGGATACAAACACTCCGTGATGAGAGCTTCTTAATGTAAGTCTACGTTAGCGCCCCGGCAGTCTACAGACGCCAAATGCGGAATAAAACTTTTAAACTTGGCGCTATCGTATACTTTAACCCGGATCTGCCATTATTGCTAAACTAACAAGCTGTAAAGAGTGTAGAATGGTTATACCGAACGATCCGAGTCCTTCGTTCTTCAACCATCATCCCACGCTCTGTTGCGGCTGCTCCGATCTCGTCGATCTCCGATCTCCTCGTCGAGGTGGCACCACATGATCGGTTCTTTAAACGGGCTCCCGCCTCTGACTCGAGGCAACTCGATCGTCAAGTTTGCTAAAAGAGACGACCAAGATTGATGTAGAGAATGAGTAGATAACTTTGTCTCACTTCGTCCAAATCCGTGGACGATCGGTTAATGAAGTTGCCGTGGAAATCGGGTGATGGAATGAAATGGACTGTGAAATTCCATACACCGATAAATACTATCAAAATCTTTTCTCTCTTGAATCATGTGTGTGTATGAGAGAGAGAGAGGAGGCTATATATATATCAAAGGAGGGAGGTGAGTGTAGGAGCAAGAGAGTAACCATAAGCAAAAGCTTCTCACTCAAAAATATCCTAAGGAAAACAAAAGGTATTAATGCTAAAGCATGAATCACTTAAACACCTCATCATGCCTTTAATGAAACCATTAATGCACTAATGAGTCATATGCCTCATCATCACTTCTAGAAGCTTCTAGAATGATGACTCACTCATATCTGAAGAAAAGATAAATCCGTCTTTAACCGAATGTTAAAAGACGGCTGATAGAAAACTGGAAACTGGCAACTTCCAAAAGTGATCCTGAAACAACTTTCAGGATAACCCCGAAACTGTATAAATATACCCGCATTTGTATTACGACCGAATACAAATGCAACTGAGACAAAGATATTATACCTACTCAATATAATACTCGGTTCCGGCTTAAACCAAAGCCGACCAGTATCATCTGCCCGAAAAATAACACGTGCGTAAACGCACGTGCATTTTCCGAACCCTGCCATAAAACCATACGGCCTCTACAACGTTTCGCCCGAACTTGGGAAACTGCCTGTGGGGGACTCTAATGACTCGTCAGCACCCTGGCAGTGGGTTTAACCACAAACCGTCAGCGGCACTAGCAATGCGTAACGGCTGCCCACGGACTGACCTCAAGGGTGGCCGAGGAGCGAACTCAAGGGAGACCGATGAGCGAACTCCTCCGAAAACCCTACTGAGCCTAACAGTGACTATGTATATACAGTCCGGTCCGTTCGTCAATGAGTATCGCATATCCGCCTAGAGGGCTAGTAACGTCAGACCCCCAGAAGCAGTATAAGTCGTGTCGGAGTGAAGCCCAATACACCCTGAGATACTACTGGAGTACCTACCAGTAAATCTCCTGCCATGGCCATGGATTTGTGTAATGGCTCTCCTAGACACAGCACGACCTCGCCCCCAATACCGGGAGAGACGAATCCCCTGCCGATCCGCTCACGTGCCTCCATATGGCTCGGGACTGTACCCAAAAGCTACCTGTTTGCACGACTCCTTTGAGCCGTGGTAGGGTAGAAATCAAAGCACAGTGGGAACTCACACGAGACAAATGACGACCTCAGGTCGATGAACTAACCTGTACACATGTCACCAGGGAACTGCTATCTGACGGTAGATATAATACTAACTAGCAGATTCCCGGCGAGTCCTGTCCGGTGTACTCATAACCCAATGAGCACCTGTATACATCTTAGGTGATCCAACTGACACCAGTGGCTTGTGAGACCGGCCACCGCCCCTCGTCGGGGTCTCGACTGTACACACTAGTCTACTCCGGAGTATCGATGCCCTGTCTCGAAACTCCCACGACTAGGGACCACAATTAAGGATATGCATATAAACTACCCAACTCTCACGTATATGATCGCCATCATACTGTTGGTAGTAAAGCAAGATCCTAAGGGCTCTATCAAAGTGTAACATGCAATCAGTCACCTGAACATGTACACGACTGATAAAGGCAAACCAGATAGCATACTATCATCTCGAGTAAGACTGTGCTACCGGGATAGGTCCTCCGCAATCATTGCAATCACGTACCTGCGATCCAATAATTGACTATGAGGGCACTATCTCCAACAATCTCCCACTTGCACTCAAGGCTAATATTGCGATGTCGACTACTCACAGCCCGTGTGAAACCGAACATCCAACTCCTCTACTAATCAGTTTCACAAAGCCCGTTTGTAAAACTATTGTGTTCGAGAAATAGCCTCAGTGAGTGGATCCGCCTAGAAGTATCTTTCTATATCTCTCTTAATTTCAAGTTCGCGGAGAAAGCCATCTCCCGAATTGAGTAGTACCTGTCTTAGAATATGTCTGGATATCTGATGGGACCTTAGTTCATAAATGAACTCCAAATCCAAACTTCTTAGACTGTATCGATCACTGAACCTAATCAGTATCGGGCACCATGCCACCCACAGTATCCTCTTGGACCACCTGTCCATAATACTGTCCCTCTTCGTCAGAGGGAAAAACTATAACTCTGACAATCACTCTGTCAACCATATCACCTTTGAAGCCTGGAATGATAACCGTCTCCCGAAGGAGGCTGCCGTCATCAAATCCGTAGAACATTTACTTATGTTCTAAAACTGCTTCCTTATATTTCTCCAGGATTGGATTAATACAAACTCATTGCATCTAGTGCAAAACCAACATTTGGTGTGGTACTTGACATCTCATGATTGACTCAATTGCCTAAGCAAGTGATCTGCCAATCATGCACATCCCTCTCCCCTTTAGTCTGTAAGACACCTTTAGAGAGGGTGACTCCATCACCTGCAGGTACACCACCATGCTAGGAGTCAACTATTCCAAAAACCATTAGAATATCTGTCAAAGTACCCACATTGGGAAACTACCCAAATCCAGATCTAAAACCATAGATCTAGAAACTAAAATGTCAAATATTATATCCATATCCTGTCTGGAGAAACAACTGTGTGACGACCACAGTACAACCGATCGTAGTATAGGAATTTTACTTCCTACTCTGTGTATGTCATCCAGATACCATGACATCACACCCTACTACCTTCTTAACTGATCCATCCCCTATTCTGATTGAAGTCAAACCCATGACTGTCACATCAAAATTAGATGATCTATCTCCGCTATAACTGCTCAAGTCTATAAATAGATATAAGCATCTTGCCCACTATGCTTCCGCTGCTCCCACTGACTACGACAACCCTCCTACCGGGTCTCATATCCTGGAACAACAGTAGTGTCAAGTCTTGGTAGATAAGAACCTCCCTGTCACCGTCCTTGAGGCTACCGAAGTACCTCTCGGGTGTCTGAGGTTACCTACCATATCTGCGGAGTGGCTATTGGAATGTCAAACCTGATTGAATGAATAGGTCCTATTAAATTTTCCGTAATCGTTCGCGGTTCTGGAATCACTTCCAGTTCTACCATACTCCCACTACTGTTTTCTGAAAAAGATCCATTTTTACTAAAACTGTGGCGAGTCAAGAACAATATCACTATTGATCTTCCAAATGGTAGAATATCAACCCTCGTCATAACCAGGGTCAACCCACAAACAGCCATTACAGAACCGTGCCCTGAGTTATCCAGAGTCTGATTTTAAGCATAAGCTGGACAACTCCCCGTACCTTAATTTCTTTTAAGGTACGATCCATTCTATATCCAATACAGAAACTTTGGCACTTATTTAATTGGAACCAGATTCAATCCATGCAGCTGTCTCCAGTGCATATCAACTTAATGGAAAGAGGCTAATCAGCATTACTCAACTTAGGAATCCATCCAATTATGAGTAACCTGAAAGAGAAATACGTTTCTCAAAACCATCACTATAATCTGAATACCAATCACAAGAATCTACATCTTCGATCTCTTTGAAGAATCCCGATACTTGTGATACCTGGTTCTCTACTTTATTCTTATACCCACAACTTCTCAAAACTTAGACCTTGTATTTCTACGAAACACTCGTCTAAATACTAGAGAAGTTATAAGTAAACAGAACATAGTACGAGGACCTACCCCTTTGTCCTGATGGACACTGGACAACATACAATACTCTGTATAAGTCCGCTGAGTTAAACAACTCAAAACCTGTGCGTTGTAGGTGGAACACTGTACCCTGGCGATTTCCTCAAATATCACCAATTACAACGAATTCCGATATAATGAGGATAATCACCTAATTCCCAATATCTTACTCCCACTCATCATCTGTAAAACCATACAGATATGAGAATGAAACCTGGTAAATACATACCCTTGGAGTAAGTGTCTAATCGGGAAAAACAGTTTTTCTTTAACAATGCACTGAAACATGAAAATGTTTCGTAGGGGTATCCTGGTATTCATAGCAATGCCTCTTCCATAATCCAATTCATGACTTCAACCGTATACTTTATTGCCGTCTCTCCAAATCCCTTTATTTGTCTTTAGTCGTTACCTTCTGTACACCATCGTTAGGCTAACTGGTTTTCTTCATTCCCTACCGTTCGGCACCAGCCTATGGTTTGGAAGAAGACTATCCAGTAAGCATAATAGGTGTACCCTCCTAAACCAAGGAGTACTCGCATCTCGAGAGAAGGTGACGATAAAAGACAACTGAATAATACCTTATTATTTTTTTTAAAGGTGAAATAGGAGCGGCGATGAAGTACGCGGTTTTGGTCGTTAATGATATCAGTCGCAATTTACTTTGCCCTCTTTCTAATCCCTTTATTTTGTCTTTACATATTACCTTCTGCACACCCTACTTAGGCTAATTGGTTTTCTTCATTCCCTACCTTTCGGCACCAGCCTATGGTTTGGAAAAAGACTATCCAATAAGCATAATAGGTGTACTCTCCTAAACCAAGGAGCTCTCGCAACCTGAGAGAAGGTGATAATAAAAGACAACTGAATAAACCAATTCTATTTCTCCTGAACCTGGATCCATCCCCGAAGAAGTCCCTTCGAGTTCGTATATAACCATACGATGGATCTATCCAATGGAAGTGGATATCCGTAGTAATACGGCTGTTCTGAGAAATTCAAAGGGTAAAAGAAGGAGTGGCAATGACTTATGCAACTCAGACAATCCAAAAGCCAGTATTTTAAGAAGGTTCGGTCAACCTGGTCACTGAGTCATAGTCTAGGGTCGGTCAAAGGTCGCTGCCAAAGAGAGAGAGAGAAAAGAAACACTCTGCGTGCACTCTAACCTAGATCAGAATGGTCATCATTTTATCTAATCCGGAAACCTCCCACTGTCCTGTCAAATTCTCCTCCAAACCTAAAGAAGAATCAATCGGGATCACCCGAAGAGTAAACCAACTCATTAGTGGGAATCGGGATCCAACTCTCATCGTATGATAACGTGATGGAATGCATCCACGTTACTCATACTCCAGAAGGTATGCGCATACTAGGCAAGTTTCAGTTTCTTTAGAAACTCCCGATATGATTTTTGCCCCATGCTCTTATAACCTTGGCTTTGGTCAAAATGTCATAAGTCACATGCCAAGTTCTACCCGTCACTATCTTGTCAATTTGAACCCACCCGCACATGCCCCTGACTTTGGCCAATCGGCAGAACGACTGTCCCAAACTAACTCATCTATCTATGCAACAATTGAATACCCAGCAGCTACCAAACACTATGCCTTAACTTTGGCTAAAATACATAGCTTGAATACTACTGAATACCCAAAAGAAGTGACGGAGGGCTACGGCTGGTTTTTGGCGAAAAACCTTTAGCGTAGTGAACTTGATATCGCTGAAGGAACCTGATAGCTTTTTAAAATATAGTGGCGAAAACCTTTTGCTAAAGAGGTCACTCCCGGTAAAGGGATCTCGGCTCTTTCCTCGTGGAATGAGGTGCAGGATATTCCACTGAATACCGCTATGCAAAGCAACTTGTAATCGACTATAGTAAAGTTATTACTCTGACGCAAACTTCTGTCCAAGGGGTCAGTCCCGGTGAAGGGATATCGGCCCTTGCCCCGTCGAATGAGGTGCAGGATATTCCACTGAATACCGCTATGCATAACAAAAGGAAACGTCTTTGTAACAACACTTTTTAAATTTGTTCCAACAACTGTAAACAGGTTTGTTTTAACTTTGCATTGATCAGAATCAACGCAGTCCCATCATTTAATCACACCAGAAAAGAACGAAAATAACATGTACGTATATGCCATCCGCATTCGTCACTGGGTCCCGTCATCACTCGTTAGGTTACTTAACTAACGACAGAGCGGGGACTGGACTAGCGCGTGTGTAAATCATATACAACATCTAATAGTATATAAACCAATATACAATAATCGCTCCAGGCGTGATAGTATGCAACATTACAGAAAAGTAATAAGCATCACAGAACAATACAGATATCTGGGATCCCCGAGTTTCACAGAGCCGCTGCTGAAACCCGACGTTCCCCTGTCGTGTGGATAGCCTGTGCAACGAAACCTAGACCCCTACGGGTGCGGCAAGTTACCCGCTAAAACCTGAAGCGAGGCAGCCCCCTACAGCATAGTGAATGGACCACCCAGCACTTCACGGAATCCGGTAGCTTGAGCACCCCTCCTTGGGTCAACCTGTACCCCCTACGAGTGCGGCGAATAGTCTGCCAATTCTAGAGTGGGACCCCTCTGCCTCTCAAAGCCATGAGATGCGGACCCGTTGCTTCTCAGAACCCGGCTATCCGTGCACTCCGTCTCGGGGCAAAACCTAGTACAGTAAGGAAAAATAGTACAATAGGTACATCGACCGCAACCTGGTCGTGCCCCAAAAGAATATTATACAACAGGCAGTGACGGCAGTCCACAAGTTGGACGCTCGCCCCGCAATATCAAATGTACAAATAAACTCAAACTGTACTACCATTGCACACTGCTATCCACCACGACAAATCCGCAACATCACAGCACAACACAAAACATCAACGCGAATGTCACGTTCGCAAACCCGTCTAAAAGAACTATAGCAATCAGACGCGGTTTACCGATCAAATGACATTCCCGGTCGGAGATATAATGTAAGCACTGTAAACTAACGTGTTTAAATTTCGATCGACCAAAGACCAAATATCAAAAAGTGGGCCCCACTGCTTACTGGTGAACAATAACAAAACCTGGGCCAAAACGATATTTACCAAAAATCCCAATTCCCAACAGAGAATTCACTGTAGAAATTTGAGAGAGTCATCCCACATTCCTGCGGCGGATCCGCGGCAAAACCATGGTTTTGGCCGCGGATCCGCGCCTGAACAGTGGAATTACTGGCTCGAATTTTTACAGTATTCTTAAAAAAGCCTTCACAGATTTTTAAGATATGCAGAATAAAGTTTTGAAGCCATTTAAAATCGACAGAAACTGTTGGCTTGAAAAAATGTGATTTTTGATTTCCGGTCGGATCGATGTTTTAAACGCGTTAGCACAAGTTAGTATAGCAAAATGGTGAGGCTCTGATACCACTGTAAGTCTACGTTAGCGCCCCGGCAGTCTACAGACGCCAAATGCGGAATAAAACTTTTAAACTTGGCGCTATCGTATACTTTAACCCGGATCTGCCATTATTGCTAAACTAACAAGCTGTAAAGAGTGTAGAATGGTTATACCGAACGATCCGAGTCCTTCGTTCTTCAACCATCATCCCACGCTCCGTTGCGGCTGCTCCGATCTCGTCGATCTCCGATCTCCTCGTCGAGGTGGCACCACATGATCGGTTCTTTAAACGGGCTCCCGCCTCTGACTCGAGGCAACTCGATCGTCAAGTTTGCTAAAAGAGACGACCAAGATTGATGTAGAGAATGAGTAGATAACTTTGTCTCACTTCGTCCAAATCCGTGGACGATCGGTTAATGAAGTTGCCGTGGAAATCGGGTGATGGAATGAAATGGACTGTGAAATTCCATACACCGATAAATACTATCAAAATCTTTTCTCTCTTGAATCATGTGTGTGTATGAGAGAGAGAGAGGAGGCTATATATATATCAAAGGAGGGAGGTGAGTGTAGGAGCAAGAGAGTAACCATAAGCAAAAGCTTCTCACTCAAAAATATCCTAAGGAAAACAAAAGGTATTAATGCTAAAGCATGAATCACTTAAACACCTCATCATGCCTTTAATGAAACCATTAATGCACTAATGAGTCATATGCCTCATCATCACTTCTAGAAGCTTCTAGAATGATGACTCACTCATATCTGAAGAAAAGATAAATCCGTCTTTAACCGAATGTTAAAAGACGGCTGATAGAAAACTGGAAACTGGCAACTTCCAAAAGTGATCCTGAAACAACTTTCAGGATAACCCCGAAACTGTATAAATATACCCGCATTTGTATTACGACCGAATACAAATGCAACTGAGACAAAGATATTATACCTACTCAATATAATACTCGGTTCCGGCTTAAACCAAAGCCGACCAGTATCATCTGCCCGAAAAATAACACGTGCGTAAACGCACGTGCATTTTCCGAACCCTGCCATAAAACCATACGGCCTCTACAACGTTTCGCCCGAACTTGGGAAACTGCCTGTGGGGGACTCTAATGACTCGTCAGCACCCTGGCAGTGGGTTTAACCACAAACCGTCAGCGGCACTAGCAATGCGTAACGGCTGCCCACGGACTGACCTCAAGGGTGGCCGAGGAGCGAACTCAAGGGAGACCGATGAGCGAACTTCTCCGAAAACCCTACTGAGCCTAACAGTGACTATGTATATACAGTCCGGTCCGTTCGTCAATGAGTATCGCATATCCGCCTAGAGGGCTAGTAACGTCAGACCCCCAGAAGCAGTATAAGTCGTGTCGGAGTGAAGCCCAATACACCCTGAGATACTACTGGAGTACCTACCAGTAAATCTCCTGCCATGGCCATGGATTTGTGTAATGGCTCTCCTAGACACAGCACGACCTCGCCCCCAATACCGGGAGAGACGAATCCCCTGCCGATCCGCTCACGTGCCTCCATATGGCTCGGGACTGTACCCAAAAGCTACCTGTTTGCACGACTCCTTTGAGCCGTGGTAGGGTAGAAATCAAATCACAGTGGGAACTCACACGAGACAAATGACGACCTCAGGTCGATGAACTAACCTGTACACATGTCACCAGGGAACTGCTATCTGACGGTAGATATAATACTAACTAGCAGATTCCCGGCGAGTCCTGTCCGGTGTACTCATAACCCAATGAGCACCTGTATACATCTTAGGTGATCCAACTGACACCAGTGGCTTGTGAGACCGGCCACCGCCCCTCGTCGGGGTCTCGACTGTACACACTAGTCTACTCCGGAGTATCGATGCCCTATCTCGAAACTCCCACGACTAGGGACCACAATTAAGGATATGCATATAAACTACCCAACTCTCACGTATATGATCGCCATCATACTGTTGGTAGTAAAGCAAGATCCTAAGGGCTCTATCAAAGTGTAACATGCAATCAGTCACCTGAACATGTACACGACTGATAAAGGCAAACCAGATAGCATACTATCATCTCGAGTAAGACTGTGCTACCGGGATAGGTCCTCCGCAATCATTGCAATCACGTACCTGCAATCACGTTTTTCAGGGCATCCCTCGTCGTTTTGTCAAGCTGAGGCTCTTGCGGTAACTTCGACGAAGCTGGGACTTCGGTAACAGGCTCAGGAAGGATCCCCGCGTCAACTGATATAACCTCTGCGAAGAAACAAAAGAAGGTTAGGTTGACCATCAGAGAAGATGACAAACTTTCCTTATGAAAGGGAAAAGGGTAGGACATACCAATGCCTGCTGGGACACGCTTCTTCTCCTCCTCCTGGAAGGTCTTCAAAGAGGCAGCAATGGCCTCTTCAGTAGAAATGCCTATTGAGAACGAAGCAAATATTAGCTAAAGATAATAATAAAAATGCAGTAAAATGACAAATAAAGCGTCTGATGATTACCAGACTCAGCGAGTTTGCTTAACATCGCCTCAAGCCTCACCGATCGCTCCGAGGCTGCAATGGCGGCAGCTAAATTGGTGTCCTCAGGGTCCACCACAAAGCCCTCATTGCTGCCATACTCACATATGGCCTCGGCAGGAGAAGCCGCAGGCTTTGAGCTGAGGATCGCATCGAGGGAAAGGGCAGACTTCTTCTTTTTCTGCTGTCCACCAGCTTTAGATCCACCCGGAGTGGATTTACGCTTGGCAGCCACTTTAGGGCGGCGAGTCCCGATCTCTGCCCCTCCGCCAGATCCTGGTGATACCACATTAACCGTCTTCGTGGGAGCACGGGGCGCCGGCGGTGCATCCACCGTAGTGGGCAATGGCAATCCACGCGGGGGGCTCAACACGCGCGGTCGGTCAACTCTGGCATCTTTTATCGGGGGGATGACCTGGAACCTTGGCTGCAAGGGAGCCTTGCGATCACCGCCAGGAGGCGCAGCCCTACGGTCGACCAGCAGGCGTTCTCCATTAAGATGATTGGGCCCATAGCATGCGCATACCAGGCTACATACGGATGGATTATTTTAGGGATACAGCTAGGCTCACTGATAAAAAAATAGGAGCCTGTATTGAGCCGGGTGAAATGATGCATCGCATTCCTTACCCCCTCTGGGCCGACCGCGGGTGTTTCCAGAAAGGCTTCCAACGGGATCCCTTGATTGTAGCTCGATTGTCGGGCAAATCGATGTGGGTTATACCTCATAAAGAGAGCCGTCTCATTCTGCCTAAATACTAGGTAACCCGGCCGAATGGAGTAAAGATGGAGGATTTCCCGAGCCTTCAGTACAGAAACCCCGCCCTTAAAGTCATCACGCAGCGACACCACTGACTTAGCGGTCTCTGAGCCTATGGTTATGACCTTATCCACAAAGGAAACCTTCGCTCCGACCAGATGTGGACGAAGGAGCAACCCTCTAGACTCCCGCGGGGCTGGAACCACAATTGAAGCCCCAACCAACCGCATGACTCTCGGGAGTCTGTATTTCTCGAAGAGCGGAGGAGTCTTGTGGGCACCAAACACTCCTCGCACGTGCATCTCCATCCAAGAAATAAAATAGTGCATCGAGAAGTTGGCAGGCTGTATCCCAGGCTCACTAGCGTCCGCCGCTACGCTAAGTCCATTGTAAAGGTAAGCCAATCCGGCGATCCCTACCGATAACTGCAAACCGGCCACCATTCGATGCGCCGGGTAAAAGACAGAGGACCGCATGAGGCGTGGGTGCATGGGAAGCGCGAAGCTGCATAGCCATAGACCCAAGAACCCTATGAAAAAAGTCTCCTCGTCCATGCCAGGAACGGCGATCTCTGAGAAAGGGACACTGGCAGTGCCGGGGAGATAAAAATCCCGCTGCTCATTTTCCGATGAAGGTCGGCGGTCCAAGCCGAAACCAAAGGGGTCAGCAAGCTGAGCAAACTTCTCGCCCTGCTCTGATAGGAACTCTGGGCGGATAAAACGAGCGATGAAATCCGCGAAACTGACACCCCGGTCGCCCGATTCCAAATGGAGTTCCTCATAAATCTCCAACACCTTCACCAAGCCCGGGTGCTGATGCTGAATGGCATTTTCCGGAGTTAAGTCAAATACAACCTGCTTGGTGGCAAAGACGTACTCATCAGGACGAAGCAGCTCTTCGTAGTGCTCCCCCCTCACTGGTAGACCTGAAATCTCAACAAATTCTTCTAAAGAGATGGAGACTTCCCTATCCGCTGTCAAGAAGGTGTGGGTGGGGATATTCCATTGTTCAATAAAGGCCTTTATCCACCACGTTGGAGGAGAGGGATACTCGAAAAGTGAAACGTAGACGGCCGAATATAAACCAATCTTCGTTAGATGAGTCCTTTTCGCCAATAAGATGTACCGGGCCCATTGCAGGTATCCGGCAAGCGGTCGCGGGATCAGTCCAATATTATAAGCCTGTCCCCAAGGGCGTGCTTCACCCTGACAGATTCGCCTCCCCAAGATGTCTATCGCCGGCGGCGGCTGCACTGGGATGGCACCAATGGCAGGCTGGAGGAGATCGTCAGAATTCCAAATTTTAACCTCCACGGCATACTCCACCGGGGGCTTGTCCGCATAAGGAATCGTAACTATGGGCTCAGAGGGCGAAGCGGAGCTGAAGCTGCGGCGGCCTTGGATGATTTGGCTGTACCACCTTCCCCACAGGTGAAGTCTCTTGCACTCAGGATCGTGATCTCTAATCAAGGCGAACACCACCCGGTCCACTGGTGCATGTGGGAACCCTCCTTCTGAGCGAACAAAAGGGAAAGACAAATCTTCAGACATGTTTCCTGTAGACAAAAAAAAACATAACCGTTAGTGTTCCAATGCTTCACATTTCAAAGGCCTACATCACACTACAATGCAGTGGGTAGGGGACCAAAGGGGGACCCACAAAATCAAGATGACGACGCATCATTTGATAAGACAGTCCCATCATTGGATGAGACTGTCAGTCAATAAAAAAGACCCCCAAGAGAATATCCTCATTGGGGGGAAATCCCTAGAGACAAGGAGAAAATCTCCTCTTTTTAGAGCAAAGCTCTGTCACAGAGTGACATTTGTCAAACTCTGGTCTCAAAGGAATAAACTTCTTTAAAAAGAGCCTAGCTCTGTAGTAGTAATGAAAAATTATAACTCCTAAGAATTAAAATTTTTGGGATCTTAAAGATCCATGAAAACTTTTAGGAGTTCTCTATTTTATCTATGAGCAGGGCTCTGTTCATGGGTTAAAACCCAGGAACAAGATCTCTGTAAATTTTTGAGAGCAAGGCTCTGTGGATGAAACCCCAAAGGGGTCTTTTTTTTAGATCAAAGATCTATGAGAGCAAGGCTCTGTTGAAGAAACCCCAAAGGGGTTTTTCTTTAGATCAAAGATCTACAAGAGCAAGGCTCTGTTAATTAAAATTAATTTAAATTAATTTAAATTTCTACCTAAGAATGATTCTAAGTTCTGAACTTCAAAGTTCTTGGGAAGAAGCAAGAGCAAGGCTCTAAGAGTTTTTAAGCAAGAGCAAGGCTCTGAATCAAAGTTCTTGAAAACGGTAAAATTTTTAAGGACCAAAGGTCCCATTTATAGACGCCTGCGTCTCTTCACCTGACCTCTATGATCCAATGGTCGGGATCTTGCCACCGCTGCAATCACGTGCGCGCCACGTGAGCGCAACGGTGGGGGGGGCATTTGTTCCCCCAATCAGAGCAAGGATCTGTTTGAATTTTGAAAATTCAAAATTTTGAAGCAACGCTTCAGATCCCGTGCGCTGCGCGCAATTTGCCACGTGTCAGAAGTTGACTCGGCAGCACAACGCCCAAGGCAGTGCGTTCAATCAGAGCAAGGCTCTTTAAAAAGCAAAAGCAACGATCAACTGCGCAAGCGCACCGCTGCGCGACACGTGTTTGCGCAGTTGCGCAAACGCTGTTGCGCAAGTGCACCACAGCGCGCCACGTGTCTGCGCAGTTGCGCAAGCACAACTGCGCAAGCGCACCGCTGCGCGACACGTGTTTGCGCAGTTGCGCAAACGCTGTTGCGCAAGTGCACCACAGCGCGCCACGTGTCTGCGCAGTTGCGCAGGCACAACTGCGCAAGCGCACCGCTGCGCGACACGTGTCTACGCAGTTGCGCAAACCTAGTTGCGCAAGTGCACTGCAGCGTGACACGTGTCTGCGCAGTTGTGCAAGCACAACTGCGCAAACGCACCTCTGCGCGACACGTGTCTGCGCAGTTGCGCAAACACTGTTGCGCAAACGCACCGCTGCGCGACACGTGTCTGCGCAGTTGCGCAGGCACAGCTGCGCAAGCGCCTTGCTGCGCGACACGTGTCACGCGCTGGTGAGTTGCGCAACAACAGAATGAAGATTTAAGGAAATCTTTTCTGTTCTTGTTAAAACAAGAAGATTTCTTCTGTAAAACAGGGGCCTTTGGATCAAAGATCCAACGGTGGGTAAAATTCCCCGAATCACTCAGAAAAGATCTTTTTAACAAATTTAACTGATCTTTGAGCACTATAAAAAGGCCCCCAGACCCCATTTCAAAGATATAGACAATTGGATAAAAAAAAAAGATGAGAACTCTTGAGAATTTCTGGAGAACACAAAAAAGAAGGTAAAAACCTTTGAGATAAGAGAAAATTCTCTTAAAGAATAGATCATTGATCTAGAAAACAAGATCAGTGATCTTCAATAGATAAATAAATAAATAAAAATAATAAAAATAGTGCCTTCCACTTGCTATGAACCTCTGGTTCTCTGAAACAGAAAGAAAGAAAAGATTTCTTTCTTTTCTTTGATCTAAATTTAGATCAAGAAATTAAAAAGTGCTCTGCACTTCTTTTCCTGAATCTAAAAGATTCTTGGTGCTTTGCACAAATGCAATGCATTATTTGAAGGGCTAGGCCCAAATCAGAAAGACCTAGCAGGTCAAAATAGATTGCAAAGCAATAAAAGGGCTGGGCCCCAAATAAAATTGATGCTCTGCATCCCTTTTGGGCAAAGCCCAAATAAAAGCAAAAGAAATGCAAAAGCAATGGACTTAGCCCAATCGTGGCCACAAGTCCTTAAATTAAATTGACTGAGCAAAATGGCTCTCCTAAATCGATTTACGTCCGGTTCGAGGGTACATCTCCGAACTCCTTTGACATCCATCGTTGTAATTCCTCAACGACGTCAAAGAGGTGACGGGTCCCAACGACCACACACCCACATGGACTGCGGGGTCCTTAAACTCGTGGACCGAAACGTCGTCCCTAAACTAATATCGGACCGAGACGTCCCTAAACTAATATCGGACCGAGACGTCCTTAAACTAATATTGGATCGGACCGAGACGTCCCTAAACTAATATCGGACCGAGACGTCCTTAAACTAATATCGGACCACCACGTCCCTAAACTGAAAAACGGACCACTACGTCCCTAAACTGGAACAATAGAGCCTCCAAACGCTCTTTTGCCGGATCTAAACGGTCCCGTTTAAGTTGATCTTAGCCCCAAACACGGCTAACGTATCCTTAAACATTCAAATGGATTATAAAACTCCCAATTAACTCTGGTTCGAGGGTACATCTCCGAGCTCCTCTGATACATGTCGTTGTAATCCTTCAACGACGTCAGAGAGGTGACGAGTCCCGATGGCCATACATTGAATTAATCACTACGTTAAGTGGATCTTAGTCTAAAACAGGACTAACGTATCCTTAACGAACGTTTAAGTTGATCTTAGCCGCAACGCGACTAATGCATCCTTAAACTAAAAACACCAAACCCAAATCTAAGTAAATACGGATTTGGACTAATCCACGTCCTACGGGCGATGGCATTACTCAGTCTCCGTATACAATCCACGGGCAACCACAAACAAAACAAACACACACGACACGAAGTGAAATTCTGGAGAAGGAGAAAGTTGTTACCGCGACGTGGTAGCGTAATTAACTGCAGGGGCTTGCGCCTGCAGGGAAGAGCGTCCCCACAATCAAAAACCCCTCACCCTGAGGGGGAATCTGACGAAGTCTGCTACATCGGCCGCATCCGTCTAAACCTCCGATACACGGTGCCATAAATCAACTTGGCATCTTCGGAGAGGTAGACGGATAAAACCAATTAGCATATGCCCCGAATCTCAGTCAAGACGCAAAGTCTGCGCCGTCTTTTGGAGGGGAACACCCCATTTTTCTCCTCTCATTCTCATCAAAAAATCCATCTTTTTGCCTCAAAATCAAGCTAAAACCTCTATATTTCTTCAATCCAACTCTTACCCATTTCTTCTTTGCCCTAGCTAACATGAATCATGGAGTAAGAGAGCAATTTGGAGGCCAAGATTTTCATGTTTGATCTCTTGAACTTTGAGGTATAATCTAAATCCTATAGTTAAATTGTTGTATTAATACTTTAAATCAAGACATAATTAGTTCGAAATATGGGTTTGATTGCAAGTTTAAGATTTCAAGAGGGAATTTTTGAATTCAAGTGAGTGTTGTATCACTTGTTTTTTTTGTAATGGGTAGTTTAACATATTAAGCTTTGGAGAATGTAAGCTAGTAGTTAGTTTACTAATTGTTGCTTCAAAATTTGTCCAATTTCATAAATTTTGCTAACTAGGTTTTAATGAAATACATATATAATTGAGATTAAAAATCTAATTAAGTTTTTCATGGTATTATTAACATTTTAAATTGTATTTTAATATTTTAGATCATGCAAATCCAAGGTAAATTGTTGTTTGTGCATTTTTTGCTATAAAATTGTTAAAATTGGGTATATTGTAAACTAGAATTTTGGGGTTAATGAAATTTAATGAGATTAAATTATGAAAATGATTTTTATGACTTATTTAAGATGTTTAATAAGTATTATGGCCATTATAATTGTTAAAACATCAAGTTTTGTACTAAAACGGTTAATTTTTGCTTGCTAGATTTCCGGAAAAATGCCTTCTAAAGTGAGTTTTGGGTTTTTGTGAATTTTAACCTATTTTATATTATAATTACTGTTCGTGAATGTGCAAATGAGTGTGTTTGGGTTTTTCTCGATGGTTTGGCGTTTGTACGCCGACGTCGAGGGTTTTTGGGTTGATATGTGAAAACAACCATAGGTTTTGACCTATGTGGGATTCGTGTGTCGTTTTGATCATGAGTCGGATTTTAATGCGATACGGTGCATTATGATATGTAGGTACCCCACATGGACTTAGAGACGACTAGCAAGCGCGTGGCGACGTCGGCACCGGCGAGCGAGGACCAGGTGAGTAGATTTATATCTACGGGGAGAAGTCAGGTGGATGGCGTATAGGACCCCCGCAGTTCGTGGTGATGTATACGAATACGTATACACACATAGTGATTATATATATTGTTTGATGTTATTGATGACATAGATGGATTTAGGGTGTGATCGGATTAGTTTAGTGTTGCGAGACCCTAGAGTAGAGGTTGCACCACATTTACACACACACACACACACCATACTTGCATACATTCTTCTTTCATATGTGCTTATATGGAGTTATATTGGTATGTGTTCAAATGGGTATAGGACCGTGTGTTCGCATACTGGATTTGAGGATAGTATTTTGGATTTGAGGTGAGTCGATAAGATTTGATTGAGACCGCGAGAACGGTGATATGACAGGATTCGTACTTGAGATACGTCCTGATATTATAGCGGATCGGGGGACGACGTTATATGTGAATAGTGCTATACATTGAATGGTTGCCATGTGATCGTGATATGAGATCATATATATTAAGATATTCATAATAGGTCGCATTTGGCGATCTATACCTCCTTATGCCGATATATGACGATGATATCGGTTTGTATGAGGCTGTAGATCAGCAGTCAGATCATGACTATATTGATGATATTAGTATCGTACTGGACGTAGATCAGTACCCAGATTATGATCTTGGATAAAGAGGATACCAGATGAATAATGTGATATTGACCCGTACCCAGATTTGGATGCCGTACGACGGATTTACGTACGAGCTATATATTGTGTTTGTGTATATACCCTAGAAGCCATTACTGTATCATACTAGTTTGTATATTACTTAATGGAAGCTTGGGATATTCACCTTGTATAGACAATCTTGCTCAAAATAGTAGTATGCTACTTGGTTTGTTTCTACTTTAATGTGTACATGTGTTTTAGTATATCACCTATACACTTTAGTGGAGCCCTTAGGATCTTTGCTTGATTACCAGCGTTGTGATGGTAGACACACTCGTGGGGGCTGGGTAATCCATAAGCACATCCTTATGCAGGTCCCTGGTCGTAGGACTATCGAGACAGGGCATCGATACTCCGGAGTAGACTAGCGTATGCGCTTCTCATCCCAGCTGGGGAGACGGTTTGTCCCACAGCCGTCAGTACGTAGTACTTGAGATAGTATGCGGGTGCTCGTTAGGTTACGAGTACACTGGACAGGACTCGTCGGGAATTGTTGGTTGGTACTATACCTATCGTCAGTTATCAGTTCCCAGGTGATATGAGTACAGCTTAGTCCGCAGACTTGACACTATCACTTCGCCTCGAGTGTGTTCCCACTGTACTTAGATTACTACCCTACCACGGCTCAAAGGAGTCGTACAAACAGGTAGTAGTTAGGTGCAGTCCCAAAGTTCTTAGAGGCAGTGACGGTTAGACAGGATTCGTCTCTCCCGGTATTGGGGGTTGATATCGCGCTATGTCTAGGAGAGCCATTACACAAAGTCCCTGCCCAGGGCAAGCACGATATACTGGTAGGTTTCCAGTGTTATCTCAGGGTGTTCTGGGCTACACTCTGACACGACTTGTACCGCTATTAGGGGACTGACGTTTACCGCCCCCTAGGCCCGCCATGCGATATTCTCAGACGAACAGACCGGACTGTACGCTGATTGTCACATTCAGGCTCAGTAGGAGTTCAGATGGGTTTCACCTCGTCCGTCTTCTTATCGGCATCTACCTGGGGGGCCGTTACGCACAGCTAGTGCCGCTTGCGGTCTGTGGTTAAACCCACTGCCAGTGTAGTGTCGAGTTTTTAGAGTCCGACATAGAGAGCTATTCGCCTTTAGGCAAAAGAATAGAGGTCGCATGGTTTTGCAATAGGGTTCGGTCACATCCGTGCACTTGTGCACGTTTAGTATCCGTCAGTTATCACTAGCGGGCTTTGTTTTAATCCAGATACTAGTGTACGTTTTGGGATTGGTTTTATCTCGTTTGTATTCGTGTTCCTCGGAACGCGGATGCGGGTGTGTATGTACAGTTGACACAGAGACAGAGGCAGAGGATTCTCATTAGGGTTGTTGACTGTTGACTTTTGCTAAACCCTAATGAGAATAAGAAATATGATTAATAATAATATTAATTAAGTATTATTGTGCTATGGTTGGGTTGAAAGGTTGACTTGTTGACTTTGTTAACCGGTTGACTAGGTTGGACTAGTTGACCATCATCATGACAATGGCTATCATTTCTTGGCATTGACCTTGGCTTGCTTGTTGGTTCACAAATTGTATTTAATGCAAGAAATGATATGGCCATTTGATTTGATAACAACCATCACATAATACTCAATTATTATTATGTGTTAGGATGATGAGAGTAAGGGTGACAAAAGTCTTGCTCAATTCTTTCATTTGCTTTCTCTCTCATGAAAGCTCTCTCATCCTCAAGCTCTCCCTCTTCCTCTTGCTCTCTCTCTAGTTCAAGGCAGAAACCTCTCATGTGTTGAGAATAATTTGCCTTGAAGATAAAAACCCAAAACACTTCTCTACTCATCCTAGTGCACAAAGTCTAGCAAGCCAAGTGTTCTAGTTTTCTCTAGTTTGAGGTTGAAGCCAAAGGTAGAAGCTTTCAGGTGGATCCATCTTCGGCACAAAGAGACGACGAGGAAAGAACCATCCGACCACCACAAGGAGTCCAAGAGAATGAGTTCAAGTTAAGGTATAACCCCTAACCGAGTAGGTAAAACTCCCAGTTAGGTTATTAGATATTTGTTTAACAAAGATCCGTATTTTGAGTCCATGTTACCACCAAAAGAAAAATCGTTTTTCATCATTTCCGCAAGCCCGAAAGAACCGGGAGAGGTAACGTGGAATTACAGTGGTATCAGAGCCTAGTTAAACACTATCTAACATGTTAGCAAAGTAACTAGAAGTTCGATCGGAGAAAAAATCACGAAACGCGCCCGAATTTCAAGTTTCTGCCGATTCTGTTTTCTGTTCAAAAATTAATTAATCTTACACTAAAAATCGGCTCAGGCTTTTTAAAACCCACACAAGAAAATTGGTCCACCGACTCGATCAAAGCGCCGCGGAAACGCGGCAGGAGCATGCTCCCGCCGCGTATCCGCGGCCGAGTTGACTCGGTCGTGGCACAATTTTCCTGCAGTGTTTTTCTGGGGCTGTATTAGGATTTTTGGAATATGTTTTTTCTGCCCAGATTTTACAGAAAGCAAAATTTGTTTTTGGGGTTTGAAAATCCGTATTTTGATCGAACTTCTAAAGACATAAGATAACGGGTTATTTCTGTGATGTGATATATGTATTGAACGTCTGCTAATCGCTATACGTCGATTAGTGGGGGTTATACATATCTGTGATCTGTAATGTTGATGGTATGTGTATATGAATTCATTGGATTGTCGCGGATGAATAGCCCGGGGGTTGTGAGATGAGAGTTTTTTTTTCTTTCAATTCATGTAATTTGTAATTGATGTAATATTATTTATATGGCCGCACAACCGGGATGCGGTTGTAGCCATCATTGTATAATTTCTTTTACTGTTTTTGCTCCTAGGATAGACCCAAGGTGGGGTGCACAAACTACCGGGTACCTCGAAGTGCCGAGTGGCCTAATCACGGTGTTGAGGGAGCTTGCTTCTCTTCGGGTACTTGGCGGGTAGTTTGCCGCACACGTAGGGGTGTAGGGTGGGGTATTGGCTATTCATCGCGACCTTGTAATCCACTCTTCGTTACAGGCTCGTACGGAATGCGGATTCCTAGTATATCCAATGTGTTCATCTGTGATCTGGAATGCCTATCATTGCATGTGACGAATGTGTATATCTATATATGATATCTATTTAGGCGTTGCTTATGTTTTGCATCCGCGCTAGTCCAGCCCCCGCTCGGCCGTTAGTTAAGTAACCTAACGGGTAATGACGGGGCCCCGTGGCGAATGCGGATGGCATATGCGTACGTCATATTTTCGTTGTTTTCTGCAATGGTAGGATTAAATGATGGGACACATTAAATTAATTCAAGAAAATAAACCAAAGTTGAGTCGTTGGAACACTTTCAAAACCACTCGGTTTCTTTTCAAAAAAAACTTTTAAACGCGGAGCTTAAGCCACTCCTTTTAAAAGCTATCTCATTCCATCGATTATATCAAGTTCACTACGTTCACGGTTTCGCCAAAACCATTCATAGCCCTCCGTCGTTTCACATGGATGGTCAATAGTATTCAAGCTATGTTTGTTGGCCAAAGTCAAGGCATAGTGATTGGTAGCTATTGGGTATTCATGTGCAGCATAGATAGATGTGTTGGTTTGGGACAGTCGTACAGCCTTGTTGGCCAAAGTCAAGGGTAGGTACGGGTGGGTTCAAATTAACCTGGAGAATGACGGGTAGAACTTGACATGTGACTTATGATTTGTTGGCCAAAGTCAAGGTCATAAGAGCATGGGGCGAAAATCCACTTCGGGAGTTTCAAAAGAACTGAAACTTGCTGGCACTGCATAACATTTGGAGTATGATGATTCTGGTAGGATTCCTTCGGTTTTGTCACGCAATGATATTTGGATCCCGATCCTACTGTGAGTATATGCTACTCCTCGGGAAATTTCTCACTTAACCATCAATGCTATGAACCAAGTAGGTGTCTAGAAAGGTGTTAGCGGGGCTACGCCCACAGAGAAAAGAGGTTATTTAATTAAGGAACTTCACGAAAGCGTTGGAAAACCTCCCTCGAAGTACCGACACTAGACTGGCTGAACGGTTAAGCAAGTATTGTACGGTGAGATTGATCCTGACTAATTCTTCCTTTTTGGTTTGAGGAGGGATTCAAGAGACAGTGGGAGCCATCCTGTTTAGACAAATTAAAAACCACTCTAAAGTTGCAAGAGCATCATGCTAAAGTGTTTCTTCTCTCTCTCCTAATTGCAGCGACCAAACATCATGACTGGACTTAAGTTACTACTAGATAAAAACATACTGACAGCGCCAAACTACAATGATTGGCTCAGGAATGTCAAAATGGCAATCACTTATGAAAAGTTAGGGAATCTCCTCACCACTAAAGCTCCCCCTGTCCCAGGTCCCAAAACCAGCATCGCGGATAGGGAAATCCGTGAGACCTCGGAAATCGATTGCGCTAAGGCCAAGTGCCTCGTGCTTGCCTCTATGGACAATGAACATCAGAGGAATCACGCGAATAGGGACCTTGAAACCATATTTCTCCATACAAAAGAACTGTATGGAGAGCAATCCCGTATCGCCAGATACGAAGTCTCGAAAAAGCTGTTTTCGACGAGATTGGCCGTCGGATCATCGGTAGCGGAACACGTGCTTAAGATGATTTGCTTCATTGAGGAGCTCGCGGACCTTGGGACCACGTTAGAGAACGAGCTCTACACGGACTTGATTCTCCAGTCCCTTCCTTCCACTTACGCCCAGTTTATCCTGAACTTCAGCTTACAAGAAAAAGAAGTTGAACTTTCAGAACTCCTCAACATGCTGAGGAGTGCAGTGGGCACCCTACAGAAAGGTAGGGAAACATTGACTTTGTTTGTAGGAGGATCTTCCTCTTCTATGTCCAAGGCGAAAGCCAAGGGAAAGAAGAAGAAAGCCCCCGCCAAACCAAGGGGCGGTGTTAGTAAAGTGGATACGAAGGGAAAGACAAAGGCAACAAAGGTAGAGGGAAAGCTTGTGAGAAAGGAGGAATGCTTTTACTGTCACAAGAGTGGACACTGGAAAAAGGATTGCAGGGCTTGGAAGGCCAGAACCCAGGATCTGAAGCAAGTTGCGGCTTCAGCTTCAGGTGTGTATGTTATTGAAAACTGTCTATCAATAAACTCTACATCCTGGGTATTGGATACCGGATCAGGATCTCATATTTGTAATTCTTTACAGGCACTGAGAAGGCGTAGGGTTTTGAAGGCAGGTGATATGACCCTGAGAGTTGCAAACAGAGCTGGCATGGATGCTGAGTCCGTGGGGGACTATCACCTGGGGTTGTCAGATGGACACGTTTTGGTTTTGCGTGATTGTTATTTTGTTCCCAATGCAACCTGTAATATCATATCTGTATCATTATTATCTAAAGAAGGTTATGAATTTGCATTTGTAAGTAATGTTGTGAACATTCACCTTAATCAAGTTTTGATTGGGTCATGTACATTAAGCAATGGTATATACGTATTAAACCAACCACAGATTTTCAATGTTCAGAATACACACAAAAGAAAGTCTCTGGAAACAAATCAGGCTTTCTTATGGCATTGTAGACTGGGTCACATCAATGAGAGAAGGTTGACGAAGTTACATACAGAAGGATATTTGATCCGTTCGAATATCAATCATATGCAACTTGTCAATTCTGTCTCAATGGATAGATGATAAAGACTCCGTTCACTGGACATCGAGTAAGAGCGAGCGAGCTCTTGGGACTCGTACACAGCGAAGTGTGCGTTCTAATGTCTACGCATGCACGAAGCGGTTATTCTTACTTCATTACTTTTACAGATGACTTTTCAACGTACGGATATGTCTTCTTAATGAAACATAAATCCGAAGCCTTTGGAAAATTCCAGGAATATAAGAATGAAGTAGAAAACAAACAGGCAAAAGTATCAAGACACTGAGATCTTATCGAGGTAGTGAATACTTAAGTGCCGAGTTCCTGGATTACTTAAAAGAGAATGGAATTCTCTCTCAGCTTACTCCTCCATACACTCCGCAACATAACGGTGTATTGGAGAGACGGAACCGGACCCTATTGGATATGGTACATTCCATGATGAGTAACGCTGAGTTACCGCGATCATTCAGGGGATATGCACTAGAATCGGCTGCATACCTTTTGAACCGAGTTCAAACTAAGACTGTGCCTACCACACCATATCAGATGTGGTGTGGGAAGAAACCCTATCTTAAGCACATTAAGACATGGGGATGTCCAGCTTTTGTCAAAAAGCAGCATGCAGACAAACTCGAGGCACGCTCAATACAGTGCAAGTTTGTGGGATATCCAAAGAATTCCAAGGGATATTTCTTCTATTAAGAAGAGGAACAAAAGGTTTTAGTTTCTCGTCATGCCCACTTCTTGGAAACTGAGTTTTTGGAAAATCAGATAAGTGGGAGCGCAATAGAACTGGAAGAAATTCCAGAACCACGAGCTATTACTGAAAGCTTAGTAGAACCAGAGGGTTCGAAAGATCAGGACATTCCTGTGCCGCTCCGCAGGAGTAGTAGGCAGTCTCATCCGCCCGAGAGATACTACGGTTTTCTCATAGACGGGGATAGTGATGAGACGACTAGCTTCCAGCAAGCCATTCAGAGCGTCGACTCGGTAAAATGGATGGATGCAATGCGGACCGAAATGGAGTCCATGTACACCAACAAAGTATGGACGTTGGACGTTGCTCCAGATGGGGTAAAACCTGTAGGATGGAAGTGGATCTTCAAATAGAAGATTGGTGTAGATGGACAGGTTGAGACCTATAAAGCTAGACTTGTTGCAAAGGGTTTTCGTCAAAGTCCTGGTTTGGACTATGACGAAACCTTTTCTCCAGTGGCTATGCTGAAATCCATTCGGATCCTTCTTGCCATTGCTGCCTTCCACGATTATGAGATTTGGCAGATGGACGTAAAGACCGCTTTTCTCAATAGAAATTTAGAGGAGTTTGTCTATATGGACCAGCCAGAGGGTTTCATTCAGAGTGGGAGCAGCGGAAAGGTGTGCAAGTTGATAAGTCCGTCTATGGACTAAAGAAGGCATCGCGGAGTTGGAACATCTGTTTTGATGAGACGGTCAAAGAATTTGGCTTTATCAAAAATCCAGATGAACCATGCATCTATAGTAGATTTGAAGCAAGAACTGTCGTATTCCTCGTATTGTACGTCGATGACATTCTTTTGGTAGGAAATGACATTCGTATGCTACAATCTGTCAAGGGATTCTTGTCACACAGGTTCTCCATGAAAGACCTGGGTGATGCCTCTTACATTCTGGGGATCCGGATCTATCGTGACAGATCCAAGAGGATATTAGGACTATCACAGTCCAGGTACATCGACACTATACTGAGAAGATTCAGTATGGAAGATTCCAGGTGCGGTAATCTACCGGCTTGTCACGGGATCACCCTCTCCAAGGAGATGTCTCCCAAGACTGATTTGGAAAGGGATCGCATGTCTATTATACCCTACGCTTCTACGTGTTAGTGTATATGCCCTAGAGGCCATTACTGTATCATACTGGTTTGTATATTACTTAATAGAAGCTTGGGATATTCACCTTGTATATACAATCTTGCTTAAAATAGTAGTATGCTACTTGGTTTGTTTCTACTTCAATGTGTACATGTGTTTATTTTAGTATATCACCTATACACATTAGTGCAGCCCTTAGGATCTTTGCTTGATTACCAGCGTTGTGATGGCAGTCACACTAGTGGGGGCTGGGTAATCTATAAGCACATCCTTACGCAGGTCCCTAGTCGCAGGACTATCGAGACAGGGCATCGATACTCCGGAGTAGACTAGCGCATTCGCTTCTCATCCCAGTGTGGGAGACGGTCTATCCCACAGCCGTCAGTACGTCGTACTTGAAATAGTATGCGGGTGCTCGTTAGGTTACGAGTACACTGGGCAGGACTCGTCGGGAACTGACTAGTTGGTATTATACCTATCGTCAGTTATCAGTTCCCAGGTGACATGAGTACAGCTTAGTCCGCTGACTTGACACTGGCACTTCGCCTCAAGTGTGTTCCCACTGTACTTTGATTACTACCTGACCACGGCTCAGAGGAGTCGTGCAAACAGGTAGTAGTTGGGTGCAGTCCCGAAGCACTTGGAGGCAGTGACGGTTAGACAGGATTAGTCTCTCCCAGTATTGGGGGTTGACATCGCGCTGTGTCTAGGAGAGCCATTACACGAGTAGTCCCTGGCCAGGGCAAGCGAGATATACTGGTAGGCGTCCAGTGTTATCTCAGGGTGTTTTGGGCTTCACTCCGACACGACTTGTACCGCTATTAGGGGACTGACGTTTACCGCCCCCTAGGCCCTCCATGCGATGTATCAGACGAACAGACCGAACTGTACGGAGACTGTCACATTCAGACTCAGTAGGAGTTCAGATGGGGTTCACCTCGTCAGTCTTCTTATCGGCATCTACCTGGGGATCGTTACGCACAGCTAGTGCCGCTTGCGGTCTGTGGCTAAACCCACAGCCAGCGTAGTGTCGAGTCTTTAGAGTCCCACACAGAGGGCTATTCACCTTTGGGCAAAACAGAGTAGAGGTCGCATGGTTTTGCGACAAGGTTCGTTCTCATCCTCGCACTTGTGAACGTTTGGAGTCTGGACGGATATTACTAGCGGGCTCTGGTTTGAGCCAGATACTAGTATATGTTTTGGGGTTAGTTTTATCTCATTGTATTCATGTTCCTCCGAACAAGAATGCGGGTGTGTATGCACAGTTGATTGAAGCGGAGGAAGAGGATTTTCATTAGGGTTTCGGAACGGGTGTGTATGCACAGTTGACAGTCGTCTTTTTCAAAACCCTAATGAATTTATGATATGTCAATTAATAATATTAATTAAATGAAATTGTGTCATGGTTGGGTTTGTTGACTTGTTGACCAAGGTTGACTTGTTGACCATGGTTGAAACTTTGACTATCATCATTACATATCAAAGATGCTCTTTGATCCTAGCAAAACCATTTAATGTGTGTAATGATAATTGTCATTCCAAACCATCCATCAACTATTTCATTTAGATTATTATTATTAATTTGATAATTCATTTCATATTTTGTCATGGTTGTAAAAAAAGAGATTCATTCTATCATAACACTTCTCTCTCCTCTCTTCTTCTTCCTCCTCCTCTAGTTCAAGGAGACTCACTCTCATGTGTTGAGAAACCCCCTCCTTGAGATAAAAACACCCCAAAACCACTCTCTACTCACTCTAGGGTTAGAGGTCTAGCAAGCCAAAGACCCTAGTTCTCTCAAAGTTCGAGAAATGAGCCCGAAGGTTGAACCCTCAGGTGGATCCATCTTTGACGGAAGAAGGCGACGAGGAAAGCACCATCCAAGCTCTACAAAGGTTTCAAGAAGAAGGAGTTCAAGTTAGGTATAACATCTTTTCGAGTAGCTAACTCTCTTTAGCTTGGTAGCTAGTTTAGTTTAGAAAAGATCCCGACTTTTGTTAGTCCAGGTTGCCTAATGCGCTAAAAATTTGTTTTTTATACCGTTTCCGCCTCCCCGCAAGAACCGGGGTTGGCAACGTGGACTTACGGTGGTATCAGAGCCTAACTAAACTTAAACTAGCTAGGTAGTAAAGTGTATAGAAGTTCGATCGGAAAAATCGCAAAAACCTAAACATCAAAACCCTAACTTTATGTTGAAATTTTTTGTTCTCTAAAGATAAAAAGTTTTACTCCAAAAATCGGCTCAGGGTTTTGTGAAGACACCCACCAAAAACGGTCGCCTGAACCCTTCAAACCGTCGCGGTTCCGCGGCAATGGGTATACATTTGCCGCGGAACCGCCGCCATTTTGGCTTGTCTCGTGACCGGGTTTGGTTCAGTGTTCTTCTGGTAGGGTTTTGGGATTTTTAAGATGGTTTATTTGTGCCCAGGTTTTCTAGAAAAGAAATTTGTTTTTGGGGCCTATAAATCCGTATTTTTTGGATCGAACTTCACTATACTTTGACTAATCTGTTATATCTGTGATGTTTGTATGTATTGAACGTCGGCTAATCGCTATATGTCGATTAGTCGGGGTTATACATATCTGTGATCTGTCTTTGATGATGGTATGTGTATATGAATGCGCTGGACTGTCGCGGGTGAATAGCTGGGGTGGATGTGAGATGAGTGTTTCTTTTTCTTTCATTCATGTAATATGTAAATTGATGTAATATTATTTGTATGGCCGCACAACCGGGTCGGGGTTGTAGCCGTCATTGTATAATTCTTTTTACTTTTTTTGCTCCTAGGATAGACCCATGGAGGGGGTGCACAAACTACCGGGTATCTCGAAGTGCCGAGTGGCCTACTCACGGCGTTGAGGGAGGTTGCTCCACTTCGGGTACTTGGCGGGTAGTTTGCCGCACCCGTAGGGGTCTTGGGTGGGGTTTGGCTATTCACCGCAACCGTGTAATCCGCTTTTCGTTGCAGGCTCGAACGGATTGCGGATTCCTAGTATATCCAATGTATTCATCTATGATCTGTAATGTCTATCATTGCTATATATTTATAACTATTTAGGCGTTGCTTATGTTTTACAACCGCGCTAGCCCAGCCCCCGCTCTGTTGTTAGTTAAGTAACCTAACGGGTGATGACGGGGCCCCGTGGCAAATGCGAATGGCATAAGCGTACGACATATTTTGGTTGTTTTCTGCAATGGTAGGATTAATTGATGGGACGCATTAAAAGAACTAATGCAAGAATATCACGCATTAAAAGAACTAATGCAAGATAATAAACCAAGTAAAAGTCGTTGGAACACTTTCGAAAAACCACTCGGTTCTTTTCAAAACTAACTTTTAAATGCGGAGCTTGAGCCACTCCTTTTTAAAAGCTATCTCGTTCCATCGATTATATCAAGTTCACTACGTTCACGGTTTCGTCAAAACCATTCGTAGCCCTCCATCATTTTAGTTAAATATTCGGTAGTATTCAAGCTATGTATTTTGACCTCACGCCAAGGCATAGTGATTGGTAGCTACCGGATATTTATCTGTTGCATAGATAGAATGCGTTGTTTTGGGATATCCGTACTGCCATTTTGGCCTACGTCAAGGGTAGGTACGGGTGGGTTCAAATCAACCGGGATAATGATGGGAAGAACTTGACATGTGACTTATGACATTTTGACCTCACGCCAAGGTCATAAGAGCATGGGGCAAAAATCCACATCGGGAGTTTCATAAGTACTGAAACTTGCTAGATTGGCATACCATTTGGAGTGCGGTGATTCTGGTAGGATTCCTTCAGTTTCGTCACGCGATGATATTTGGATCCCGATCCTACTGTGAGTATATGCTACTACTCGGGAAATTTCTCACTAGACGATCAATGTTATAAACCTAGTAGATGTCTAGAAAGGTGTTAGCGGGGCTACGCCCCCAGGGAAAAGAGGTTCTTAAATTATGGAACTTCGCGAAAGCGTTGGAAAACCTCCCTCGAAGTACCGACACTGGCCTGGCCGAACGGTTAAGCAAGTATTGTGCGGTGGGATTGATCCCGACTAATTCTTCCTTTATGGTTTGAGGAGGGATTCGAGAGACAGCGGGAGCCATCCTGTTTAGACAAACTAAAAACCATTCTAAACTTGCAAGAGCATCGTGCTGAGTGTTTCTTCTCTCTCTCCTAATTGCAGCGACCAATCGACATGACTGGACTTAAGTTACTTCTAGATAAAAACATACTGACAGGGCCAAACTACAAAGATTGGCTCAGGAATGTCAAAATGGCAATCACATACGACAAGCTTGGGTATCTTCTTACCACCAAAGCTCCCCCCGTCCCAGGTCCCACCTCCAGCGTCGCGGAAAAGGAAATCGGTAAGACTTGGGAGATTGATTGCGCGAAGGCCAAGTGCCTCGTGCTTGCCTCTATGGACAACGAACATCAGAGGAGGCACGAGAATATGGACCTGGAATCCATATTTCTTCATACAAAAGAACTGTATGGAGAGCAGTCTCGTATCGCAAGATACGAAGTGTCGAAGAAGTTATTTTCGGCAAGATTGGCCGTCAGATCATCGGTAGCGGAACACGTGCTTAAGATGATTGGTTACATTGAGGAGCTCGCGGAACTTGGGACCACGTTGGAGAGTGAGCTCTATACGGACTTGATTCTCCAGTCCCTTCCTTCCACTTACGCCCAGTTTATACTGAACTTCAACTTACAAGAAAAAGAGGTTGAACTTTCAGAACTCCTCAACATGCTGAGGAGCGCAGAGGGCACCCTACAGAAAGGTAGGGAAACATCCACTTTGTTTGTAGGAGGATCTTCTTCTTCTAGGTCCAAGGCGAAAGCCAAGGGAAAGAAGAGGAAAGCCCCCGCCAAACCAAGGGGCGGTGTTAGTAAAGTGGATACGAAGGGAAAGGCAAAGGCAACAAAGATAGCGGGGAAGCTTGTAGGTAAAGAAGAATGCTTCTATTTTCATAAGAGTGGACACTGGAAGAAAGATCGCAGGGCTTGGAAGGCCAGGACACAGGAACTGAAGCAGGTTGCGGCTTCAGCTTCAGGTGTGTATGTTATTGAAAACTGTCTTTCAATAAACTCTACTTCCTGGGTATTGGATACCAGATCAGGATCTCATATCTGTAATTCTTTGCAGGCGTTGAGAAACCGTAGGGTTTTGAAGGCAGGTGACATGACCCTCAGAGTTGCAAACGGAGCTAGCATGGATGCTAAAGCCGTGGGGGACTATCACCTGGGAATGTCAGATGGACATGTTTTGGTTTTGCGTAATTTTTTTTTTGTACCCAACGCAACTTGTAATATCATTTATGTATCTTTGGTTTCTAAAGAAGGTTATGAATTTGCGTTTGTAAGCAATGTTGTAAACATTCACCTTAATCAAGTTCTGATTGGGTCAGGTACATTGAGCAATGGTATATACGTATTAAACCAACCACAGATTTTCAATGTCCAGAATACACACAAAAGAAAGTCTCCAGATATCAATCAAGCTTTCTTATGGCATAATAGACTGGGTCACATCAATGAGAGAAGGTTGACTAAGTTACATACAGAAGGATATTTGAATCCGTTCGAATATCAATCGTATGCCACTTGTCAATCCTGTCTCAAAGGAAAGATGACAAAGACTCCGTTCACTGGACACGGAGTAAGAGCGAGCGAGCTCTTGGGACTCGTACAGAGTGACGTGTGCGGTCCAATGTCTACACATGCGCGAAGCGGTTTTTCTTACTTCATTACTTTTACGGATGATTTTTCAAGGTTCGGACATGTCTTCTTAATGAAACATAAATCCGAAGCCTTTGGAAAATTCCAGGAATATAAGAATGAAGTAGAAAGACAAACCAGCAAAAGTATCAAGATTCTAAGATCGGATCGAGGTGGTGAATACTTGAGTGCCGAGTTCCTAGACTATTTAAAAGAGAATGGAATTCTCTCTCAGCTTACTCCTCCATACACTCCGCAACATAACGGTGTATCGGAGAGACGGAACCGCACCCTATTGGATATGGTGCGGTCCATGATGAGTAACGCTGAGTTACCGCGATCATTCTGGGGATATGCGCTAGAATCAGCCGCATACCTTTTGAACCGAGTTCCCACTAAGACTGTGCCTAGCACACCATATGAATTATGGAGTGGGAAGAAGCCCTATCTTCAATATCTGAAGGTCTGGGGATGTCCAGCTTTTGTCAAAAAGCAGCATGCGGACAAACTCGAGGCACGCTCAGTACTGTGCAAGTTTGTGGGATACCCAAAGAACACCAGGGGGTATCTTTTCTACCACACAGAGGAACAAAAAGTCCTTGTTTCTCGTAATGCCCACTTTCTAGAACACCAGTTCTTGGAAAAGGAAATTAGTGGGAGCGCAGTAGAACTGGAAGAAATTCCAGAACCACAGACTATTACTGAAAGCTTAGTGGAACCAGAGGGTTCAAAAGAACAGGACATTCCTACGCCGCTCCGCAGGAGTAGTAGGAAGTCTCATCCGCCCGAGAGATACTACGGTTTTCTCATAGACGGGGATAGAGAGGATTGCATCATAGATTATGATGAGCCTACTAGCTTCCAGCAGGCCGTTCAGAGCATTGACTCGGTAAAATGGCTGGATGCAATGCGGACTGAAATGGAGTCCATGTACACCAACAAAGTATGGACGTTGGACATTGCTCCAGACGGGGTAAAACCCGTAGGATGCAAGTGGATCTTCAAAAGGAAGATTGGTGTAGATGGACAGGTTAAGACCTATAAAGCTAGACTTGTTGCAAAGGGTTTTCGTCAAAGTCCTGGTTTGGACTATGACGAAACCTTTTCTCCAGTAGCTATGCTGAAATCCATTCGGATCCTTCTTGCCATTGCTGCCTTCCACGATTATGAGATTTGGCAGATGGACGTAAAAACCGCTTTTCTAAATGGAAATTTAGAGGAGTGTGTCTATATGGACCAGCCAGAGGGTTTCATTCAGAGTGGGAGCAGCGGAAAGGTGTCCAAGTTGCTTAAGTCCATCTACGGACTAAAGCAGGCATCGCGGAGTTGGAACATCTGCTTTGATGAGACGGTCAAAGAATTTGGCTTTATGAAAAATCCAGATGAACCATGCATCTATAGTAGATTTGTAGCGAGAACTGTAGTATTCCTCGTTTTATACGTGGATGACATTCTCTTAATAGGAAATGACATTCCTATGCTACAATCTGTCAAGGGGTTCTTGTTACACAGCTTCTCCATGAAAGACCTGGGTGATGCCTCATACATCCTGGGGATCCGGATCCATCGTGATAGATCCAAGAGGATATTAGGACTTTCACAGTCCAGGTACATCGATACCATACTAAAAAGATTCAATATGGAAGATTCCAAGCGCGGTAACCTACCGGCTTGTCACGGGATCACCCTCTCTAAAGAGATGTCTCCCAAGACTGATTTGGAGAGGGATCGCATGTCTATTATACCCTACGCTTCTGCGGTAGGCTCTATAATGTATGCGATGTTGTGTACCAGACCGGATGTAGCTTATGCACTGAGTGTGGTAAGCCGGTATCCTGGGGAGAAACACTGGATAGCGGTAAAGAACATTCTCAAGTACCTGAGAAGGACTAAGGAGATGTTCTTGGTGTATGGCGGAAAAGACCTCCAGATCGAGGCCTTTGCTGACTCCAGCTTCCAGAGTGACAAGGATGATTCCAAGTCCATGTCGGGTTTTGTCTTTACCCTCAATGGAGGGGCGGTGTGTTGGAAGAGTTCCAAACAGGAAACCGTTGCAGACTCGACTATGGAAGCGGAATACATCGCTGCATCTGATGCCGCAAAAGAAGCCGTCTGGATGAGGAAGTTCTTGAAAGAACTTCAGGTGGTTCCGTCCATTGTTGATCCAATACCTCTGTATTGCGACAACAACGGGGCTATAGCTTTAGCGAAGGAACCCAGGTCCCATCAGAAATCCAGACACATCTTGAGGCGGTATCACCTGATCAGGGAGATCATGGATCGCCGGGAGATCGTGGATCGCCAGGAGATCGAGGTTCGGAGGGTTGCTTCAGAAGAAAACACTGCAGATCCATTCACCAAGGCCTTTCCCCAGACTCAGTTCGAGCGGCTGATCGAGATGATAGGTCTTCGATACGCCAGTACATGGCCTTAGTGCAAGTGGGAGATTGTTAGTGTATATGCCCTAGAGGCCATTACTGTCTCATACTGGTTTGTATATTACTTAATGGAAGCTTGGGATATTCACCTTGTATATACAATCTTGCTCAAAATAGTAGTATGCTACTTGGTTTGTTTTCTACTTAAATGTGTACATGTGTTTATTTTAGTATATCACCTATACACATTAGTGGAACCCTTAGGATCTTTGCTTGATTACCAGCGTTGTGATGACAGTCACACTAGTGGGGGCTGGGTAATCTATATGCACATCCTTACGCAGGTCCCTAGTCGCAGGACTATCGAGACAGGGCATCGATACTCCGGAGTAGACTAGCGCATGCGCTTCTCATCCCAGTGTGGGAGACGGTCTGTCCCACAGCCGTCAGTACGTCGTACTTGAGATAGTATGCGGGTGCTCGTTAGGTTACGAGTACACTGGACAGGACTCGTCGGGAACTGACCAGTTGGTATTATACCTATCGTCAGTTATCAGTTCCCAGATGACATGAGTACAGCTTAGTCCGCTGACTTGACACTGGCACTTCGCCTCGAGTGTGTTCCCACTGTACTTTGATTACTACCCTACCACGGCTCAGAGGAGTCGTGCAAACATGTGGTAGTTGGGTGCAGTCCCGAAGCACTTGGAGGCAGTGACGGTTAGACAGGATTCGTCTCTCCCAGTATTGGGGGTTGACATCACGCTGTGTCTAGGAGAGCCATTACACGAGTAGTCCCTGGCCAGGGCAAGCGAGATATACTGGTAGGCTTCCAGTGTTATCTCAGGGTGTTTTGGGCTTCACTCCGACACGACTTGTACCGCTATTAGGGGACTGACGTTTACCGTCCCCTAGGCCCGCCATGCGATGTATCAGACGAACAGATCGGACTGTATGGAGACTGTCACATTCAGACTCAGTAGGAGTTCAGATGGGGTTCACCTCGTCAGTCTTCTTATCGGCATCTACCTGGGGACCGTTACGCACAGCTAGTGCCGCTTGCGGTCTGTGGTTAAACCCACTGCCAGCGTAGTGTCGAGTCTTTAGAGTCCCACACAGAGGGCTATTCGCCTTTGGGCAAAACAGAGTAGAGGTCGCATGGTTTTGCGACAGGGTTCGTTCTCATCCGCGCACTTGTGCACGTTTGGAGTCCGGACGGATATTACTAGTGGGCTCTGGTTTGAGCCAGATACTAGTATATGTTTTGGGGTTAGTTTTATCTCATTGTATTCATGTTCCTCGAAACAAGAATGCGGGTGTGTATGCACAGTTGATTGAGGCGGAGGAAGAGGATTTTCATTAGGCTTTCGGAACGGGTGTGTATTCACAGTTGACAGTCGTCTTTTTCCAAACCCTAATGAATTTATGATATATCAATTAATAATATTAATTAAATAAAATTGTGTCATGGTTGGGTTTGTTGACTTGTTGACCAAGGTTGACTTGTTGACCATGGTTGAAACTTTGACTATCATCATTACATATCAAAGATGCTCTTTGATCCTAGCAAAACCATTTAATGTGTGTAATGATAATTGTCATTCCAAACCATCCATCAACTATTTCATTTAGATTATTATTATTAATTTGATAATTCATTTCATATTTTGTCATGGTTGTAAAAAAAGAGATTCATTCTATCATAACACTTCTCTCTCCTCTCTTCTTCTTCCTCCTCCTCTAGTTCAAGGAGACTCACTCTCATGTGTTGAGAAACCCCCTCCTTGAGATAAAAACACCCCAAAACCACTCTCTACTCACTCTAGGGTTAGAGGTCTAGCAAGCCAAAGACCCTAGTTCTCTCAAAGTTCGAGAAAGGTGCCCGAAGGTTGAACGCTCAGGTGGATCCATCTTTGACGGAAGAAGGCGACGAGGAAAGCACCATCCAAGCTCTACAAAGGTTTCAAGAAGAAGGAGTTCAAGTTAGGTATAACATCTTTTCGAGTAGCTAACTCTCTTTAGCTTGGTAGCTAGTTTAGTTTAGAAAAGATCCCGACTTTTGTTAGTCCAGGTTGCCTAATGAGCTAAAAATTTGTTTTTTATACCGTTTCCGCCTCCCCGCAAGAACCGGGGTTGGCAACGTGGACTTACACTACGGTAGGCTCTATAATGTATGCGATGTTGTGTACCAGACCAGATGTAGCTTATGCACTGAGGGTGGTACGCCGGTATCAGTCAAACCCTGGGGAGAAATACTGGATAGCGGTAAAGAACATTCTCAAGTACCTGAGGAGGACTAAGGAGATGTTCTTGGTGTATGGAGGAAAAGACCTCCAGATCGAGGCCTTTGCTGACACCAGCTTCCACAGTGACAAGGATGATTCCAAGTCCATGTCGGGTTATGTCTTTACCCTCAATGGAGGGGCGGTGTGTTGGAAGAGTTCCAAACAGGAAAACGTTGCTGACTTGACGATGGAAGCGGAATATATCGCCGCTGCAGATGCCGCAAAAGAAGCCGTCTGAATAAGGAAGTTCTTGACAGAACTTCAGGTGGTTCCGTCCATTGTGATCCAATACCTCTGTATTGCGACAACAACGGGGCTATAGCTTTAGCGAAGGAACCCAGGTCCCATCAGAAGTCCAGACACATCTTGAGGCGGTATCACCAGATCAGGGAGATCGTGGGTCGATAGGAGATCGAGGTTCGGAGAGTTTCTACGGAAGATAACACCGCTGATCCATTCACGAATGCCTTACCCCAGACTCATTTCGAGCGGCTGATCGAGATGATAGGTCTTCGATACGCCGGTACATGGCCTTAGTGCAAATGGGAGATTGTTAGTGTATATGCCCTAGAGGCCATTACTGTATCATACTAGTTTGTATATTACTTAATGGAAGCTTGGGATATTCACATTGTATAGACAATCTTGCTCAAAATAGTAGTATGCTACTTGGTTTGTTTCTACTTTAATGTGTACATGTGTTTTAGTATATCACCTATACACATTAGTGGAGCCCTTAGGATCTTTGCTTGATTACCAGCGTTGTGATTGCAGTCACACTCGTGGGGGCTGGGTAATCCACAAGCACATCCTTATACAGGTCCCTGGTCATAAGACTATCGAGATAGGGCATCGATACTCCGGAGTAGACTAGCGTATGCGCTTCTCATCCCAGCTGGGGAGATGGTATGTCCTACAGCCGTCAGTACGTCGTACTTGAGATAGTATGAGGGTGCTCGTTTGGTTATGAGTACACTGGACAGGACTCGTCGGGAACTGTTGGTTGGTACTATACCTATCGTCAGTTATCAGTTCCCAGGTGACATGAGTACAGCTTAGTCCGCTGACTTGACAATGTCATTTCGCCTCGAGTATGTTCCCACTGTACTTAGATTACTACCCTACCACGGCTCAAAGGAGTCGTGCAAAAGGTAGTAGTTGGGTGCAGTCCCGAAGCACTTGGAGGCAGTGACGGTTAGACAGGATTCGTCTCTCCCGGTATTGGGGGTTGATATCGTGCTGTGTCTAGGAGAGCCATTACACAAAGTCTATGGCCAGGGCAAGCGAGATATACTGGTAGGTTTCCAGTGTTATCTCAGGGTGTTCTGGGCTACACTCCGACAAGACTTGTACCGCTATTAGGGGACTGATGTTTACCGTGGTAGTTATATGTATGCCCTAGAGGCCATTACTGTACATTGGATGTATATAGTAGTGGATGCTGGGACATATATAGGGAGGAATTTCTTGCTCGACATGATAGTATGCTATCTGGTTACACTTTACCTTAACGTGTATACTGTTTGTCTCTCTGTTACATGTTGGTAAAGCCCTTAGGATGTGTACTTGACTACCTGGACTATGATGCGGATCATACTAGTGGGGACATGGTAGTCTATAAGTACATCCTTCAAGGTCCCTAGTCGTGGGTGTATCGAGACGGGGCATCGATATACCAGAGTAGACTAGCGTATACCTTCTCGACCCATACAGATGGGCGATGGATGATCCCATATCCATTGGTGTTTGACATCAGAGATAATATACGGGTGCTCAGTAGAGACTGGGTACACTGGACGGACTCGCCGAGAACTCCCAGATGGTATTATACCTTACGTCAGATGGCAGTTCTCAGGTGACACTGGTACAGAGTAGTCTGTTGACCCGAGATCGTCATAGAGTCTTGTGTGGTTCCCACTATGCTTTGATTTCCACCTTACCACGTCCAAGAGGGCGTGCAAAACGGTGGTTTTAGGGTACAGTCCCGAATCACATGGAGGCAATGAGCGATAGGAGGGGATTCGTCTCTCCCGGTATAGGGAGTTGATGTTGCGCTGTGTTCGATTGGCTATGACCGGAAATCCCTGGCCAGGGTTGCTGAGATTTACTGGTAAGTGTTACCAATAGTTTCTCGAACTGTTATAGACCTCATATCGACACGACTTATCGAGCTATTGGGGTCTGACGTTTACCACCCCTAGGCGAGATATGCGACATATCAGACGATCAGACCGGACTGTACGGTAAGTGTTACTGGTTGGATTCACTGGAGTGTGAGCGGGCTTGCTCGTCGATCTTCTGATCGCTCAATACCCGGGTGGCCGTTACGTTTAGCAGACCGCTTGCGGCTTGTGGGTGATTGATATGATCATCACCTGCTGCCGGCGTATTGACGAGTCTTTAGAGTCCTACACAGAGGTTTCCTGGCTCAAGCAAAACGAAATAGGAGCGCATATGAGATATGTGCGGGACCGAGAATGATACTAGTATGTGATACTGTATTCGATTCTCGCGATTTGTGACATTGATCGGTTATATGCGATATAGCCGGGTTATCGGATAAAGTGTTGATTCGATAAGTTGTTACTATAGATATTAGTCGGTTATATATATGATATGACCGGATCATTGAATCAAGTGTTGATTTAATGATTTAATGCATAATTATATATTTGATATATTACTTTGCATTAACTAGTATCGGTTCACTTTAAAAGGATTTTCTCACTTGTTTGTATCATGTTTGATGATGCAAGTTTGCTATGGTTTGTGTAAAGAATTAAACCTAGGTTAAGTAAATGGTTAGGGTTTTATTTATTCATTCTATCATTCATTTATCTTTTTATTTTTGGATAAAAGGAATGAGAAAAGAAAAACAAAAGGGTTGCTTTCAAACATGAAGCTTGTTGAAGCTTCATGAAGCTTTGACCAAGTGACCACTTTGTCTTCTTCTCCAAACCCTAACCATTCACCTAACTCTAGTTAACTCTCTACACATGACCATGGTTAGATTATGATAAGAATTCATTTTTATATTCTATTCTTATCATAACATACTTATCATATTCTTTCTTTCTTCTTCTTCAAGAAGAAAAACAAGTTTCCATCAATGGTGATTGATGAAAAAGAGTGAGAAATCCAATTCTAAAGTGAACCCACTTCCTATTTCTTCATCCTCTACCTCTTGCCAAGTAGTAGAGTGTGTTTTCTTCACAAGTTTCATGACTTGGTGAAGTGGGAGCTTGATCTAGTGATGCCTCGACGTAGATCATCTTCGGCACGAAGCCGACGACCTTGCCCGCCCATTTCTCCGATGAAGCCGACGCTTGAGCCCGGGATTTCATTTGGACAGCGGAGAGGACTTCATTACGGAGCCGTGGAGGTGGAGGACCGGATCTACAAAGGTTGTATTTCCGTTCACTTAGTTAATTTGTTAACTAGTTGCTTGATTCGCCTAAACTTCTAGCCGACGATCCGAATTATGGTTTCTCGGCACTCGTTAAATTAGAAATTGGCATGGTTGTTGCCTTGTGAGACCTCTTGAGAGTTCCTAGGAACCCTACAATGGTATCAGAGCCTAGCTAGAGCCTTAGGCGAAGTCTAGACGGAGTTTGAAGTCCGATCGACCCGAAACCCCAACCCTAAAATGCTCTCTGGACAATTTCTGAAATCTGGTCTTTTTCGAAGATAAATATATGCAGAAAAATCAGCAGGGAAATCTAAGAATTACGGTGCAAAACTTTTTCCATGAACTGTTCATTGTGCGGCGGAACCGCGGCAGAAGCATGGCTTCTGCGGCGGTTCCGCGGCCAACTAATGAGTTTAGTCAACCATTTTTGCACAGTAATTCCTCTTTTATAGTTCTGGTTTTTCTGGGAATTTTTAATTTGATTTAAGAGTTGTGTGTTCTGGGGTTGTATTGGGAGTTCGTATATTCGATCGGATTATCAAACTGTGTCTATGTGTTTTCCGGATAATTTTTGAATATGTTAAAAAAGTTCGGCCGGATATAAATACCCACCTTTTCCCTTGTCAGGAAATTTCCAAGTGTTGGATTTTTCCGTAGTTTAACGACGTTCTAAGTAGTGCAAGTAACGCGATGGACCCTCTAGAAGACAACAAACCTTAACTCGATTATGTGACCGTCTTGAACTGCCCTTTGAACCTTCGGGTTTGGGGCAGTACGGCGTGCCACATGTGAGGCGTTGGCTTGACCCTTCTACGGCTGGACCGTTGGTACTGAGACATGAAGTGAATGTCTTTGAACTTATTTCATGTGTTGAGCTGTATCGGGAAAACTTGGGTGTTTGACTGTTCGATCGGAAAGTTTAACATTTTCTATTTATCTGGAATGGGATACAACAATTGGAATTCACAAGTAGTTATGTGATAACTGAATGAATGTTATGAACATAGCGGTTTAGTCTCACTTGATCGGTTGCCACGGAATTTTGATGCGATCAAAAGTCCGTCGCAATCACGTAGCGTACGCGGATACTCGCCGAGTAAACTTAATAGACAGCCTCACTCCATAGCCCCGACCAAGTGACTGTAGGAGAACCCCATCGCCGAAAGCATCCGTTCGGGTGCTCGCGACAGCGGTGTTCCGCCTTAGTACACTTCGTCGGCGGCATCGGGGGTGCAGCCGTCTACTGAAGTTTGCGACGAGCATTCGATCAGGATGTCGGAAATCTTGTTGAATTGCCCGACTTGATATTGAAAAGAGTTTTCGATAAATGAGACTAAAATGCGGGGTTTATAATTGTTAGGCATGCGATGTCTAAGTAATTCATTTGATTAGGCATGTGATGTCTAAGGAGGTTGCGGATTCCAACTGTTGTAGTTTTACACTTTTCTTTTCTGTGACCGTAAGTGTAATATGTGATATCGTCGGTTTCGTTGCTATATGTCTGTAAGTCTACGCTAGCGCCCCGGCAGTCTACAGACGCCAAAAATGCGGAACAAAACTTTTAAACTGGCGCTATCGTATACTTTAACCCGGATCTGCCATTATTGCTAAACTAACATACTGTAAAGAGTGTAGAAAGATTGTACCGAACGATCCGAGTCCTTCGTTCTTCAACCATCATCCCACGCTCCGTTGCGGCTGCTCCGATCTCGTCGATCTCCGATATCCTCGTCGAGGTGGCACCACATGATCGATTCTTTAAACGGGCTCCCGCCTCTGACTCGAGGCAACTCGATCGTCAAGTTTGCTAAAAGAGACGACCAAGAATGATGTAGAGAATGAGTAGATGACTTTGTCTCACTTCGTCCAAGTCCGTGGACGATCGGTTAATGAAGTTGCCGTGGAAATCGGGTGATGGAATGAAATGAACTGTAAAATTCCATACACCCCGAATACTATCATAATCTTTTCTAACCGAAATGAAAACATCAAGTGAAGTGAGGAGAGAGAGGGCCGGCCATATATAGCAAGAGGGAGGTGACCGTAGGAGAGGGGGGTGACCACAAGAGAAACCTTCTCACTTTAAAAATATCTTTAAGAAAACAAGAAGCTTTAATGATAAAGGATGAATCACTAATACACCTCATCAATTAATAAATGCAACCAATTAGAACATAACACCAATTAGCCTAGTCACCTCATCTAGAATATTCTAGAACACTGACTCACCTCATCTGTAGAAAAGATAAATCCGTCTTTAACAGAATGTTAAAAGACGGCTGATAGAAAACTGGAAACTGGCAACTTCCAAAAGTGATCCTGAAACGAATTTCAGGACAACCCCGAAACTGTATAAATATACCCGCATTTGTATTACGACCGAATACAAATGCAACTGAGACAAAGATATTATACCTACTCAAAATAATACTCGGATCCGGCTTAAACCAAAGCCGACCAGTATCATCTGTCCGAAAACTGGCACGTGCGTAAACGCACATGCATTTTCCGAACCCTGCCATAAAACCATACGGCCTCTACAACGTTTCGCCCGAACTTGGGAAACTGTCTGTGGGGGACTCTAATGACTCGTCAGTACCCTGGCAGTGGGTTTAACAACAAACCGTCAGCGGCACTAGCTATGCGTAACGGCTGCCCACGGACTGACCTCAAGGGTGGCCGAGGAGCGAACTCAAGGGAGACCGATGAGCGAACTCCTCCGAAAACCCTACTGAGCTTAACAGTGATAATGTATATACAGTCCGGTCCGTTCGTCTATGAGTATCGCATATCCGCCTAGGGGGCTAGCAACGTCAGACCCCCAATAGCAGTATAAGTCGTGTCGGAGTGAAGCCTCAATACACCCTGAGATACTACTGGAGTACCTACCAGTAAATCTCCTACCATGGCCATGGATTTGTGTAATGGCTCTCCTAGACACAGCACGACCTCGCCCCCAATACCAGGAGAGACGAATCCCCTGCCGATCCGCTCACGTGCCTCCATATGGCTCGGGACTGTACCCAAAAGCTACCTGTTTGCACGACTCCTTTGAGCCGTGGTAGGGTAGAAATCAAAGCACAGTGGGAACTCACCCGAGACAAATGACGACCTCAGGTCGATGAACTAACCTGTACACATGTCACCAGGGAACTGCTATCTGACGATAGATATAATACTAACTAGCAGATTCCCGGCGAGTCCTGTCCGGTGTACTCATAACCCAATGAGCACCTGTATACATCTTAGGTGATCCAACTGACACCAGTGGCTTGTGAGACCGGCCACCGCCCCTCGTCGGGGTCTCGACTGTATACACTAGTCTACTCCGGAGTATCGATGCCCTGTCTCGAAACTCCCACGACTAGGGACCACAATTAAGGATATGCATATAAACTACCCAACTCTCACGTATATGATCGCCATCATACAGTTGGTAGTAAAGCAAGATCCTAAGGGCTCTATCAAAGTGTAACATGCAATCAGTCACCTGAACATATACACGACTGATAAAGGCAAACCAGATAGCATACTATCATCTCGAGTAAGACTGTCCTACCGGGATAGGTCCTCCGCAATCATTGCAATCACGTACCTGCGATCCAATAATTGACTATGAGGGCACTATCTCCAACAATCTCCCACTTGCACTCAAGGCTAATATTGCGATGTCGACTACACACAGCCCGTGTGAAACCGAACATCCAACTCCTCTACTAATCAGTTTCACAAAGCCCGTTTGTAAAACTATTGTGTTCGAGAAATAGCCTCAGTGAGTGGATCCGCCTAGAAGTATCTTTCTATATCTCTCTTAATCTCAAGTTCGCGGAGAAAACTATCTCCCGAATTGAGTAATACCTGTCTTAGAACATGTCTGGATATCTGATGGGACCTTAGTTCATAAATGAACTCCATATCCAAACTTCTTAGACTGAATCGATCACTGAACCTAATCAGTATCGGGCACCTTGCTTCCCACAGTATCCTCTTGGACCACCTGTCCATAATACTGTCCCTCTTCGTCAAAGGGAAAAACTAAAACTCTGACAGACACTCTGTCATCCACGTCACCTTTGAAGCCTGGAATGATAATCGTCTCCCAAAGGAGGCTGCCGTCATCAAATCCGTAGAACATTTACTTATGTTCTAAAACTGCTTCCATATGTTTCTCCAGGATTGGATTAATACAAACTTATTGCATCAAGTGCAAAACCAACATTTGGTGTGGTACTTGACATCTCATGATTGACTCAATTGCCTAAGCAAGTGATCTGCCAATCATGCACATCCCTCTCCCCTTTAGTCTATACGACAGCTTTAGAGAGGGTGACTCCATCACCTGCAGGTACACCACCATGCTAGGAGTCAACTATTCCAAAAACCATTAGAATATCTGTCAAAGTACCCACATTGGGAAACTACCCAAATCCAGATCTAAAACCATAGATCTAGAAACCAGAATGTCAAATATTATATCCATATCCTGTCTGGAGAAACAACTGTGTGACGACCACAGTACAACCGATCGTAGTATAGGAATTTTACTTCCTACTCTGTGTATGTCATCCAGATACCATGACATCACACCCTACTACCTTCTTAACTGATCCATCCCTTATTCTGATTGAAGTCAAACCCATGACTGTCACATCAAAATTAGATGATCTTTCTCCGCTATAACTGCTCAAGTCTATAAATAGATATAAGCATCTTGCCCACTATGCTTCCGCTGCTCCCACTGACTACGACAACCCTCCTACCGGGTCTCATAGCCTGGAACAACAGTAGTGTCAAGTCTGGGTAGATAAGAACCTCCCTGTCACCGTCCTTGAGCCTACCGAAGTACCTCTCGGGTGTCTGAGGTTACCTACCATATCTGCGGAGTGGCTATTGGAATGTCAAACCTGATTGAATGTATAGGTCCTATTAAATTTTCCGTAATCGTTCGCGGTTCTGGAATCACTTCCAGTTCTACCATACTCCCACGACTGTTTTCTGAAAAAGATCCATTTTACTAAAACTGTGGCGAGTCAAGAACAATATCACTATTGATCTTGCAAATGGTAGAATATCAACCCTCGTCATAACCAGGGTCAACCCACAAACAGCCATTACAGAATCGTGCCCTGAGTTATCCAGAGTCTGGTTTTAATCATAAGCTGGACAACTCCCCGTACCTTAATATCTTTTAAGGTACGAACTATTCTATATCCAATACAGAAACTTTGGCACTTATTTAATTGGAACCAAGATTCAATCCATGCATCTGTCTCCAGTGCATATCAACTTAATGGAAAGAGGTTAATCAGCATTACTCAACTTAGGAATCCATCCAATTATGAGTAACCTGAAAGAGAAACACGTTTCTCAAAACCATCACTATCATCGAATACCAATCACAAGAATCTACATCTTCGATCTCTTTGAAGAATCCCGATACTTGTGATACCTGGTTCTCTACTTTATTCTTATACCCACAACTTCTCAAAACTTAGACCTTGTATTTCTACGAAACACTTGTCTAAATACTAGAGAAGTTATAAGTAAACAGAACATAGTACGAGGACCTACCCCTTTGTCCTGATGGACACTTGGACAACATACAATACTCTGTATAAGTCCGCTGAGTTAAACAACTCAAAACCTGTGCGTCGTAGGTAGAAAACTGTACCCTGGCGATTTCCTCAAATATCACCAATTACAACGAATTCCGACATAATGAGGATGATCACCTAATTCCCAATATCTTACTCCCACACATCATCTGTAAAACCATACAGATATGAGAATGAAACCTGGTAAATACATACCCTCGGAGTAAGTGTCTAATCGGGAAAACAGTTTTTCTTTTAACAATGCACTGAAACATTAAAATGTTTCGTAGGGGTATCCTGGTATTCATAGCAATGCCTCTTCCATAATCCAATTCATGACTTCAACCGTATATTTTATTGCCATCTCTCCAAATCCCTTTATTTGTCTTTAGTCGTTACCTTCTGTACACCATCGTTAGGCTAACTGGTTTTCTTCCTTCCCTACCGTTCGGCACCAGCCTATGGTTTGGAAGAAGACTATCCAGTAAGCATAATAGGTGTACCCTCCTAAACCAAGGAGTACTCGCAACTGAGAGAAGGTGATGATAAAAGACAACTGAATAATACCTTATTCTTTTAAAGGTGAAATAGGAGCGGCGATGAAGTACGCGGTTTTGGTCGTGAATGATATCAGTCGCAATTTACTTTGCCCTCTTTCTAATCCCTTTATTTTGTCTTTACATATTACCTTCTGCACACCCTACTTAGGCTAATTGGTTTTCTTCATTCCCTACCTTTCGGCACCAGCCTATGGTTTGGAATAAGACTATCCAATAAGCGTAATAGGTGTACTCTCCTAAACCAAGGAGCTCTCGCAACCTGAGAGAAGGTGATAATAAAAGACAACTGAATAAACCAATTCTATTTCTCCTGAACCTTGATCCATCCTCGAAGAAGTCCCTTCGAGTTCGTATATAACCATACGATGGATCTATCCAATGGAAGTGGATATCCGTAGTAATACGGGTGTTCTGAGAAATTCAAAGGGTAAAAGAAGGAGTGGCAATGACTTATGCAACACAGACAATCCAAAAGCCAGTATTTTAAGAAGGTTCGGTCACCTGGTCACTGAGTCATAGTCTAGGGTCGGTCAAAGGTCGCTGCCAAAGAGAGAGAGAAAAGAAACACTCTGCGTGCACTCTTTCCTAGATCAGAATGGTCATCACTTTATCTAATCCGGAAACCTCCCACTGTCCTGTCAAATTCTCCTCCAAACCTAAAGAAGAATCAATCGGGATCACCCGAAGAGTAAACCAACTCATCAGTGGGAATCGGGATCCAACTCTCATCGCATGTTAACGTGATGGAATGCATCCACGTTATTCATACTCCAGAAGGTATGCGCATACTTGGCAAGTTTCAGTTTCTTTAGAAACTCCCGATATCATTTTCTTGCCCCATGCTCTTATGACCTTGACGTATGCCAACAAATCATAAGTCACATGTCAAGTTCTTCCCGTCATTATCTTGTTAATTTGAACCCACCCGTACATACCCCTTGACGTATGCCAACAAGGTAATACGACTGTCCCAAACCAACTCATCTATCTATGCAACAAATGAATACCCAGCAGCTACCAAACACTATGCCTTGACGTATGCCAACAAACATAGCTTGAATACTACTGACCATCCATAAGAAACGACGGAGGGCTACGGCTGGTTTTTGGCGAAAAACCTTTAACGTAGTGAACTTGATATCGCTGAAGGAACCTGATAGCTTTTTATAAAATATAGTGGCGAAAACCTTTTGCTAAAGAGGTCATTCCCGGTAAAGGAATCTCGGCTCTTTCCTCGTGGAATGAGGTGCAGGATATTCCACTGAATACCGCTATGCAAAGCAACATGTAATCGACTATAGTAAAGTTATTACCCAGACGCAAACTTCTGTCCAAGGGGTCTTTCCCGGTGAAGGGATATCTGCCCTTGCCTCGTCGAATGAGGTGCTGGATATTCACACCGAATACCGCTATGCATAACAAAAGAAACGTCTTTGTAATAACACCCCTTTTAAAATTGTTCCAACAACTTAAACAGGTTTGTTTTCCTTTGCATTGATCAGAATCAACGCAGTCCCATCATTCAATCACACCAGAAAAGAACGAAAATAAAATGTACGTATATGCCATCCGCATTCGTCACTGGGTCCCGTCATCACTCGTTAGGTTACTTAACTAACGACAGAGCGGGGACTGGACTAGCGCGGGTGTAAAACATATACAACATCTAATAGTATATAAGCCAATATACAATAATCGCTCCAGGCGTGATAGTATGCAACATTACAGAAAAGTAATAAGCATCACAGAACAATACAGATAATCTGGGATCCCCGGGTTTCACAGAGCCGCTGCTGAAACCCGACGTTCCCCTGTCGTGTGGATAGCCTGTGCAATGAAACCTAGACCCCTATGGGTGCGGCAAGTTACCCGCCAAAACCTGAAGCGAGGCAGCCCCCTACAGCATAGTGAATGGACCACCCAGCACTCCACGGAATCCGGTAATCTTGGGCACCCCTCCTTGGGTCAACCTGTACCCCCTACGAGTGCGGCGAATAGTCTGCCAATTCTAGAGTGGGACCCCTCTGCCTCTTAAAGCCATGAGATGCGGACCCGTTGCCCTCCCGAACCCGGCTATCCGTGCACTCCGTCTCGGGGCAAAACCTAGTACAGTAATGAAAAATAGTACAATAGGTACATCGACCGCAACCTGGTCGTGCCCCAAAAGAATATTATACAACAGGCAGTCACGGCAGTCCACAAGTTGGACGCTCGCCCCGCAATATCAAATGTACAAATAAACTCAAACTGTACTAGCATTGTACACTGCTATCCACCACGACAAATCCGCAACATCACAGCACAACACAGAACATCAACGCGAATGTCACGTTCGCAAACCCGTCTAAAAGAACTATAGCAATTAAACGCGGTTTACCGATCAAATGACATTCCCGGTCGGAGATATAATGTAAGCACTGTAAACTAACGTGTTTAAATTTCGATCGACCAAAGACCAAATATCAAAAAGTGGGCCCCACTGCTTACTGGTGAACAGTAACAAAACCTGGGCGCAATTGATATATACCAAAAATCCCAAAATCCAACACAGAACCCACTGACCAAATTTGGGAGCACGTGCTCCCCACATGGCCGCGGATGCGCGGCAAAACCATGGGTTTGGCCGCGTTTCCGCGGCAGCTTGGAGGAGTTACGACCCCAAATTTTGTCGTGGCTCTTAAAAACGCCTGCACAGATTTTTAAGACATCCAGAAATAAATTTTGAGACCGTTTAAAATTAACAGAAACTGTCGGGCATGGATTTTACAATTTTCGATTTCTGGTCGGATCGATGTTTTAAATGCGTTAGCACAAGTTAGTATAGCAAAATGGTGAGGCTCTGATACCACTGTAAGTCTACGCTAGCGCCCCGGCAGTCTACAGACGCCAAAAATGCGGAACAAAACTTTTAAACTGGCGCTATCGTATACTTTAACCCGGATCTGCCATTATTGCTAAACTAACATACTGTAAAGAGTGTAGAAAGATTGTACCGAACGATCCGAGTCCTTCGTTCTTCAACCATCATCCCACGCTCCGTTGCGGCTGCTCCGATCTCGTCGATCTCCGATATCCTCGTCGAGGTGGCACCACATGATCGATTCTTTAAACGGGCTCCCGCCTCTGACTCGAGGCAACTCGATCGTCAAGTTTGCTAAAAGAGACGACCAAGAATGATGTAGAGAATGAGTAGATGACTTTGTCTCACTTCGTCCAAGTCCATGGACGATCGGTTAATGAAGTTGCCGTGGAAATCGGGTGATGGAATGAAATGAACTGTAAAATTCCATACACCCCGAATACTATCATAATCTTTTCTAACCGAAATGAAAACATCAAGTGAAGTGAGGAGAGAGAGGGCCGGCCATATATAGCAAGAGGGAGGTGACCGTAGGAGAGGGGGGTGACCACAAGAGAAACCTTCTCACTTTAAAAATATCTTTAAGAAAACAAGAAGCTTTAATGATAAAGGATGAATCACTAATACACCTCATCAATTAATAAATGCAACCAATTAGAACATAACACCAATTAGCCTAGTCACCTCATCTAGAATATTCTAGAACACTGACTCACCTCATCTGTAGAAAAGATAAATCCGTCTTTAACAGAATGTTAAAAGACGGCTGATAGAAAACTGGAAACTGGCAACTTCCAAAAGTGATCCTGAAACGAATTTCAGGACAACCCCGAAACTGTATAAATATACCCGCATTTGTATTACGACCGAATACAAATGCAACTGAGACAAAGATATTATACCTACTCAATATAATACTCGGATCCGGCTTAAACCAAAGCCGACCAGTATCATCTGTCCGAAAACTGACACGTGCGTAAACGCACGTGCATTTTCCGAACCCTGCCATAAAACCATACGGCCTCTACAACGTTTCGCCCGAACTTGGGAAACTGTCTGCGGGGGACTCTAATGACTCGTCAGTACCCTGGCAGTGGGTTTAACCATAAACCGTCAGCGGCACTAGCTATGCGTAACGGCTGCCCACGGACTGACCTCAAGGGTGGCCGAGGAGCGAACTCAAGGGAGACCGATGAGCGAACTCCTCCGAAAACCCTACTGAGCCTAACAGTGACAATGTATATACAGTCCGGTCCGTTCGTCTATGAGTATCGCATATCCGCCTAGGGGGCTAGCAACGTCAGACCCCCAATAGCAGTATAAGTCGTGTCGGAGTGAAGCCTCAATACACCCTGAGATACTACTGGAGTACCTACCAGTAAATCTCCTACCATGGCCATGGATTTGTGTAATGGCTCTCCTAGACACAGCACGACCTCGCCCCCAATACCAGGAGAGACGAATCC